>CM042170.1:65769792-65777292 GCA_023376005.1 Doryteuthis pealeii | reverse complement strand
GAAAGGTATCGATGACATCGAGCCAACCAAACCTATGAAATCATACAACATCTCGATTAATCCGTCTTTCAAAGATATAACTAATTTACTGAGAAGATAAGAGTTTTTCTACATGAAAGTAGTTGATAAAATATCAATATTGGTCAATATCACTTTCGGGTTTGGCTAAATCAGGGCGGATCATCACTTAAGCACCAACGGAGAGTCTTTTTGCTGAAGAAATCAAATATGTATTTACCAAACCCTCTGCATGAGCAGGATGTGATACAAGGTCAATTGACAAGTCCCAACCCTTTTTATCATATATGGGCTAGAATACTATGGCTGAGGGTCTTCATGTACTGGGTATGACGTTAAACTCTATCTGATGGTGAAGTTTCAATTCTGAAGTTCTGGGGTTTGTAGAGTACCCCTTGATCAACATTACTCCCAGGTCCACTCTGACTCGGAGTGGTAGTACCTTTTAGGGTACCATCTATAGGTTAAATAGAAAAAAAATAGTTTAAAAATCGTGTTTAAAAAATGAAGTTTTAAAAAATATAGTAAAAATAATTTACGATGCAAGCCCTTCTAATAAAAGGATTTGTGTTGTATCGGAAAACCGATAGTCAAATTATCTTCCCCTGCCGCTAGGAGATGAATCGCCAACACGAGGCTGGAGGGAGAATCAAACCCCAGCACTTATCGAACGAGAACCGATCTGGACGGATGCGTCGCAAATCACTCTCAAAAACTTTACTTATCCTAAGAACTTTCACCAGGAGAGACGTCTCAACTGCACTCCATAACGACGGCGAGTAAAAATCTATTTCAAGTGCCACTTCACCAACGAACTGTTAATTTCACCTCTCAAGATAAGTCTTGTAGCGAATGCCATCAAAATTTGCAAATTAAGAGAAATTACGGGATCGTAGGGAGCTCTTAATCGCCCGATGTTCGGCAATTGTTCCGGACGAAAGAAGAAAAACAACACAAATGAAAATTACACTCATATATTAACAAAGGTACAAAACTGTTGCAAATTTTGACGGCATTTGCTACAAGACTTATCTTGAGGGGTGAAATTACAGTTCGTAAGTGAATTAGCGCGAGAAAGGGATTCTACTCGCTGTGGTTATAGAGTGCCGTAGAGACGCGTCTGTCTTGTTCAGTTCTCGTACGATAAGTGAAGTTTTGGGGAGTGGTCTTTTTGAGCGGCTCGCCTAGTTAACTGCCCTTTTAAGTGAGCGGTGGATGGAGCACTTGTCAAGGTGACTTCTCAGGTCGACAGCCTTCAGATAAGTATGCTGCTGAGACGCCTCCGTCTTGGTCGATAGCCTTCAGATAAGTGATGGGGTTTGGTTTTGCCACCAACATCGTATGTTGGTGATTTCCCCCTAGCGGCAGGGGAAGATAATTCTCTATTCGGCAACTTGAAATAAGAGGAATTATAGGGTCGTAGGGAGCTCTTAATCTCCCGGTGGTCGGCAATTGTTTCGGGCGAAAGAAGAAAAACAACACAAATGAAAATTACACACATATATTAACAAAGGCACAAAATTGTTGCAAATTTTCGATAATTGCTGGGTTTGATTCTCCTACAAACCTCGTGTTGGCGATTCGCCTCCTAGCAGCAGGGGAAGATAAATTTGACTATCGGTTTTCCGATAGCTGGCATCCTTCCGTCTGCTAAATGTTGTATTGTCCTGGCCCGGATGAGATGGAACTTCCGGCTGAGGGACAAAGAGAAAGATAGAAATATATATTTAAAAAGAAAGAGAAAGCGGAACAGATAGTTTCCGGTCAAGGAAGCAGGGTGAAGATAAAGAGATATATAACAAAGGTCCGTTATCAGATCAAAAAGATAAAAATGTGTAGGCGTGTTGTCAATACAAAAAGCCAGAGGGTCAAGCCGACAGGATGAGACGCCAAGCCGGCAGCGGAAAGGACACTTCACGTTTTCCGTCAGTAACCACCCCTCGTGCACTCATTGTAAGCCCCGTGCCTTCACCACCCACACACCGAAGAAAATAAAGAAGAGTCCTCTTTTGTATACGCGTATCTGTTGTTATTGAAGTCCAGTAGCTGACTACTAACATACATCGCTTTGGGTACAGCGAAAGCCCCAGTATTAATGTACACGATTGAGAGTAGAGAAAAAGCCGCTATATAACATATAGAATTTGATGCCAGTATACAACATAAAGACGATGGCGTAGTGTCAACAATTTTTTTTTTTAACTGCATCTGCGCGAGTGGCTGAACAGGCCAATTTTTGAATGACAAAATATTTATAAACATTAAAATATTAGGGTAGATTTCAATTGCACGGCTAATCTTTTCAACTATCTAACAAAACCTCACCTCATCCCACTCAGTGATGTGAGATTGCATGCAAAATAATCCACGCGAATATAAAGAAAAATGTGTCAACTCCAACGGAAGGAAGACGGGAAATCCATATTAAGAAGGGGAAAATAGAAATATCCATAATATTTGATCCTATCTGGAAAGGAAAAAAAAGGATCATATTAACCTATGTGAAATAATAATACCAAATAGCAGGAAACATCAACAGAGAGAATAAAAACATGAAATATTAATGAGTACACCAGACCAGCAGAAAATTACACAAGATTTCTTCAAAAAGTATAAGATAAGCAAAAATAAGCACTATGTCACTAATAGAAGATCTGTTGTATACTGGCTTCTTCAAACTCACGCTACTCTGACTCGTATACGTTGCTGGTATACAGCGGACATCGTTCCTGACCCCTAGACGATGTATCTAGTAGTCAGCTATGAACTTCAATAACAACAGATACGCGTATACAAAAGATGACTCTTCTTTATTTTCTTCGGTGTGTGGTAGGTGAGTGGCGGGCATGGAAAATGACACTACGACTACTTATGTGGTGGTAGGTGGTCGGCGAGCCTCACTGCTCGCTAGCAGCGCCCGACCGTATCGACGGTCAGACACCTTCTGCTTTCTTCGCCGTCTCTTCGGGTCTCTTCTTGGGTCTCTCTTGTGGGGTCTGTCCGGGTCTGCTTAAGTACCGACGACCGCCCACGCATTCCTTTGTTCCTTGACCGGAAGTCCTTTCCCTTTGTTCAAGTTAGCGTTTGTCCAGATGAGTCCTTTGTCACACCTCTTTTGTTATACTAAGATTTCTGTCTCACCTATCTATTGTCTTCTCAGTTCAATTTTCCTTTGTCTTTTCGACTTCCCGCGCAAAACAAACAGTCAATCTGCAACAGATCATCATCATCATGTCGCGCTTTCAGCACGGATATCCATGATATGTCATGGATATCTATCGGTGGCTGTTGACTCATCAATAGGCGCTAGTCTTAGAGATGAGGAGCAGTAGTTTCCTAACTGAACTGTTTGATCCTGGCCGTTGACCCCGTTTAGGGTTCCTCCGCCCAGCATCATATGAGCCCCGCCATTGTCCCAATATGGGATCATCTGCCGCTTCTCACATCCACCACGCTGCTACCCATGGCTTCCTTTTTACTGACATTTTGGCTTGTTATTTCATTCTTTTGGCTATCTTTCGGTCTGTATACTTGTCGCCGTAGAAAATAATTGTAATGCTTTGGTCAACAATTTTTAGCAAGAAAATTCTCGTTCGTTCGGTCGGTCTAGTTTGAATTATTCAAAATAGATTTCGTTAATGTCGTTGATAGAATATTTTCCTTGTTAAAGTCGCGAAAATCAATAGAAGATAGTAACAGAAATATTGGGGAGAAATAGTAATTCTGTCGCAAAGGAAAGAAGACAAGGCGAATATATTTGTATATTCGGGTTAATATTTATTGGGTGTATAAGAGGTTCGCAGAGTGTTAACTTTGGTTCTTATAAAGCATTGGGTTACTTAAAGGAGAAGTACCCAATGCGGAATACTTCAGTTAGGAAAACAACAAACGCGTTAGTTACATAATTAATCATAAAAAATCCTTTTCTAAAAATCTTTTGAATACCAACCGTCATATTGTTTAATACCCATCCCCTTTTGAATAAGTTAATTCGTCTTGTTGCCAACATCTCAAAATCCGCTACAATAAAGAGTTGACCGACAAAAAAAGCTATACACATCGGCATGACCGACAAAAATATGGCGGGAATGCCCACATTGGAGAATAATGTAACAACTTTCGTTCTCTTTTTTGCAAAACCAAGTTTTTTTTGTTTTTGAACTGATTTGACTTTTATCTCCGATCACAAACACCACGGAGTAAATGAGCTCTGATGATGATTTTTGTAAAATCGAAATATTGATCAATGTCAGCTATGATTATATTATAAATTGTTTTCTCTTTAACAGCATTGTGTGATGTTTTCATTCCACCTTTTCATACTCATACTGTCGGATTCATTTCCTTTCTTTTAACTTATATAACTTTTATTATAACATATATAGGGGAAACGAAGGTCCCCAGGCTATATAATGTCCCAAGTGTCCAAACATACATAGTAGTGTTAATAGACAAAATAGGTGGAAACCACTTACTGTAAGTAGAGTCTGTAACGTCTGGCATGCACCATAGGTGTCTGCTGGAGAGGGTGATGAGCACGTCCGCACTTGTTCAGTAGCTTCGGCTAAAGAGGGTTCTCTTCTTGGGTTCCTGCGTCACGTGACCAAAACAGGGTCTCCTGACACAGGAGATTAACCAAAACCCTCAGACAAGGGAGACTGCCCTTACAGTGCAATGTGAAGATGTGTGTTAAATTTACAAAATGTAAATAAAAATTCCACATGACTTTGTTCCCGCCATCTTCTCTCCGTTTCAAAATCCTCGCATGCGGCATGACGTCATTATAACTGTTTTCTCCATCGCGTTTGAACACTTTTCATGTGATTTTTTTTTTAAAGTTCTTTTTTTCGAACGTTTCAAAAATTCTCCGCTTTCTAACGAATTTTATTTTAAAATACAAGGATTTACTCTGAGGAAGTTCGATGTTTCTTTGTGTTCTGAACATTTCTATATTTTTTTCTATTATTATTATTATTATTATTATTTTATTTCATTTTGTTATTTGAAAATAATAATAGATAGAATAATGTACATATGGATAAACTCCTGACCGAAACCCGTGTAAGATAAATTAATTAAAATAATCCTATTTATCCATTCAATACTTTGTTTCCTTTATTTCTCTTTTCAACACACACACACACACACACACACATATATATATATATATATATATATATATATATAGAGAGAGAGAGAGAGAGAGAGAGAGAGAGAGAGAGGGTGAGAGAGAGAGAGAGAGAGGGAGAGAGATTGTAGAACTGTGTGCACATGCGTAGTGCATGTATATTTGAGTTGAAATATTTATTCGTAGCTTCGTGAAGGTTCCAGCGACTTGCAGTTCCAGGACAGTACATCAATCAACGCCCCCCCTTTTTTTCTACAGACATACACACTCCAATTATGACGATCAAAAACGGCCACTTCAACATCTTGGGAGTCGAGAGCGCAGACACCTCGCCCCGATGCTTTGACAGTTGATTATCAGTGGCACCCCTGGACACACTTCGAGCAGACACGCTTTGTCAGATAATTTCCAAGGAATACTCCAAGAATTGGAAAGCTTCAAGAAGTGACAAGATTTGAAATTAAAGAAAGCGAAAGAGAGAAAATGTCGAATTCTTCGAGAATGGTTTTTGATGCCGTGTACGGTGCCAGACACCATTTCTTGCCTTTCTTTAATAATTTATCCGCTGAAGTCCCCCTTGGGCGGCACACGGCTCTTTTACGCAATACGACCGGTGGTACAATGAAGGAAATAGAACCTACAAGTGAAGTGAATATCTGATGGCGACAAAACAAACGCAAAGTACGATTGTTAAAATGGTGCTTACTAGCAGGACCTGTCGATCTACCACAGTATGTTATTTTAATCATTAGAACGTTTAATATGTTTACTTAAGAGCTTTTGTAAATAGTTCAATATGTAAAAAGTATAATAATCCTCACTAGCAGGACCTGTCGATATACCACAGTATGATGATTTAATTATTACAACGTTTGATATATTTACTTAAGAGCTATTGCTATATGGTTCAATATGTAAAAGTATAAAAATCATCACTAGCAGGACCTATCGATATACACAGTATGATTTAATTATTACAACGTTTGATATATTTACTTAAGAGCTATTGCATATGGTTCAATATGTAAAAGTATAAAATCATCACTAGCAGGACCTGTCGATATACCACAGTATGAATTTAATCATTAGAACGTTTGATATATTTACTTAAGAGCTATTGTGAAAGAGTTCTATATGTAAAAAGTATAATAATCTTAACTAGCAGGACCTGTCGATATATCACAGCCATCATCATCATCATCATCATCATGTCGCGCAAGTAGCACGGATATCCTTGACGATCTCTCGCCAACCTTGCCTATCATTCATTGCCCCTGGGAGGTCTTCTGCGCAGCAACCAGCATCCTCGCATAGTAGGTCAATGTAAGTATGTGGCGGCCCACATTAGCAGGTCCATGTATTGGCTTCCACAGGAGATACCACAGTATGATAATTTAATTATTACAACGTTTGATTATATTTATTAAGAGCTATTATTAGCAGGACTGTCGATATACCACAGTATGATAATTTAATTATTACGTTTGATATATTTACTTAAGAGCTATTGTTAAATAGTTCAATATGTAAAAAGTATAATAATATTGACTTGCAGGACCTGTCGATATACCACAGTATGATGATTTAATTATTTCAACGTTTGATATATTTACTTAAGAGCTATTGCTATATGGTTCAATATGTAAAAAGTATAATTATGTTAACTAGCAGGACCTATCGATATACCACAGTCATCATCCTCATCGTGTCGCATAAGTAGCACGGATATCTATGACGATCTCTCACCAACCTTCCCTATCATTCTTTGCCCTCGGGAGGTCATCTGCGCAGCAACCAGCATCCTCGCAAAGTTGTTCAATGTAGGTCCTTGGCAGCCCATATTAGCATGTTTGTGTGTTGGCTACCACAGGAGAACGCCGGTTATAAGCTCGTCCTTAATACCACAGTATGATAATTTAATTATGACAACGTTTGATATATTTACTTAAGAGCTATTGCTATATGGTTCAATATGTAAAAAGTATAATAATCTTAACTAGCAGGGCCTGTCGATATACCACAGTATGATAATTTAATTATTACAACGTTTGATATATTTACTTAAGAGCTATTGTGAAATAGTTCAATATGTAAAAAGTATAATAATATTGACTAGCAGAGCCTGTCGATATACCACAGTAAGATAATTTAATTATTACAACGTTTGATATATATACTTAAGAGCTATTGCTATATGGTTCAATATGTAAAAAGTGTAATAATCTTAACTAGCAGGACCTGTCGATATACCACAGTCACCATCATCATCATGTCGCTCAAGTAGCACGGATATCCATGACGATCTCTCGCCAACCTTCCCTATCATTCATTATTAATTAAATATCACCAGAGCT
>CM042170.1:65724243-65764243 GCA_023376005.1 Doryteuthis pealeii | reverse complement strand
TATGTTGGCAATCGCCCCCTAGCGGCAGGGCAAGACAATTCTCTATCGAATTTCCGACATGCTTGGGTCTTATCTGCCTATACAAGGAAGGACGGTAAAAGAAAATCGAAACAGCCTCGAGAACGCTTAGATGTTGTTTCGAACAACTTCTCCCACTCTATTCCTCCTTTCATTATCATTGTGTAGATTGCTATAGATGATAGCTTCAATATATTATATAAATTTGCCTGTACCAAAAATTTATATATATATATATATAGTGAAAAAACAAAAGATGTTTACAAATGCATGGGATCATCAGGAGAGAATGTGCAACCGTTTCAGGGCCTTCCTCTCTACGGTTTTAAAAAGTAACTGATGTGAGGTCCCTCGGAATATCTGTATCGACCGCATGTGGATTGGTCTTCAACAAAAATAAGACTGGATGAAATGACCGTTAGAAGAAAGAATGCGCAAAACAGAACGCTGCTAGGCAAAAGTTGGGATTTTTCAAAAAATGCGCTGTCTATTGAAAATAAAATGAATTTTATTTTTAATTTTTTTTAAAAATCAGAAGCATTATAGTTTATAATAAGACTCAAAAGAGCCTGATGTAAAATTATTATTCTGTTTTGCGTATTCTTTCTTCTAACGGTCATTTCATCCAGTCTTATTTTTGTTGAAGACCGATGAGGGGGCCGATGTTGCTTTTTAAAACCGTAGAGAGGAAGGCCCTGAAACGGTTGCACATTCTCTCCTGATGATCCCATGCATTTGTAAACATCTTTTGTTTTTTCAATATATCAAATTCACACTGTCGGATTAAGTTCCATTTTTATTTCATATATATATATATATATATATATATCATCATCATCATGACGTGCTGTCAGCGCGGATATCCATGACAATCTCTCTCCATCCGTCCCTATCGCTCATCATTCTCGGGAGGTCCTCTATGCAGCATCCTGTATTCGCACAGAGCTGATCAATGTATGTCTTTGCTGGTCGGCCCACACTGGCGTGTCCATGTGCTGGCTTCCACAGGAGGACGTCGCTTATGAGTTCGTCCTTGCTTCTCCAGCAATGTCCCGCGTGTCTTGTCCGTCTTACGTTAATGCATGTATAAGAAAGGCATGGGGCGCTATAAATAAATTATCGGTCATATGGAAATCCAATCTCACAGACAAGTTAAAGAGACAGTTCTTCCAGGCCGTTGTGGTATCAGTGCTGCTGTATGGCTGCACCACATGGACCCTAACAAAGTGACTAGAGAATAAACTAGATGGGTGCTACACAAGAATGCTGCGGGTGATCCTGAACAAGACGTGGAAACAACACCCCACGAGAAAACAGCTGTACGACCACCTGTCACATATATATATGTATATATATATATTGGCAGCATTTTTTCTTTTAAACATGTTTTGTTAAACTCCACAGACAATTCTTGTCGGACGAGTTTTTCTTCGATCCTTTCTGTCTGGCCATCTTTTTAATATCTGGGTGGATTTAGTGAAGGAATCCACCAAAGGTTTTTTCATGAGCGCTTTCTGCATGACTTTGTGCCATCATCAGGTGTGAAACTGGTGGAATATTTCTGTTGAATCGTTTTTAAAACAAGCAGTAACAGTAAAATTCTTAGCTACACGTCTGTTCACAATTTATGACTTCTAATGAATTGTAACAAGAGTTTTTGTAGTGAGAGAAGAGACCTACCTTGTGTAACACGGTGTGACAGAGAGAGAGAGAGAGAGAGTGGCGAGCGTGAAGACTTGCCGTATTCTCGAAGGAAGCGGGCTAGGCTTTGCCTGGGGTGTAGGACTGACCTAGAGTCGAACCCGTGTCCTTCAGAATGCGAAAGGGCTGTGGACGAGCAGTGAAATACAAAATAGCAGAGTAACCCGGATGTAAATAGTCGCGCCATAAGGATTGACGCGTACTTGCAGTGCTGAGTGAGGAGCCCGGATGTGGTGAGATTGAGGTATATTTTAAGGACTTGTCCTCCCAGACCAGGGAGAACAATTGCAGTAGCATTTTGTTGTCGAGACAAGCGGGAAAAAGAAATACATTTGGATATTATTGTTGAGACGAGTGTGATACGGTTGGGAGAGTGTTTAGACTGAAGACTGTCAATTGGAAGAACATTGCGTCAGACTTGACTGTGAACCCCCTCTCCCCACTGATTAGAGTTTTATTCCCCCCAAGAATGATTTTTTTTCATCAGGTATAGAAATGCAATTCACTGTATAGGAAAGAAGAAGTAAGCTTTGCCCAATTTATTAAGTTTTTTTATGATGGCTCTTTTGTATTGTACGGGACATTCACTTTTGTAATTGATAATACAGGAATTGTTAGATGTAGGGTTTTATTTTAATATGAAAAGACCTTAATTCAAATACTTAGCTACATGTCTGTTCACAATTTATGACATCTCATGAATTGTAACAAGAGTTTGGTTCCTCCAAGAATGATTTTTTTTTCATATCAGGTATAGAAATGCAATTCTGTGAAACTATAAGGTTCACACACACCATGTGATCACCATTAGGTCCTGGCACGGCACTCAGTGTGAACGTATAAGGAATGTGACCCTATATGTTTCGCATATGTACCCCACTGATACTATGTTGTCTATAGTACCAAATGTGATAGGTGTCACATACGGACTGGTGAGAGTGAGTATTCTTTGGTAAGAACTTTCTTTAGGGAGAGAGAGACCTATGAGAGAGAGATTAGACTTACTTGGAAACTTTCTGCCATGTCCGCCGGCGTTTTCCGATTGCGCTTCTAGCTAAGGCTGATTTCGTCAAAATAAAAGGAATTATAAAAGACAAGACATCCATTTTGCGACTTGATCAAGTAATTATTTATTTTAACTTCATCCATGATCACTGCACGGGGAAGATCAGGGCCTCAGCCCGTCTTCACCCGTCGACGACCAGACTCCAAACTCCTTACTAACTTCTAACTATCACTTCTCACTCTTCCTTTCTCCACTTCGCCACGTCAACATTCCTATCATTCAATCAAATCTATCTACGCGTATTTGCTGAATCGGCATTTAAACTTTTCCGATGGTCATAAATTTTTTCCGAACAAATCATCAATCCAGCACAATGGTTATATGTCATTACAATTCACTGTTACAATTCACAGCATAGGAAAAGTTGTTTAAATAGAATTCATAGTTGTTTCTACACATGCAGATAAAATCTGTTATCATTCGAACGAGAATTGGTAAAATTATTAGATTACAAAATATCAATTTTTTTTTCTATGCAACAACCTGTACATTTCAAATGATAACAAATTGTTTGACATTCCCTATAAATATATAATTAAATTTAATCTTAAAGTTATCAGATATAAATTTATTTCTGCCTCTAAGCCTTTTCAAATCTGATTTCAAAATTTTGAAAATATCAAATTTGAAATCATATTTGTACAAGCTTAGAGGCTGATATAAATTTATATCTGATAACTTTAAGGTTTTCATCTCCTTATATTCTACTCCGTATATGTGAATACATGTGCAATTATATATATTTATATATATGTATATCAACATTATATCTATGTATATTTGAGTTATCTATATGGGTTGAATCCTAACATGGAAATATTTGATATTATTCACACACAGACATATATATATATATATATTTATAGTCAATCAACAGACTTGTGCTTTGACTAATCAAGTCTCTTCAGTGTGGCTAGATATTTTGTGAGCTACCTACAGATGTGATAGAACTCCGATCAATTCAGCATTTGTGAATATATATATATATATATATATATATATGTGTGTGTGTGTGTGTGTGTATGCCAACATTATTTATATGTATATTTGAATTATCTATATGGGTTGAATCCTATCATGGAAATTTTGATATTATTCACACACACACACACACATATATATATATATATATATATATATATAAACATATATAGCCATCCACAGATGTGTGTTTCGACTTATCAAGTCTCTTCAGTGTGGCTAGATATTTTGTGAGCTACCTACAGCTGGGATAGAACTCCAATCAATTCAGCATTTGTGAATATATATTATATATATATATATATATATTTAAGTCAACATTATTTAAATGTATATTTGAGTTATCTATAATAGTTGAATCCTATCATGGAAATATTTGATATTATTCAGACACACACATAGATATATATACATATCATATATATATATACATATATATAGTTATCCACAGACACGTGTTTCGACTTATCAAGTCTCTTCAGTGTGGCTAGACATTTTGTGAGCTACCTACAGTCGGGATAGAAACCCGATCGATTCAGTCAGACAGCTTAGCTATCATCACCCACAGAATGCAAAGCGGATTTTAACTGTTTTAATACACACATCTATATGTATGTAAAGGCCGCCATAGAGTGCACCCATCCCTTTTATAGGAGAGTGTATATATATATATATATATACTGATAAATAGTACAGTCACAAACCATGTGAGTGAGACGAACAAGACATTTCTTTTCTTAAGTGGAGTTCAACAGGTTTGAATTTAGAGTTTTCCTACTCCTAGACCGGTTGCCTAACCAAGGTTAAAGAACCCAGTCTGCCCAACTATTTACCTATAGCTGGAGGGAGAGTAGGATTCATACCTTTCCCAAGGGTATTAGCGCTAAGTGAAATGCAATTACCATGTCCAGGATTTGAACTCGGGGCAACGAGTCCATTTCCCATGACTTTAACCATTACACCACGCACTTTTTTTTTTATATATAAGGTATGTGCTGGATGCCAGCTCCTACTTATAGACTTGGCAAGAACCATGTGATCAAACTCTTGGCCAATCACTGGCAGTACTCTAAGGTTGATACTATACTTAACCGACCATACGGGCCATAACTACGTTGACATTCGTGGACGACGGACATAGGATTAAATCACTGGACCTTTAACAATACGCAGGATAGGACTTATACGCTTACCAAAGGATTCCATAATTCAGGACTTACTTACTTTAAGCCCTTTTCAACTGGTCAAGGATGGCATTTAATAACTTTACAATCTTCAGACAAATATTATTTTGCACTGTATTAAGTAGGAGGTCACTGTTACGGGAGAAACCGAACAGCATTGTCGTCACTCCTTTCATCTCCCTCCGTAGAAAAACTGTATGAGCTTCATAAATAATACGGAAAATGGAGCCGGGGGCTGATTCAGAAATAATCTAATTTGTACCATCGTTGTTTTAAATAATTCCGCTCGTATACTTTGTCGCAAAAAGATGAGGATGATTAGAAAGAATTGGTCGTACTAAAATGATTCTGCGACTAATTAGATTTGGTATTTAAAATTATTTTTCTCCAACCCTGCCCCCCTCTTATCTGCCGCCTTCTTCTGGTCGGCTGGCAGGAGAGAGAAAAAATCTTTTGGTTTTTTTTTGTTTTTGCCTCAAAAGATGACCTTTCACTGACTTTGTCTTCTTATCGAATGCGTACATTAACAGTTGAAAAATCTATGTTTATTTCAATACGGTAGAAAGTATTGACCGAAAAGTGGTTTCATGATTAAATATGAGATAGATATGAACAGAATCAGAGAGATGAATAAATAGATAGGTAGGTAGATAGATAAGTAGAAACAAACAGACTGAGATAGATATGAACAGACTAAGATAGATAGACAGATAGATATAAACAGAATAAGAGAGATAAATAGATAGATAGGTAGATAGATAAGTAGAAACAAACAGACTGAGATAGATATGAACAGACAAAGATAGATAGATAGATAGATATAACAGAATAAGAGAGATAAATAGATAGATAGATAGGTAGATAGATAAGTAGAAACAAACAGACTGAGATAGATATGAACAGACTAAGATAGATAGATAGATAGATATAAACAGAATAAGAGAGATAAATAGATAGATAGATAGATAGATAGATAGATAAGTAGAAACAAACAGACTGAGATAGATATGAACAGACTAAGATAGATAGATAGATAGATATGAACAGAATCAGAGAGATGAATAGATAGATAGATAGGTAGATAGATAAGTAGAAACAAACAGACTGAGATAGATATGAAGAGACTAAGATAGATAGATAGATAGATATGAACAGAATCAGAGAGATGAATAGATAGATAGATAGGTAGATAGATAAGTAGAAACAAACAGACTGAGATAGATATGAACAGACTAAGATAGATAGATAGATAGATATGAACAGAATCAGAGAGATGAATAGATAGATAGATAGATAGGTAGATAGATAAGTAGAAACAAACAGACTGAGATAGATATGAACAGACTAAGATAGATAGATAGATAGATATAAACAGAATAAGAGAGATAAATAAATAGATAGATAGGTAGATAGATAAGTAGAAACAAACAGACTGAGATAGATATGAACAGACTAAGATAGATAGATAGATATAAACAGAATAAGAGAGATAAATAAATAGATAGATAGGTAGGTAGATAGATAAGTAGAAACAGACTGAGATAGATATGAACAGACTAAGATAGATAGATAGATAGATATAAACCGAATAAGAGAGATAAATAAATAGATAGATAGGTAGGTAGATAGATAGATAAGTAGAAACAAATAGACTGAGATAGATATGAACAGACTAAGATAGATAGATAGATAGATATAAACCGAATAAGAGAGATAAATAAATAGATAGATAGGTAGGTAGATAGATAGATAAGTAGAAACAAATAGACTGAGATAGATATGAACAGACTAAGATAGATAGATAGATATAAACAGAATAAGAGAGATAAATAAATAGATAGGTAAAGAGATAAGTAGAAACGAATAGGCAGAGAAAGATAGATAAATATGAACAGAATGAGAGACAGACAGATAGATAGATAAATAGGTAGGTAAGTAGATATGAACAGACTAAGATAGATAGAAATGAACAGACTGAGAAAGATAGATAAATAAATAGATAGGTAAAGAGATAAGTAGAACGAAGATAGATAGATATAAACAGACTGAGATAGATATATAGAGATGGACAGAATGAGATAGCTAGAAAGATATGAATAGACTGAGATAGAAATGAACAGACTGAGAAAGATAGATAAATATGAACAGAACGAGACAGGTAGGTAGGTAGGTAGGTAGATATGAACAAACTGAGATAGATATGAACAGACTAAGATAGATAGATAGATATGAACAGAATAAGAGTGATAAATAGATAGATAGATAGGTAGATAGATAAGTAGAAACGAACAGAGATAGATAGATAGAAATGAACAAAGATAGATAGATAAATATGAACAGAATGAGAAACAGGTAGGTAGGTAGATAAATAGATAGGTAGGTAAGTAGATATGAATAGACTGAGATAGATATGAACAGACTAAGATAGAAATGAACAGACTGAGAAAGATAAATAAATAGATAGGTAAATGATTTATGATTAAATATGAGAGAGATATGAACAGAATCAGAGAGATGAATAAATAGATAGGTAGGTAGGTAGGTAGGTAGATAGATAGGTAGATAGATAAGTAGAAACAAACAGACTTGGGTAGATATGAACAGACTATAAATAGATAGGTAAAGAGATAAGTAGAAATGAACAGACAGAGAAAGATAGATAAATATGAACAGAATGAGAGACACAGATAGATAGATAGATAGATAGATAAATAAATAGGTAGGTAGGTAGGTAGGCAGGTAAGTAGATATGAATAGACTGAGATAGATATGAACAGACTAAGATAGATAGAAATGAACAGACTGAGAAAGATAGATAAATAAATAGATAGGCAAAGAGATAAGTAGAACGAAGATAGCTAGATAGATATAAACAGACTGAGATAGATAGAGATGAACAGAATGAGATAGCTAGAAAGATATGAATAGACTGAGATAGAAATGAACAGACTGAGAAAGATAGATAAATATGACAGATAGGTAGGTAGGTAGATATGAACAAACTGAGATAGATAGATATAAACAGACTGAGCTAGATATAAACAGACTAAGATAGATAGATAGATATAAAAATATGAACAGACTAAGATAGATATAAACAGACTAAAACAGATAGATAGATAGATAGATAGGTATGAACAGACTGAGATAGATATAAACAGACTAAAATAGATAGATAGATAGATAGGTATGAACAGACTGAGATAGATATAAACAGACTAAAATAGATAGATAGATAGATAGATAGATATAAACAGACTAAAATAGATAGATAGATAGATAGGTATGAACAGACTGAGATAGATATGAACAGACTAAGATAGATAGATATAAACAGACTGAGCTAGACATATTAAGATAGATAGATATGAACAGAATGAGATAGATAGGTAGGATGTGACACAAGGATTGAACTTACTATTTGGCAATAGTGAATGTGAAAAACTGGTTTACTATTAGACCATGATGAATGGCCTTTTTACTAAGCTTAGCACAAAGCCAAAATTATTGGGCACCCAGTGAGAATCGAACTCATTAAAAATGGTTTGTAACCTAGCTCTAATGATGAACTGGTAGTCTAGCTCGTAAACCGTTACCCCTTTATAAGGTGACTCACTGATTAAATTACAGGGTTAATCTGGTATTTAAGGCCAATTGTAATTTAAAATTTTAACGTGACAGGTAAGAGCCTGATTGTCAATCCATAATATTGACATGGGCAAAAAAAAACGAAACAAAAAAATAAAAAAAAGATTAAAAAAATAGATAAAAAAACAAAATCAAAAAACCTGTAGAATAATCCTCATTAATTCTAAAACTTACAATTCACTTCTTTATCAGTAAAAAAAAAAAATATATATATATATATTTGGGAATAAAAGGCCTTAAATACCATGGGTATCGTGGTTATGGACCATTTCCACTCGCGAGTATGCTCACGAGCTTCTTCAGACCACTGATATATTTTATTTAGACAGGCACATGGCCAAACTCATTTTATATTCATACATTTCACCTCCCTCATTCAGGGGTGGTCATATTGCATTTTTTTCTTTCAAGTGTCTTTTTTATTGGTGGAAAATTTTTTTTTTTTTTCCCCTTCATCCTTTGCCTGGTTGAATTAGGACCCGCCTAGAATCACCTTGTACCAAGAAACTTGTTTGCTCTGTTTACAATAATTAAACATTGAGCTCTCATACGGAACCTGAACTCTACAACAAACTACTGGTAGAGAATTAGGACCCGCCTAGAATCACCTTGTACCAAGAAACTTGTTTGCTCTGTTTACAATAATTAAACATTGAGCTCTCATACGGAACCTGAACTCTACAACAAACTACTGGTAGAGAATTAGGACCCGCCTAGAATCACCTTGTACCAAGAAACTTGGTACCGCACCAAAGTATATATATATATATATATATATATATATAATATATATATATAAAAGAATCGATTGACATAAATACAAAATATCATGTGGCTGATAGTTTTAGATTATTTAATAGTTGTTTAATTGGTTTTACTGCATGTCAACCTTATTGGGTTACTTAATTCATGAGTCAATTTTTTTTTTTTTACAAGCAATTATATGTGTTCAAGTATGTATTTACCTAACCTATCCACCACGAATAGGATGTGACACAAAGGTCACGACATCTAGCAAGGATTGCACTTTTTACTAAGCTTAGCTTATTTACGGCAGAAAGCCAGATATAATGGGCAGAATCAAACTCACTAAAAATGGTCTCGTAGCCTAGCTCATTAACCATTAGCCCGTATGAGGTTCCTGATTAAATTACGGGGTTAATCTTGTATGTAAGACCAATTGTAATTTTAAAGTTTTGTGTGACAGGAAAGAGCATGATTGGCAACCCTTAACATTGAAAAAAAAACTAAAGAACATTATATATGAGGAAAAATGAGTAAAGAAAAGAAATGTAGATGGATAAAAATGAATTTAATCGATATCACTTTAATCGATTAAATACATTTTTATCCATCTACATTTCTTTTCTTTACTCATTTTTTCCTCATAATGTCGGATTCAATTCCCTTTCCATTCTTACATTATATATATATATATATATATATATATATATATATAACAAAAAACAATGAATCTGTAGAGCAATCCTTACCAGGTCTAAAATTACATATCACTTATTTATCAGAAAATATATATATATATATATATATATATATATATATATACATAAGAAAGAATCGATTGACATAAATACAAAATATCCTGTGGCTGATAGTTTTAAATTATTTAATAGTTGTTCAATTGGTTTTACTGCATGTCAACCCTTATTGGGTTACTTAATTCATGAGTCAATTGTTGTTTTACAAGCAATTATACGTGTTCAAGTATGTATTTACCTAACCCATCTACCACGAATAGGATGTGACACAAAGGTCACGACATCCAGCAAGGATTGAACTTGCTACTCATTAGTAATGTCTGTGAAAAACTAGGTTTGGTTTGGTTTGTTTTGTTTTACGGCATATCAACCTCAGTGGATCATTTAATGCCGATAAAGTTTTGAAATAAATCAATTCTTAATAGATAATACAATTTTTTTATAAATACATTTTTCTATTTAACCCATAGATGGGATCCTAACAGGTACTACCACTCCGGGTCAGAGTGGACCAGGGAGCAATGGTGATGAAGGGGTGCTCCACATTCCCCAAACCTCCAAAACTGGAACCTCACCATCAGATAGAGTTTAATGTCATTCCCAGGACATGTAGACCTGCAGCCACTGCCTTCTAGCACCCATATGATAAAAAGGGGTTGGGGCTTGCCATGTGAAAAACTAGTTTACTAACTATAAGACCACTTTTTACTAAGCTTAGATTAGTTAGGGCACAAAGCCAGATATATTGGGCACCCAGTGAGAATCAAACTCACCAAAAATGGTCTCGTAGTCTAGCTCATTAACCATTAGCCCTGTATGAGGTGCCTCACTGATTAAATTACGGGTTAATCTTGTATGTAAGGCCAATTGTAATTTTAAAGTTTCGCGTGACAGGAAAGAGCATGATTGGCAACCCTTAACATTGGCGACAAAATGAAAAGAAAGAAAAGAAAAGAAAAGAAAAAGAAAAGAAATAAGCAAAAAAAAAAAAACCCAAAAAACAAACACAAAAAACCCAAAAAACAAACAACAAAAACCCCCAAAGAATCTGTAGGCCAATCATTATCGGGTCTAAAACTTACAGTTCACTTTTTTATTTTTCTTCTTTTTCATTGTGTTATGCACTTTCAAACAAACCACAACGCCTCTCTCTCTCTCTTTCTCTCCCCCTCTTTTTTCCGCAGCGGCAGTAATTTGATCTCTGCCGACCAAGTCCCATATGCACGCGGAACTAAAGTCATGTAAAATGTAATCGACAGGGTAATTACTTAGCTAATTAGCAGAGATCAGTTGCTCTTGCCTGGAAGTGGTGACACAACGAACTAACTGATAAGGATCTCTTGGAAGAGGTGTACATTTCTTCGCAGGTCAAATCAAAAAATAATAAATAAATAAAAATAGAAATAAATAAAAAAGGACCAAAAAATATCTGAATCTCTTTCGTGAATTTGCGTGTGAAACATTACACTACATTAAAAAATAATGACATCAGTATATTTTTGACATCCATGCAGGTTTCACCATACACATCTGTTGACTAGAAATTGAGAGCTCTATCAGAAACAATTTGGAACATATGACCTTTAGGCACCCCTTTTGCGATCTCGATTCTTGGGGAAATTCTTTTCCATTTACACATGCATATATATATATATATATATATCTTATTATAATGGAGATTGTTGGTTTGTCTGTCTGTAACCGAAACTATATTACTACTCATATCACAATTCCATTTGTTATTTACGTCACATTCTCCATGATTTTATTTTCATTTAAACCTCAATTATTAATAAAATTGTTTTTAGATTATTAATACTGTTGACCATATCTACATACCAACATTATGCAATTGTATTTATATATACAACAATATAGCGGTTTGTAGTGTGAATGGGAAAGTTAATTTGCATATTGATATTAAAAATTTGATTTTAATAAATATGTGCTTAGTATTATTGATTTCTAATTATTTGTTTTTATCTTAATGAATATGAGCAAAAATCTCTTCAATAAATCTTAAAAGAAATCCCTTAACAAGAAGAAATAACTAATATTATTCTTTACTTCCTATTTTAACTAAACAGTTTAATTAGGAAAATTTAACAATGAAAGACGGGAGTAAGGGAAAATGATGGAATAGTTTCAAAGTTGTTCTATCTTTCAATCTTACTCCCTCTGTTCCAAATCTTTTTATCTACATTCTTATTCAGTTTCATTAGCCTTTCTAATTTAATATGATATTTTATTATATTAAAACTTAAATACTTGCACCCGGAGGGTGCATATATTTGCTAGTATATGTAATACAGTTGAATATCACAACACAAAATGAATTTCAGTTAATAATCGATCAAGAATTTAGAACACAAAAAACAACGAAAATTAATATTAATGAACAAGACTAAGTATAAAAACATTATTTAAAAACATCTTTTTTAAAAATATCAAAAATAATGACATCAGTATATTTTTGACATCCATGCAGGTTTCACCATACACATCTGTTGACTAGAAATTGAGAGCTCTATCAGAAACAATTTGAACCACATGACCTTTAAGGCAGCCCTTTTGCTATCTTGATTCGTGGGGAAATTTTTTTCCATTTACACTGTCAAAATCTGGTTAATTGTTAACAGACGATTTTTAGATTTTTTTTTAAATTATAAAACTAACCCCTAACCCTAACCCCTAACAAACAACTGGATTTTTACGGTGTAAAAAGGAAAAGTGTCCCCACGAGTTGAAATTGCAAAAGGGGTGCCTTAAGGTCATATGGTCCGAAATATTTAAATATCAACTTTTTATTTCAGTAATTATTTGTATGATCAGAAGAACTGTCCAAAAGCGTTTTGTAAATCATTTTTTCAAATTTTTATTTCAAGTTATACTCAAATGCAGATATATATATATATATATGAAATACAGTTGAATATCACAACACAAAATGAATTTCAGTTAATTATCAACCAAGAATTCAGAACACAAAAAACAACAAAAATTAATATTAACGAACACGACTAAGTGTAAAAAAATAAATTATTTAAAAACATCTTTTTTAAAAATATCAACATAAAAATATTTTGTATTACTCAGTTTTTTCAGACTGTTGTCCTCATCTTTAGGGACCATAATGTTCCGGGTTTGATACTTTTTTTTACACTCGTCAACTCAGCGCATGAGTAGCTCAGCTTGGATCTATGCGGTAAAGTGAAGATAGCTGATGGTAGGTGTGATGCTCCACCTCAGACATAAAATTAATCTCTCTGGTCTAAAGCTAGTGAAAAGAGGATAGACTCTCTTGATGTTCGGCTGATACCAATAAGTCAGTCAGCCGATATTAATTTTACTTATTGTTATATACACAATGTTTCGGTGGATGTGCCCTCTGGCCTTCTTCAGCTGGACACATGGCGTAACGGATAAAAGGGTTGAGTTAATACAGTTCTAAGCGACAATCATCTGGAGGTTGCAGGTTAAATCCTGACTACAGGTGAAAATAACATAGAATCTTATTATAATGGAGATTGTGTGTTTGTCTGTCTGTCACTGAAACTATATCAGTACCCAAGTCATAATTCCCTTAGTTATTTACGTCACATTCTCCATGATTTTATTTTTATTTTAAACCTCAATTATTAATAAAATTATTTTACATTATTAATATTGTGGGCCTCATCTACATACTAATAACATGCAATTGTATTTATATATATATACAACAAAATAGCGGTTTACAGTGTGAATGTGAAGGCTAATTTGCATATTGATGTTAAAAATTTGATTTTGATAAATATGTGTTTAGTATTATTGATTTCTAATTGTTTGATTTTATGTTAATAAATATGAGCAAAAATCTTGGAGATAAATCTAAAAAGAAATCCATTAACAAGAAGAAATAACTAATTTTATTCTTTACTTCCTAATCTAACTAAATAGTTAAATTAGGAAAATTTAGCAATGAAATACGGGAGTGATGGAAGAGTAAGTTTCAGTTGTTCTATCTTTTCTATTATACCCCCTTCTGTTTCAAATGTTTTTATCTGCATTCTTATTTAGTTTCATTAGTCTTTCTAATTCAAGATATTTGATTACATAAAAACTTAAATACTTGCACCCAGAGGATGCATATTCTGGTACATGTAATAGCACAACACTTGTACCCAGTCATGGTTAACAGAATGAGAACAATCTACCCCGGGTGGATTGAATAAAGGGTTTCGTTCAAAGTTCTGTGAAGGCTCCTGATTACGACATTAAGTCTCGCATAATAGTCGTTGGACACGTGATAAAATGGATATAAGGCTTGAGTTAACACAGTCTTAAGTGACAATCATCTGTAGGTTGCAGGCTCAATCCTGACTTGAGGCGAAAATAACCAGTCAACACCGAGGGATTGAATAAATGGTTCAGTTCAAACTTCTTTAAAGGCTCCTGATTATGACATTAAGTCGCCCATAATAGTCGTTACATTTGCACATGTATTTCATACTCTAAATGTACAAGCCATAATTAATACCAGACTAATTCTGTCCCATAATGGTTGGTACGTTTAGAGTATGAAATATATGTTGAAATGTAAAGACTATTATGGGACAGAATCAGTATATTTTACTAATTCTGTCCCATAATGGTTGGTACATTTAGTGTATGAAATATATGTGGAAATATAACAATTATTATCGGACAGAGGTTAAATGTTTTATGACTTTTGTTCAAAGTTCCATGAAGGCTCTGGAGTTCGACAAGAAACACCTGAAGAAAGCTGGAGGGCACATCATTCAAAACATTGTGTATAAAGATGAGGACAACAGTCCGAAAAATCTAAATAATACAGATTATGAAGCATCATCTGAAAAACTCAGACAAATTATAAAAATGTATGATTCTTTTTTTTTGGACTGTTGTTCTCAACTTTACTGGGGTATGTAAAATAACAACGTTTCAGCTGCTATATTCTCCAGCCTTCCCCAGGTGTTTCCTGTGTATCTGAGCAGAGCAATGTCCCAACCTTGGAAATCATTTTGAATAATTTAAAGAAGAACTATCGAAGATCTTATTAGAATAAAGTTCTTCGACACCTTGTTTGATCAAAATTATTTCCCAGGCTGGATCATTGCAATGCTTAGATACACAGAAAAACACCTGAGGAAGGTCGGAGGATACAGTGGTTGAAACGTAATTTTATATACCACAATAAAGATGAGGATAACAGTCCAAAAATCATTACATATCAAGCCTCATCTGAAAAATTCAGACAAATGATAAAAATTGCTGAAGTCAATCATGTTTTAAGCAATTCCTCTGAATTTTTGAGATGTGCACTCCAGCTGTCTTCAGGTATTTCTTATCGGACTCGGGAACCTTGAAAAAGAGTAGTGGTACTATTTAAGTCATAGCTAGGGTGATGAGGGGGTTCATACCTTTCCCAATGGTATTAGTCTAAAAGTGAACATGATAGAACAACTGGAGTTTGATCTCACTAACTACGGTGTTGCAGTTCAACACCTTAGTCACTACACCACGGCGACTCCCAGAGAGCTCGAGATGGTTCTCAAGTCCAACAAGAAATACCTCAAGTAGACCGGAGGGCACATCGGCCGAAATGTTGTGCAGATAAAAATAAGGATGAGGACAATAGTCTGAATAATCCAAATAATCCAAATATTTTAAGCAGTTTCAGTGGTTTGTAAAAAAAAAAAAAAAAAATTTTTTTTTTAACGTAAGAAATAACCTAAATGAAAGCGTTCCATGAAGGAACGTGCTTTTTTATTTGTACTGGTTGAGCTCGGGTGAGCAAGATTTTGAAGCTTAAGATCTTCCTGTAACTCCTGGTTCTGAACCTTGAATCTGTCGTGCAACCCGAACGTAATTTGATCTTCCATAATTCCACTTTTGGAGTTTGTTTTCTCCTTTTGTGTAACATCCGGAGATTGAAGACGTTCACTTTTACATGGTCTTCTGGTCAGAAGTGTCTTTTTGTTAACCTGGGATCGATCACGTAAACTGATTGCAATTTCCTTTTCATCATCCAGGATCTCACTTTTAGGGCTTGTTTTCTTCTTGGGTGTAGCATCCTTAGATCGAGGACGCCCTCTTTGACGTTGTTTACCAGATGAAGATGACTTTTTGTTAACCTGGGATCGATCCCGTAAACAGATCGCAATTTCTTTTCATCATCCAAGATCTCACTTTTAGGGCTAGTTTTCTTCTTGGGTGTAACATCTTTAGATCGAGGACGCCCTCTTTGACATGGTTTTCCAGATGGAGATCTCTTTTTGTTAATCTGGGATCGGTCACATAAACCGATTGTAATTTCCTTTTCAGCACCCAGGATCTCACTTTTAGGGCTTGTTTTCTTCTTGGGTGTAACATCCTTAGATCGAGGACGCCCTCTTTGACGTTGTTTACCAGATGAAGATGTCTTTTTGTTAACCTGGGATCGGTCACATAAACCGATCATTTTTTCCTTTTCATCATACGGGATCTCACTTTTAGGGCTTGTTTTCTTCTTGGGTGTAGCATCCTTAGATCGAGGACGCCCTCTTTGACGTGGTTTTCCAGTTGGAGATCTCTTTTTGTTAAACTGGGATCGATCTAGTAAGCTGATCATAATTTTCTTTTGATCATTAAGTATCTCATTTTTAGGTTTTGTTATCTTTTTACGTTCAGCATCCTTCGATCGAGGACGCCCTCTTTTACGCCGCTCTCCAGTCGTTGGTGTCCTCTTATGGGAAACAGATGACGGACGTTTTGAAGACGCATTTTTGTTCTCTTCCACCAGACGCAGACGCCCGACTCATCGGGGTTGATTTACTTTGTTTTCTTCTGGAGGAAATTATTCCCGCACGGAAAGTAGACGACTGACTTTTAGGATTTTTTTTAATGTTTTTCACTTTCATTACTTTTTGGGGCGGAACATAATCAGCTGCCTGGCTACTGTCTTCTTCCGGAGAAGTGTGACTAACATCCC
This sequence comes from Doryteuthis pealeii, assembly GCA_023376005.1. Taxonomy (NCBI): domain Eukaryota; kingdom Metazoa; phylum Mollusca; class Cephalopoda; order Myopsida; family Loliginidae; genus Doryteuthis; species Doryteuthis pealeii. Next base: position 65,747,173 of record CM042170.1, on the reverse strand, counting down.
TATCATTTTCGGAAAGAACAGATGCATGACGTTTTGGAGTCGCTTTTCTTCGTTCCCTTTTCGTTCTCTTCCCACCAGAAGCAGACGCCTGACTTTGAGGTGTTGATTTACTGTGTCTTCTTCTGGCCGGAGTCCTCTTCACACCAGACGCAAATGGCTCACTCAGAGGAGTTGATCTATTCCGTTTCCTTCTGGCGGAAATTATCCCCGGACGGAAAGTAGACGAATGACTCTTGGGATTTTTTTTATTGTTTTTCACTTTCATTACTTTTTGGGGCGGAACATAATCATCTCTATTGGAAGATTTTGATCTCTTATTTCGGATTATATCTTTGAGGGAAATTTCACGACTCCTCCTTGGCTTACTGAATTGATTCTTCTTCAGTTCCCCCGGAGACGAATCGTATCTTTCTGTATTTGAAGATTCTTCGTGCTGAACAGCCTGCTCTGTACTTTGATCCGTCTCTGTGTATTTTTCGCTGTACTGGTTCGAGATTGTTTCTGACAAGTGCTTGCTGCTATCTTTGACGGAATCTTGACTACTTTCTGAACGAGACTCCATTGGTATTTCACCCCCAGAAACTACCCCAAGCTGCTTATTTTCAATTCCCCAGATGTCGTTATCTTTGGAATTGGCATTAGCATTGGTAACCAATGAGCTGAGACGGACATCTTCAGATCTAGCATTTAATATTTCAACATTTTCCACAGAACTAAGGAATTCTGCCTGACTACTGTCTTCTTCCGGACAAGTGTGACTAACATCGCTATCATGTATACTGATGGTATTTCCCCGTTATCATTTTCGGAAAGAGAAGAATCCAAGTTTATAACTGATGATCCGTTATGATCCAACGTTTCCTTTTCTTGCGTGGATTGGTCTTTTGAATTTGATATGCTGCTCCCGGATTTGAAATAGTTATGGTCCGAGTGGACCTGGGAGAAAGTTTCGTCGACGCCTTTGCTATTTGGACCGGGTTTTTTGGCATAAAAGTCGAGTTCATCAACATCGGTCTGTGTACAGGAAGAAACGAATGTAGCCTCAATCTGTATGGAAGTTTCTGCGTCCTCTGGAGGAGGGTGTGATAAGGCTGGCTGTTCAACTAAATTTTTAGATACTAAATTAGAAACAGTTTGATCATCTTCATCTAAGACCCTAGGAGATTGGTCTGAGGGTTTTGCTTGACCATGCTGTGAATCTGGACTTACGACACTTTTAGATAAATTTCCTGTGGGCTCATCAGTATCTTTCGAGATGCGTCTATTTCTGACTGGTTCGTCCGGATGCATTGCCTTGCCGTGTTGCAAATCTGAACGCCCAAAGATTTCAGTAGGGCCATCAATGTCTTTTGAGATACTATTGTGTTTATTTCTGACCGACTGGTCAGGATGCTTTGTCCGACTAACAACGCTTTCAACGTTTTCTGTGGGGCCATCAAGGTCTTTTGAGATGCTACTTCTGACTGACAGGTCAGGATGCTTTTCCGGACCGTGTCGCAAATCTGAACACCCAAAGATTTCAAAATTTTCTGTGGGGCCAGCAATGTCTTTTGAAATTATATTTTTGAATTCATTTGCAACAGAACTGGAATGTATTGTTAGCGGTGGTTCACAGGGTATGACTTCGCTGTCACAGTCGCTCTCATCCGAGTTAATCACAAACTGTCTGAGACCCAAGTGACCAGATTGTTGTACATGTTTGTCTTGGTGATTACTTTTTGAAAACGATTCCGTATCCACCCTTGTGTTTACTTCTGGATATTCCGTTCTTTGGAATCGGTTTTCCCTGATGCAAAGCGACAAATATATAATATGACCGCTCTTTAACCGGGTGCCATTCTTTGAGAAACTGAGCCTCTTGGTAATTTTCCAAAATTTGACCGCCACACACGCCAGGAAACAGGGGGAGCTGATTTTACGTGGGACATCCCTTTCGGGTTTTTGATGCGGGAAAAGAATGCACGAGAATGGACTGTTGAGAGGTTTGGCGTTTGTCCTCGGTGCTCTTGTGGATGTCGAATTGTGTCGGTGTATTACGGAAGAGCTCTGGCGTGGATTGTAGGTTAGATGTTAGGGTGTGTGTAGGGTGGAGCAAGTCGGAGAGTGGTGCGATGATGAACGGGTGGTGCTGCATGGCATGGGGAGATGAGGAAATCAACGGATGGGCACCGAGAGAGGGCGAGTGGTGCAGGAGGACAAGGGTGCTCATGGAAAGGACAGTGTCAAGACTGGAACGTAGGAAATGAGAAAGAGGTAAGAGGTTGTTACGAATTGAGATGTTTTAAGATCGGTGGTAGCATAGATGGGGAAAGCAGGAAGAATAGTAGTAGGAAAAAGAAATAGAATGTATTGTTAATATATATTATTGTATGCGTAGATGTAGTAGAGGTTTTATGGGAGAGAAATGTGATTTACAACGAAGAGAAAGTAGTCATGAGTGAGAGGTCGTCTTCGAAAATGTGTGGTGAATTGAGATGTTTAAATCTGTGCATAAGAAGAAGAATAATAGAAAAGGACTAGAATTTATGTTTAAGTATATGAGGTGTTATGTGATCTAGATAGTTAGAGTGTGTTTATAGAGAAATTATTTACAAACGAAGAAGGATGAGTCATAGTAACTTCTTCAAGAATGTGTTGGGAGGGATGGGTGGGAGGAGGTTTGGTAGAGAGAATCGTGCACATGTGAAAGAAGGAATAGTAAGTAGAAAAATGGCAAAATTTATTTTAAATGATATAGTTGGTATTGGTTAGTGGCGGGGTAGAGGGTGGGTAGTGGGAGTGGGTTGAATGAGGAAGGATGTATTGGTAGGCGAAACGAGGAAAGGAGTAGTGGCATGAAAGAGCGTGCATCGAAGGAATGGTGTTTGGGAGAGTTGAGGAGTGGTGAGGAATCTGCAGCAGGTGGGAAAGAAGAGATAGGTAAATAGAAAAATGAAGTGTATTGGTGTAAGTATAGTGAGGGGTGTTGAGAAGGTTATGCGTAATGGTAGGGTAGGAAGGGTGTGTGTAGTGAGGGGGGGAGAGGAGGGGGGGAGGTGGGTGGGAGTGTGTAAGCGAGAACAGGAGGGAAGGGATAGGGGGTGTCATAGTAGATGGCGTTGGGGGGGCGTGTGTGCAGGGAAGTGTGGGTGGTGGGTGTAGGGGGATGGGGGGGGGGGGGGGGGGGAGGAGTGTGTGGAGAGAGTCGTGCGGGATGGGGGGGGGGGGAAAAAAAGATGAGGTATAAGAGAAGGTGGGGAGTAGTGTGGTGTAGTGTGGTTGATAAAATGATAGGTTTAGGATAGGTATATGTAAGGTGTATAGGGGGAGTTTTAGTGGAGAAGAATGGTGATTTAACTGAGGGGGGGATCGGAGGAGAGATTGAGTGGACGATGGGGGGGGTAGAATGCTTCCGGTCAGGGGAAGATGTGGTGTGTGGAGGATGTGGGAGAGAGTTTTAGATCGCACATAAAAAGAGGGGACCCACAAGAGAACGATAAACAAGGAGAGTAGGGGGATGCGATAGTAGATGTGTGATAAAGACATGGAATGGTATGTTTAAGTATAGGGGCAGATGCAGGCAGTAGAGGGTAAGGGGAGGGGATGCTGGTCTTGGTGTTGTAAGGGGTAGGGGAGGACAGAAATTTTAATGTGTTTTGAAATAGAAGTGTGGGAGGATTGGATTTTAAGGCTCTCGTGTTCGGGCGTTTGTGTAATCTTATGGGGTGGGTGAGTGAGGAGATATGCGTGGAAAAATGAAGGGAGTTTAGCAGAAATTAAGTTAAAAGAAAATAATAAGAGGAAAATAAGGTATATAGTAAGAATATGAAAGTGTGAAAATGGGCGTTACTTATGTGTGCAGCCCTGTAGTATATATATAGTAGTATATAGGTATATTTCAAAACGACCCTCGTCTGTTCGCTTTGTTATGCTCCATGGAGGTGGTTGTATAAATAGTCTGGAAAAATGAGAGATTTGCAAATTGAGAATTAAAGAAAGATAGAGTAAAGAAAATATATCATTATAGATACGTAAAAAATGAAGGGTTGCAAAAGGGCGGTTGACTTATGTCGGCAGCCCTTGTGATTGTGTGTCCGCTACCTAGGGACATCCGGTATTGTAAGGCGCCTTGATTGTGAAACTTGTCTTCCTCTTCCGGGAACTGAGGTAGTATGGGGGCTAGGAAAGTCTGAGGGTCTACCGTCCTTCGCTGGTGGGGCGTTGTTGCCGCGGCGGCCTGGTGGAGGCAGGGATTACTGGGTAAGGTCTGTTGATACAGCAGTGACTGATCGCGGGTGTAGGTTCCAGTGTGGCTGTAAGCAGTGTTATAGGTTGGGTTGAGGTAGGAGCAGTTTGGAGGGTGAGCGTCGAGTGGTTGGTGACGGCGTAGAGTAGTTGGTAGTCTGGGTTAGTGGTGTGAGCCGATGGCATGGGGGGAAGGTGTGTGGTGCCTGTGGGTGTTGATCGTTGGCTACTCGTGGAGAGTGCTTGATGGTGTGTGATCTATGTAGGTGCGTAGTGGGTAGCGGGTGGGTGTATGTAGTCTTATGGTGTTAGCGCGGGGGGGGGGATGGTGCGTGGTACGGATGCGGCGTATGGAAAGGGCTGTTGTGTTGTGCTCGAAAACGGTGTTGCCGGAGCTGGTGTGGGTGTCAGAGGGTGAGTGTGAGAGCTTTGATGGCGTTGAGCGAGGGAGCGCGGAGGTGAAGCACACAGGGACGAGCAGGCACAGGGCAGGCAGCAGCGGACGACACGGACGTAGCAGGCGGACGACAGGCGATGGGGTGGCGTGCGGCCAGTTGGAAGAGTGAGGGGAGGGGGCGGCCGGGCTTGTGTTTAAGGTGGAGGGACAAAATTAGAAGGCCTTTGTTGGAGTTATGGGGCCTTGTAGTGTTAGGTCGAAGGACAGTGGGGGATGTTGTACTCTGGCTAGTGTGGGCTTTGTGTGATGGGGGGGGGGGTGGTGCGTCATGAGTGTGGTGTATGGGGGTAAAAAGTGGGGAGGGTCTGAAAAGGAGGTGGGGATGAAGATGTTGGAGCGGAAATTTAGGATGTAAGAGAGGAGTTGATAGAGTGGAGAAAGGGAGAGGGGTGGAAGAGGGTGAGTAGGGCATTGAGTAGGGGAGAGTGAGGTGAGAGAGTGTAGGAAGAAGGGGGTGGTTGCGGGTTAGGCTGGGGGTAAGTGTCGTGCAGCGCGCATTGGGTAGGGGGTGAGTGTTATGGGAAGGTTGATGGCTGAAGTGGCTAGTGAGAGGGTGGTTGGTAGTTGGAGAGGAGGGGGGGGGGGGAGGTTGGAGTTTAGGCGAGAGAGCGAAGGAAGATAGGTGGGCATGGGGTGGAGGTGAGATGGCTCTCTCTGGGGGGGCATGTTGTAGTGGTGTTGTGAGGATGATGGGGTGGTGGGAGGGAGAGAGAAGGAGAGCAAGCAGTTGTGTTGTTGTTGTGAATTAAGTTCGTGCTGTATGGGGAAGAGGTGTTGGTTGTGTGTTCATGGGGAAGCAGTATTAAGAGGGGCGTGGGTGGTAGGGCGGTGCGGGGGGTGGTGGGGTTGGAGAGGGGGGGCGTGTAGTGAAGGTAGGGCACAGATCTGTGCGGGGGTAGGAGGTGGGGGAGGGAGAGCTGAGTGGCAGGGTGGGTGGGGGTGCGCGCAACCTCAGAGTGGCGCGCAGAGAGGGGGAGGCGAATCTGGCCCTGTGGGTCTGCTAGGGGCGCGTGGGAGTGGTGGGGGGGAGAGGGGGGAGGAGGGAGGGGGGAGGGGAGGGGGGGAAGGGGGCGTGGGGGCGCGTTGCGTTGCGTGATGTGGGACTTTACTTTTTGACTGGCAGTAGATCGGGGGGGGGGGGTGGGCGAAGGGAGTGGGTGGGGAGAGAGACGAGGGAGAGCGGGTGTGTTGGAGTGGGGCGCGGGGGCGCGCGGGGGGGGGCGAAGGGAGGAGGGGGAGTGAGAGAAGAAGGGGCGCTGGTTAAAGTAGTGGTGGTGAGTAGTGGAAGAGGTGTTGTGAGCGATCGGAGAGCGTGAGTGTCTGGTGAGATGTGCGTGTTATGGTAAGAGGAAAAGGAAAGGATAAGAAGGGGGAGAAGAAAGAGGGAAGAGCGAAAGGGAAAATGTGTGGATTGGGGTGCGTGAGTGGGGGAGGTGCGGAGGGGCGGAGCGGTAGAGGTGCGAGAGAGGGGATGGGGAGACGGGGCGACTGCTGTGAGTGGGTGAGGTAGGAGGTGTGGTGCGGGGTAGAGGTTGTGATGTGTAGTGTGGAGATGCGTAGCGTAGGGGAGAGAGGAGGGAGAGGCGCTTGTGGGTTGGAGGGTGTGAGGGTGGTGAGGTTAGGGGGGTGTGGTGTGGTTATGAGAGAGGGAGTAGAAGTGGAAGGGTGAAGTAGAGGGGGGGGGGGGGGGGGGGGGTCCGGAGTGCGGAAGGGGGGGTGTTGGCGCGGCGGCGTTTGTGATCATGTAGAGGGGACTGTGAGTGGAGGGAAAGGGGTGGAGAGCGGCTCGGGGGGAGAGGAGAGAGTGGAGGGGGGTGGGGAGGTGGGGGGTGGAGGAGGGGGAGTGGGGGGGGGGGAGAGGGGGGGGTGTGTGTTGAAGAGTGTGGCTGTATGAAGGGGGGGTAGGGGAGGGTGGGAAGGAGGGAGGGGGGAGATGTGGAGGGATGAAAGGAATAGGTTGTTAGTGCGTCGGGCGCGCAGCTTGGTGCGCAAGTGCTGGTTTGCGTGAGGGGCTGGTGGTGCAGCTATTTGGTGAAGGGGAGGGGCTGGTAATGTGGGGAAGCCGCAAGAGAGGCGCTGTGTGTGGTTGGGGAGTGTGGGGTGAGGTGCTGGGCCACGGACGGGTGAGGCTGAGAGGGGAGTGGGTAGAGGAAGCCGAATGGTCAAGGGTTTGCAAGTGAGGAGGGGAACTGATTATTCTTGTGTTTATGGTAGAAGTGAGGGAAGAGGGGGAGGGTGGCGGAGGCAGGGCAGTGCAGTGGCAGTGTGCTGTTAAATGGTGGGGAAAGGTCGGCTCGAGAGTGTTGTAAGTGGAAGTGTTTGAGTAAAGAGCATGTATTGCTGTGGGTGGAAGAGGTTTCAAAAAAGAGGGTTTAGGGGAGGAGGAGAAGAGAGAGGGAGGAGGAGAGTGGGAAGTTGTGGAGAGAGAGGAGAGAGGAGGAGGAGTTGAGGGAAAAGGAGGGTGGAAGTGAAGAGGAGAAGAGGAGAGTGGAAGTGTGTGAAAGGGAGAGTGGGAGTGGAGAAGAGAGGAGCAGGTGAAGTAGGAGTGAGTGGAAGAGAGAGTGGAGTAGGAAGAGGAGAGAAGATGAAAGTGAGTGAAGAGGAATTGGGAGAGGAGAGAGAGAGAGTAGCGGGAGAGAGGAGAGGAGGAGTGAAGAATTTGAAGAGAGAGAGAGAAAACAGGAAGTAAGTGAAAGATTAAGGAGAGAGGAAGGAGAGGGGAAAGGGAGAGAAAAGAGAGGAAGAAAGAATGAGCTGATGGAGGGAAAAAGTGAGTGAGGAGGTGAAGGATGTGAGAGAGGGAGAGAAAAAGAGAGAGAGGAGAAGGTGAGGAAGAGAGAGAAAGAGGAGAAAGAAAGATTTGGAAGGAGGTGGAGAAAAAGTGAGGAAAAAGATGAGGGTGAGAGTGGGAGGAAGATTACAGAAAGAGAAGGAGAAAGAGAGAGAGAGAGAGGAAAGGTGAGAGAGAGAAGGGAAAGAGTGATGGAAAAGAGTGAGTGGGAAAAGAGAGAGTGAGGAGAGAGGAGAGAGAAGAGGAAAGAGAAAGAGAGAAGGAAGAGTGAGGAAAGAAGAGTGAGTGGAGTGAAAGAGGTTTAGAGAAAGAGAAGGTGATGGAGAAGTGAAAGGATGATGAAGGAGCGAGGGAGGGAGAGAGAGAGAGAGTGTGGCGAGGAGAGGATGGAGAAGGAGGAGGGAAGATGGGTGGAGTGGAAGGTGTAATGTGAAGAGAGGGCGAGAGAAAAAGAGAAGGAAGAGGAGTGGGAGAGGGAGGTGGACTGGGGTGAAGGGGAGTGGGAGTGAGAGTGAGGTAAGTTAGTGGTTGAGTGGAGAGAGATTTGGGTTTTAGTTTGTCCGTCAGAAGTAGAGAAAGATAGAAGAAGGAATATCTTGGAGGCAGTGTGGTCATCCAGTAGGGGGCGGTCGTGGCGAGAGATTTCCAAGGGGATTGGGCGGAAGGAGTGGGCGAAGATGGGAATGGGGAGGGCAGCAGGGTTCTTGCAGTATGTGGATGACGCAAAATCGATGAACAGGGTGTGCTGGTCTGTTAACTGCGTTGTGTGGACTCGGTTTGTATTAATCAGATAGAAAACGTCTCACAGAAGTGATGGGGGGACTGACCAGCAAAGGGTTGAAAGTGTGGTTTTTGGCTGTGTGTTACCGCGGGAAACCGAGAGAAGGAGGGAGGGAGGGGAGGAGAAGGACAGGGAAAAGTGGTAAAGGGAATTTAGTGTAGGCGTTCAAGGTAGTTTCGTTTAAATATGAAAGAGGATTTCAAAACACTCACAGATGTTGAATCAGAGAATGAAGAAGTCAAGAAATAAGGGAATGTTAGAAATAAGAGAAGTAGAAATCAAAAGTAGACGGTGTGTGGGTGTGTTGTTGTTGATGAGGGCGGGGTGTCCTTAAAAGAAAAAAATTTTGCTGATCAATAAAGTAAGTCGTTATTTTTCAAAATCTTATACAAGTTTAGCTGTACCAAAAATTTGTTTATATATATATATATTATATACATATATATATATGAGAGTATGTAAATAAACAATGTGTTTATTTGATATGGCTTTTAGCTGACAATTTTTGGAGGACATGTCTAATTTTGAAAATTAATTAGTTAATAATTAATGAATAGACATGAGAGACTGCTCCATGTGTGACTCGAAACCTCGACTGTCAAGCTAAGAATCTCAGCTTGACAGTCGAGGTTTCGAGTCACACACAGAGCAGTCTCCCATGTCTATAACCTTGCTGATGAGACCTAATAGGTCGAAATGTACATTCAGGGATTGACATTTTCTCGATTTATTTAGCCTTACATTTGAACATATATGCCCGCCTAAATTCATTAATTATTAATAATTAATTTTCAAAATTAGGTATGACTTCAATTAAGCACATGTCCTCCAAATATATATATATATATATATTAATAATTAATAAGTCATCCACAGACACGTGTTTCGGCATATCATGCCTCTTCAGTGTGGCTAGACACAACTATCCTTGGGTAGGGTTCGAACTCAGACTGACCGCATGGTAGTCCGATGTCTTATCTCCTCGCCCACTGACAGCTGATGCGGGGACTGGTGTTTTTAAAATATTAAATACATACGAATGTATGTATCATTCGGTCACTGAGAGATCAAATTTCCGGAGAAATGATCATTGCTTATTTGCTTAGTAGTGAGAGTTAATTTAAATTACCAATTAGAGAGCTCATTACCAAATTTATGGGAGCATATATATTAATAATTAATAAGTCATCCACAGACACGTGTTTCAGCATATCCTGCCTCTTCAGTGTGGCTAGACACAACTATCCTTGGGTAGGGTTCGAATATATATATATATACTATAGTTTGGGATGGTCACTGTTTCAGCTTTTACTGGGACGGTGTGGCAAAATGCAGTATTATTGGTAGAGTGCTCAATATAAAATAGAGCTGTTATATATATATGATAAAATAAATATATAAAGGTTTTACATATCTATTTATTTGGTGACAAAGAAACAGTCACAACCATTTTTGAAACAAGGCCACCTGATGATTGCGAACGCATGAAACCAAAATGGTTGTGACTGTTCCTTTGTCATCAAATAAATAGATATGTAATACCTTTATATACTTATTTTATCATATTATATATTTATTCCTTCCGATGTGTAAATGAAGAGACATCAGCCTGTCAGAAATACCAACTGGAAGCAATTCCAATTATAAAACAATGTCATTTCTGATGGTGAACCTAACACCGGACTTTCTCTTCACAGTTTCAAGGAGACCCACCCAAAAGAAGGTGTAATCCGTGCAATAATATATATTATTATACTAAAACCGAAATTATCACCTTTTAATGTCTAAAGGCTTTTTCCTGGTTAGTTTAATGACAAAAGATTCATATTAAAATATACCTTGCTTTTTGGGATTACAAAATTTTTGAAAGAAATTCCATTTTAATTGGTTCTAATTAATCGTAATTAGCTGAGGGATTAGTAAATATATATAAATAGATTGATATAGATAGGTAGGCCGAGATAGATAGATAGATATGAATAGGCCGAGATAGATAGATAGATATGAATAGGCCGAGATAGATAGATAGATAGATAGATATGAATAGGCCGAGATAGATAGATAGATAGATAGATATGATATGAATAGGCCGAGATAGATAGATATGAATAGGCAGAGATAGATAGATAGATAGATATGAATAGAGATAGATAGATAGATAGATATGAATAGGCAGAGATAGAGATAGATATGAATAGGCTGAGATAGATAGATATAGGCCGAGATAGATAGATAGATAATAGGCTGAGATAGATAGATAAATAAATATGAATAGACTGAGATAGGTAGCATATCTATCTATCTATCTATCTATGTTGAAAAATTTAAACTAATTTAGATTTCAAATCAATTGAAGCAGCCTTGAATGATTTTGTACTGCTCAGAATTTTTCTTCTCAGAGAACAAATTCCATCGAAATGAACAGATCCGATCCAACGGATTGGAAATGGATTGGAAGTGGATTGGAAGTGCAAACCAAAGTAATTTGCAGAAATCGTGGCTGCACAAAAAAATCCATGAGATTTCTGGATTACCTCTTAAATCGGAATGCAAAAAAACTAAACAAAAAAAAACATTTTCCCAGATTTCAAAGTCTTAAAAGAAAAATTGGTAAAAATGAAACTTCACGGACCTAAATTCCAACATTGTCACCTCGCTGATTTTTATTGGGGGTGGGGGGGGCCCAATAAAATCAGTTAAACCGAATTTAATGAAATTTTCAGAGTTGATCTATTAATGAATAAAAGATATAATGCACCAGTTATTTTATTTAAAAACTTTTACATTTTTTTTCAGATCAATTAACTTTGAACCACATATCTTTGAGGCATAACACAGATTCTCAAAGATACGTAAAAAATTTTGCAATATTTTGGAAGCATGAGGCATAATTTGGTAGCTACGGATAATAACAGTAAAAGCCGTTATGAATGGAATTTGAAGTAAGAAGGGTAAATAGCGTGGCCACTTTTCCATGCTAAAACGAAGGTCTAAGGGGAGTAAATCGCAAATTTAAATTTACTGGATAGGATCTTATTTTCAAACGGTTTAAGGAAAAATAGTTGTCATCTCTTTTTTTTTTATATTAATGAATAAAATATATAATGCACAAGTTATTCTATCTAAAAACTTTTACATTTTTTTTAGGTCAATAAACTTTGAACCTTGTCTCTTTAAGGCATAACACAGATTCTCAAAGATACATATCAAAAATGTTTTCAATATTTTGGAAGCATGAGGCATAATTTGGTAGCTACGCATAATAACAGTAAAAGCAGATAGGTCTTTTTTTTCACACGGTTTAAGGAAAACTAGTTTCCTTCTCTTTATCTTTTTTATTCTTTCTTTTTTCTTAGATAATTGTCAAAGCGAAAACAACATGGGTCATTTAAGAAGTGTTGGCAATAAATTTCTTTACATTAGGTAATAGTTGTAGAAGTTAATGACCCAAAAGCTGCGGATTTGGGTCAGATCTGCTAATAGATTTGGGGAAAAATGATGCGTGCAAATTCTCTAGAAAAAAGGCAGTTTGGTTTTCAGCTTAGAAACTAAATTTCACATCAAAGCCATATCTCTAATAATAAATGTGTTACATTTCTCAACTTTAATCCTAGAAGCCGTAGCTCAACATATAATACCATTTTGGAATCAGGTAGACTCTGTGATTTTTTTTTTACGGCATATCAACCCTTTTTGGGTTATTTAATGCCAAATCAAGTTATTTTGATACATGGTTACTCACAGTACCTGCTATTGGTTAAATGGTCACCCATCTAAATACTGAACAGGTTCATTGCTGCTTAACTTCAGTGATCTAGAAGCTGTAGCTCAACATATAATACCATTTTGGAATCGGGTAGACTGTGATCTTTTTGTGATGAATTTCTTTTATCTCTCTCTCTCTTATAATAAATACAAGTGTCACATTTCTCAATTTTACTCCTAGAAGACGTAGCCCAATATATCATACACAACTTTCCAACATGCATGTACACTAGTTATTTTTTAATAAATGTAGTTGGTTGGGTCATTGCCACGCTCAGATAACCTGAAGAAGGCTGGAGGACACAGCAGTCGAAACGTTGTGTTTTTACATCCCACATGAGATGAGGACAACAGACCAAAAAATCAAAACAACAAATCTTACAAAAAAAAAAAAAAATCTATAAGCTATAAGTTCTAAAAAGTTTTATTAGCAATCAAATTATAGGGAGATATTGAATATCATACACAACTTTCCAACATGCATGTATACTATCTATCTATTTACCTATCTATATCAGTCTATTCATATATATTCATTAATCCCTGGGCTAATTACAACTAATTAGAACCAATTAAAATGGAATTTTTTCAAAAATATCGTAATCCTAAAAACAAGGTATATTTTAATATGAATCTTGTGTCATTAAACTAACCAGGAAAAAAGCCTTTAGACATTAAAAGGTGATAATTTCGACTTTAGTATAATAATATATATTTTTTAATAAATGTGGTTGGTTGGGTCATTGCCATGCTCAGATAGACAGGGAACACCTGAAGAAGGCCGGAGGACACAGCAGTCGAAACGTTGTGCTTTTACATCCCACACTAAAGATGAGGACAACAGACCAAAAAATCAAAACAGCAAAATCTTACAAAAAAAAACAAAAAAACTCTATAAGCTATAAGTTCTAAAAAGTTTTATAAGCAATCAAATTATAGGAGAGATATTCAATGACAGAGACGTTTAGGGGTTTCCATAGAAAAGAAAAAAAAACTATTTTTTTTTTCTCATTTGGTATGCAAAGGAATTGATTGAACATCAACACTTGGTTGTTTGTAAGCGTATTCCCACCCCCCTGCCCCCTCCCCCCTGAACACTGGACACATGAATGCAAAAAGGTAAGTAATTGGGTTAGGTGCGTGAATTGAAAGAAAATGAATATGCCTAAATCGTAAGTGGCGTTGAAGGTGGGGGGGGTAGGAGGAAAAGCGGCAAGGAGGGGGATGGGGGATGGGGGAAAAAGAAAGGAGTTGAATGCCGGTTTGGTGGTTCTACAATTAAAAAGAAGAAATGATGAAAAACAATAATATGCCTAAATCATAAGTGGCTGAAGGAGGGGGGATATGGGAAAGTGGGGGTAGGAGGATTGCAGTGGGCAGTAGGGAGGAGGAAAGGGGTTGGATGTCGGTTTGGTGGTTCTACAAACACAAAAGGAGAAAGAAATGATGAAAACAATATCAAAATATCGGAAAAAAAACAGGAAAAAAAAAGAAAAAAAGAAGAAAAAAGAGGAAAAAAAGAAAAAAAAAAGAAGATAAAAAAAATGATAAAAAAAAGAAAAAAAAAAAAGAAAAAAAAAAAGAAAAAGAAAAAAAGAAAAAGAAAAGAAAGAAAAAGAAAAAGAAAGAAAAGAAAAGAAAAAAAAGAAAAAAAAGAAAAAAAGAAAAGAAAAAAAGAAAAAAAAAGAAAAAAATAGGAAAAAAAGGGATGAAAAAAGAAAAAAGAAAAGAAAGAAGAAAAAAAGAAAAAAAAGAGGAAAAGGAAATAAAAGAAGAAAAATAAGAAAAAAAAGAAAAGGAAAGAAAAGAAAAAAAAGAAAAAGAAAAAAAGAGGAAAAAGGGAATAAAAGAAGAAAAAATAAAGAAAAAAGAAAAAGGAATGAAAAAGAAAAAAAAAAAAGAAAAAAAGAAAAAAAGAAAAAAAAAAAGAAAAAAAGAAAAAATAGGAAAAGGGATAAAAAGAAGAAAAAAGAAAAGGAATGAAAAGAAAAAAAGAAAAAAAAAAAAAAAAGGATGAAAAAAGAAAAAAAGAAAAAAAAGAAAAAAAGAAAAGAAAAAAAAGAGGAAAAAGGGAATAAAAGAAGAAAAAGAAAAGGAATGAAAAAGAAAAAAAGAAAAAAAAAAAAATAGAAAAAGGGATAAAAAGAAGAAAAAAGAAGAAAAAGAAAAAAGAAAAGGAATGAAAAAGAAAAAAAAGAAAAAAAAAAAAATAGGAAAAAGGATGAAAAAGAAAAAGAAAAGAAGAAAAAAAAAAAAAAAAAAAGAGGAAAAAGGGAAAAAAGAAGAAAAAATAAAGAAAAAGAAAAGGAAAGAAAAAAAGAAAGGAATGAAAAGAAAAAAAAAGAAAAAAAAAAAAAAGAAAAAAGAAAAAAGAAAAAAAGAAAAAAATAGGAAAAGGGATAAAAGAAGAAAAAGAAAAAAAAATAGGAAAAAAGAAGGGATAAAAAGAAGAAAAAACAAAAAACAAAATAAAACAAAATAGAGAGAGAGGAGAGGAGAGAGAGAGAGAGAGAGAGAGAGAAAGAAAGAAAAGAAATGATTGGTCCAAAATAATGGAAGATTTTATTTATAGTCATCTTTCTTCTTTCTTCTTCTTCTCTCATTTCTGATCAATAAAGAATAAAAAAGATAAAACCCTGATTGATCTGCAATAAGAGGTAATCTTCAATTAACCTGACCAAATCTATTATTAATTCTTTTTAGGTTTTTGCATGAACAGATCTTTGCTCTGTCTGACACGGGTTTTCACTTGAATACTTTAGTTTAGGCCGAGAAACACTGACGATGGGATATTTTCAGTTGTTGTTTGTCGCTCGTTTGAAAGAAAAAAGCAATAGACGATTGCTTTTATGTATAAGGAAAAATACGCAGATAATACAATATACATCCGAGCGCAAAAAATACAATAAAAATCATACAGAGTAGCGTTCGTAACAAACAAGAAAAGCCACTCGCTTTCGAACATGGTCACAATTTTCTGGCCGTGTTTGATTATTAAAACTCGATTATAACTAAAAACAAAAGCAGACTTTTTATATTTTATGCTGCTGCCTAGAAGTTCATATACTCAGGCCAGGAAATCCCCATTTCTACATCACTATTGCCTAGCAAAAATAGTCAATCAGACTGTTTACATTTATTATTACTATTATTCATTTATTACTATTATATACATACTAAACAAAACGTGACCTGTTGGATCACCCATTGAGCTCTCAGGAGATAATTGGAATTAGGGAAAAGTGAGTTTGCGAAGTGAATTAAATTTAAAAAAAAAAAAAATAAAATAAAAATGGCTGGATGTCTTAAAAAAAAAAAAAAAAAAAAAAAAAGATCATTTTGTAAGATTTCTACGAAAGGAAACGTTTGACCGAATTTAAATTGAAATGGATTATGGAATTTTATTAAGCTACAGTTGGTTGCTGAATCTTAACATACAAATAAAGTGAATAGTTTAATGTCTCTATCACAATCACTCTCCCATCTCTCTCTTACTCACACAGAGAAACTATAATTACACAAAAGTTATACTAAAATATTCCTTAGTTTTAGGATTGAGTTATGTTTGAAAAATAAAATCCATTTTAATTGGTTCTAATTAGTCGTAATTTGCAATTAAGATAAAAACTGACCCATTTCTGACTTGATTACCTCCTTGTTATATTTGTTAGTTTCTCAGTGATCACAGAGATAGAAATACTGGAAAGTTAAGAAACATATTTGTATGTTATGTTTCATAAACAGCCAGCCAGGCCAACATCTAGGCTCTGAATAAATTTGCTAAGGTCAAACATTCCTTTTCTGAAAAATCTTCCAAAATGATTTTAATATTTTTTTAAATTTTTAAAATTTTCTGGTCATATTTATTTATGTATTTTTAAAAATTTAATTTGCTTTGCAAACTCAATTTTTCTTAATCCCAATTATCCAACCAGAGCTCAATGGGTGACCCAACATGTTATGTTTTGTCTAGTGTGTGTGTATATATATATATATATATATATATATATATACATATATATGGTGGACTCTCCTATCGTGAATGATAGATGAGGGTCAGCAGTGATTGATTTGTTTCCTCCCATGTTGTGTATGCTATCAAGAAGACATTTTGTGTTTCCTCGAGTGTGATAGCAGCCCAGCCTTGCTGCGAGCTATGAAGCCACACTGACAAATGAAATGTTCTAAGGTGGGAATCAGATGATTTTGTTTTAAAGTTAGGCGGAGCTGATCTCGATGCTTCAGTCTATTTTCTTCAAAGCTCTTTAGTTTAGAGAAATATGTCTTACGCCATTCTTTCCAATTTGATGCTAGATTTTCCCAAGCACTCGGGTTAATACTGAGGTCCTTCAATTTGTCTTTATAGCGTAAAAGAGGACATCCAATAGAACGCTTAGCATTTGGTAATTGTCCGTATAATATCTTCTTTGGAAGCCTGTTCTTGTTCATTCTGATAACCTGACCAGCCTACCTAAGCTGAACCTTTGCTAGTAAGGTTTCAATGCCAGCAATGTTACATTTTGTTAATATTGTGCTATTTTTTACTCTATCATCCCATTTTATACTGCAAATGACACGAAGACAATGCATGTGAAATATATATATATATATATATATATATGTATGTAATATAGTGAAAAATTTGAAAAAACACAGGTTCAAATAAAATGAGTGATATTTATTCAGGCAACACTGCAGTGTTTCAATCTGTTTAGTAGATCTTCTTCAGGGCTTTTGTTGATATAAGGAAAAGTAAAATTTATCACAGAATAATAAGGAGACTGCAATAGTTTTTTGTTGATCAGTTTGTTTAAAATGTTTTGAATGGAAAAGTAGTGCTCTTAGAATAGGTCGAAATTTATGAAACACTGGGATAAACGGTTTTGAAAGATGACATCGAACATTCTCTTACGTTGTATGTGTGTGTGTGTGTGAGAAAGAGAGAGGGGGGGAGAGTGTGTATGGAAATATGAGTAGATTAATAGTTGTGTGTCTGTGTGACCGTGTGTATAAGTGAATGTGTGTGTGTGTGTGTGTGTGAGAGAGAGGGAGAGAGAGGGAGGAGAGTGTATATGGAAATGTGAGTAGATTAATAGTTTTCGTTGGGTGTCTGTGTGACCGTGTGTGTAAGTGAGCACGCGTGTGTATGTTTATTTATTTATTTGTTTGTTTATATAATCTTCATACAATGACTGCTATTTACACAGTAGCATTGCAACCATCAAAGCCTTCATCAGATGATGACTCTGGGTTCAGGCATGGTTTCGGGGCCGAAGCATCATTACCACTAACCCAGAGCACCCCAGCAGTATCTCACAATACCACCAGACTTTGTTGATTTGATGTCACAATATAGGACTGCCATATCCACGCTGATGCGGTTAGAGCTTTATCCTGGATCTTTTTTAAGTATTTCCTCGTCTGGTGGAGAATATATATATATATATATATATATATATATATATAATTTAATATACCAAGCGTATTGGTAGATCCTTGCAGAGAGAAAAAACCCAGCAGAAAGTTTGATTGTAAAAATATACTACCAAACATCAACCAGGAAGAAAAAAATAAAAAAAATTTTTGAAAAAAAGAAAGGACCAAGATATTCGTACCAACAAAAAATAATCTATTGGTACAGTATTTGGCCAAAAGAAAAAACAATTTATATGTATATATATGTATATAAGATATATATATATATTCATATAACCACTAGGAGAAAGCTAATATGTAAAAAGTGCTCTGACCACCCATTCAAGGCCATTCAAAAAAGAGTCAGATTTTAGCCCTGAAGAGCTTTATGTGAAACTAATAGTAGGTTCGTCTGACTCATTAGATTATCTATATATAATATATATATATATATATATATATATATATATGTGCATGCTTTTTTCCTAGCTTCTGCCTACTTTTCATTTCCATTGATTTTATATCCTTGTAAGACTCTTCTTTTTAAGCTCAAACTGAATCATGAATATCTTTTCACAATCCACTATTCTTTCCCTGACAGAACGTACACAATAAAGCAATACAAGATACATGTGGCTACAAATAAAAGCTTTCTTATTGAAAACCTTTTTTTAAAAAGACAAAACAAAACAATGATCCACAAGTTTTTGCTGTCAATAAATTTTCCACACAAGTGAAGCATCTGAAGTTGAAATCTCTGACCTCTAGATATTTTCAGAATAACAAAAAAAAAAAAGTTTTGATTTAGTAGAAGGTCAAAAGTACAGGACACCTAGTAAGAATCTGGACCTGTCAACTGTAGCAGAAGATTACACCGACTGTACCTCTGCAGTGGGGTAAAATTCCACCTGTTGGCCGTGAGTGGCGACCCATGATGCTTTGATTTAGTTTTGGTTTGGTTTGGATTGGATTGGTTTGTTTTATGAAATCTTAACTGCAGTGGGTCATTTAATGCTGATAAAGTTTTGAAATAAATTCATTTTTGATGGATACTCAATTTTTGTATTTAACACATAAATGTGACCCTAACAGGTACTACCATTTCGGGTCAGATTGGACCAGGGAACAATGGTGATGAAGGCATGCTCCACATTCCCCAAAATTCGAAAGGGAAAATTCTAAGTAGGATAAAGCCATAGAGCGAAAGTGGTATTTTGGTGCAAGTAGGCTGTGCAAGGAGAGAATGCCAGGTTTATTTTTGAATGGATTGGTCGGCAAGTGAACCTAGCTAAATAGATCCATGTAGTGGTATGACCAGCTTTGTTACCCTCTCCCCCCAAACTAAAACTTCCGGCTATATGCCGAGTCGTGATGTCACACTCATGTATTCACTTCTTATTTTTTGAATAAAGAATTTGGAGTGAGTACATGAGTGTGCTCACTTCAAATATAAGTTGTACTTAGTTAACTGCTGTTATTCAAACCAACAGTAGACTTACTGACCTCAATAAACTCGTCTCCACATGTCTATTTCCTATGGCAGTAACCATTACATCACAAGCACATCCAAATAATGAATGTCACAAAGTCTACTGCAGAATGACAGGATATATATAAGACTCCACAATGTCATTCAAATCAAGCAGTCAAGCCGCCAATCAGAACTCAAGGAATGGAATGACCCAAATCACCCAAATTCATGAATGAGTCATTCTTGATTTCTATATATACCAACTGTCTTGGACACTGCTTAAGTTGTACTTAGTTAGCTGCTGTTATTCAAACCAACAGTAGACTTACTGACCTCAATAAACTCGTCTCCACATGTCTATTTCCTATGGCAGTAACCATTACACAACAAGCACATCCAAATAATGCGCATTTATCGATGAATTTTAAGTCTTTTTGTTTTTCCCATTCAATCTGGTCTTATTAGAGAATAATGAGAAAATCTTTTGTTATCATAACACAAAGAATGATTAGCTATTTGCATGTTGGCTTTTCTAAACACGCACATGCGCAGACACAGACACACTGTAACGAGATGATGAAGGTGCTGAGTTTTGAGAGGACTACTATAGAAAAGGAGGAAGAAGAAATGAGACAAGGTGGAAGCTTCATACATGCGCACACCAACACAAGCCGTCTAACCTCACAACTGAATAACAAGTAATTACATTGTTATGGCAACTGGTTTTCCTTTTTGTAGTATTGATGGGAGTGACACAAGGATGCTGCGGGTTGATTTGAATAAATCCTGGAAGTAGCACACTTCATAACAACAGATGTACAAACTACCATGATACTATAAACCAGCAGTCCCCAACCACCAGGTTGCGACCTGGTACCAGGCCTCAAGCTATTAGGTACCGGGACACACAGAATGTTTGATTTTTTTTTTTTGATTTAAAAATTTTTTTTATTGATTATCAGTTTAAAATTTAGACTGATAATCAATTTTAAACAAAAAAGGTTGTTTATTGTCTGTTGATGTTTGCATTTGACATAAGACCACTGTGGATGATTTATTATTAGATTACATCATTAACGATTATCGAGCAAATGTAGGCTGGAGCATATGAAGGCCGGTCCGTGAAAATATTGTCTTAGATGAAACCGGTTTGTTTGCTCATCCACCAAGACTCCATCCTTAAGCATCACGTGTCGCCACTCACAGCCAACATGTGGCCCCATTTGGGGGAGTCTTACCCACTCACCAAGGACCAATATCAGCATTACCATATCTGTAACACTGAATAAGTTTAATGTCATACCCATGCCATTAAGACCCTCGGCCACTGGCTTCTAGCACATAAAAAGTGTTGGGAACTTGCCATATGGTCAATAGGGTTGGGACAATCATATATTATTATTGGCATTGCAGTCTCAGAAGACTATAATATAGTTTTTTTGCCCCTGAATTTACAGCGCTTCCTGTGACTGTGAAATCCAATGTTTGAAAAACATTCTCGACCACAGATGTCGTATGTGAAGGCTGTCCCTGAAGATGTTGATGTGCCGGTGCTTTATTGCTGCTGCTTTCTTCTGGACCTCTTAGCTTCATGGTTTTGCATCAGGGTGGCTTCAGACATGAAGTCCTTTACAGAGAGCCTTCTGCCACCTAGGGCGGTCCTGAGCCAAATACCGGCCAAGAAAGAAAATGAATCAAGATGAACTACCAACAAGAACCTAAAGATAAAAGTCAACATGACGAGAAAGAATAGAAGCTAGATGATCGAATGGGCAAACAAGAGAAGAAGAAAAAAAGTAAGTTATGCGTCTCATTTCTCTAATACCCTTTCTCTCTCTCTCTCTCGTCTCCAGTAAAAGAACACTTGTGTATATACCCAACATGTGGGTATATAACATGTGCACCCCCTCCTAATCTCATTTTGAATCAATTTATCTTTGAAATTCAAACGTTAAGTAAATAAAATGTTTTTAAAAGAATAGTATGGAGTTGTTGGTTGATGCATGCTTTAGTTAGAAGACCGGCCAAGAAAGAAAATGAATCAAGATGAACAACCAACAAGAACCTAAAGATAGAAGTCCACATGGCGACCATGACGAGAAAGAATAGAAGCTAGACAATCGAATGTCCAAACAAGTGAAGAAGAAAAAAAGTAAGTTATGCGTCTCATTTCTCTGATACCCTATCTCTCTCTCATCTCCAGTAAAAGAACACTTGTGTATATACCCAACATGTGGGTATATAACATGTGCACTAGGGTAGGTCGATTTTTATACCAACACTAAGTTCAAGCGGAGAAAGTTGCTAATTAACATAAAGAATAATTGTAAAAAATATTTTTCGATAAAACTTTACCAATGTTTGAGCATTTAAATACAAACAAAATCGAATGTTTTGAATTTCGCTCGGTGTTAACCGGAAAATAAGTAGGTCAGATTAAACCCTGGTTTTGAAGAAAAAACATGTAAAAATAGGCATAATAAAAGATTTTATTTCATTCAAAATCATGCAATTCTTGGTAGATTAAATAAAAGTAAATAAAAAAGTGTTTTCTTCACTGCAAAAATATTCAAATTAAGAAAGTATAACCAAATTCGACCTCGTTTTAAGCAGTTATTCTTCAGTCTTTTTTTTTTTTGTTTACATATGAATTTCATTTGAGCTGATTTAAAACGCAAAAATAATTAAATCTTTTGCCTTTTTTGTTTGAGCAATTATCAGAAAAAAGAAATAAGTAGCTTTATATTGCCTGTAATAGATAATTTTTTATTTATTTTTTATTTTTGAAATGTATCAAAAACAAGGATTTGGGAGGGGCTTCATATTAGACGATCTTTAAAACTGAATGCTCAAAAATTGGTGCAAGCTAGAAACCTACTTTTTGGTGTCAGTACTTACCATACCAATACTCAACTTTCTCTATTTGTTACATTTTGATATTCCAAAAAAAGTTGAAAATCGACCTACCCTAATGTGCACCCCCTCCTGATCTCATTTTGAATCAATTTATCTTTGAAATTCAAACTGGAAATTGCAGGGATGAAAGTGATCATTGGTGTACGTAAAAACTGAATCAAAACAGAACATTTTTGCAACAGTTTAAAACAGACTTCAAAGTAATCAATATGTTTAAGTCTTGGACGCAGAGAAGGGTGAGAAAAGTGAAATGAAACAAGAAAAAAAATAAAAATAAAAAATAACAGAAAAAAAACCCCTCCAAACAACTTGTAAATCAAACCTATGATGCAGAAGGGCAGTGCACAGCTGTAACATGATACGTGTAAGTAAATTAAAACAAATGCCAAAAAAATCTGTTTCTGAAATTAGTTTCATTGTGTAAAAGTAAAAAAATGAAAAAAGAAAAATAAACGAGAAAGCAGGGTCAATATTTTGATGCCAATACCATTCTCCAAGAGATTGGTTCATTTAGTTTCTACAGGCCAAGCCCAGATCAACAGATGCTAAAGAATAATTGCTTATTGGTTGAGTTGAAAAAAAAAAAAAAGAAGTCAGATGTTAACAGTTGCAAAAGAAAATTATAATTACTTTTACAGGTTTGGTTTCAGTTTTTTTTTGTTCAATGGCATATCAACCTTTATGGGTTATTTAATTCCAAAGTCATCCTTGTAGAAGAACAGTAGTGGTACTATTTGCAGTCCAATACATATGAAGTAGAAAACAGAATGCTTATAAAAACTGCAAGAGGCCAGAGGTAGTTTGGTTTCTTTGTTTAATGGCATATCAACCTTCATGGGTTATTTAATACTAAAGCCATACTTGTAAAACAGCAGTTGTACTATTTAACCCATAGCTGGGGGGATAAGGTTCTTAGACCAAAAGCGAACAGCAAAAGCATTACCCAACCGATACCTGGGTGAATAAGAAGGTTCATCTCTTCCAAAGAGTCTTAGACCGAAAGTGAAAGAAATATTGAACTCACTCACTATGATGTTGCAGTCCATTATGTAAGCCATGCCACAAGCCCCCCCCCCCCCTAGACTGAAATAGATAGATATGATGAGATTG
>CM042170.1:65624243-65716743 GCA_023376005.1 Doryteuthis pealeii | reverse complement strand
TGATGACTTTAAGATTTCAGAAGACCAGGTTTTATATTCCTTAGAAAATCAACAGGACTTCCTCTTCTCTCTATGAAAGATGATTTGGTTTGGTTTGTTTTGTTTTACGGCATATCAACCTCGGTGGGTCATTTAATGCTGACAAAGTTGTGAAATAAATTCATTCTTAATGCATAATACAATTTTGTTTATAAACTCACGTTTTTATATTAAAGCCATAGATGGGACCCTGACAGGTACTACCACTCCAGGTCAGAGTGGACCAGGGAGAAATGGTGATTAAGGGGTGCTCCACATTCCCCTAAACCTCTAGAACTAGAACCTCACCATCAGATAGAGTTTAACACCATTCCCAAGACATGTAGACCCTCAGCCACCGCCTTCTAGCACCCATATGATAAAAAGGGATTGGGGCTTTCCATAAGGGCAATAGGGTTGGGGCAACCATATAGGTGTTAGGGTTTGACGTGGCCAGCCGATTGATCAGAAGGGCCTCTCCAATCGCCTGTCTAGCCTAAGTAAGAGTCTAAGTGGAGTATTGCTAGTCATGGACTGCTCATCCACCAAAACTCTGTCCTATTTGAGGGAGTCTTACCCCTCTGCAGTGGAGCAGTTGGTGCATTCTAACGCCCCAGTCAACAGGGCAGTTGCAGTCAAGAAATTGATTATATATATATATATATATATACACCAAACTTATTGGTAAATCCTCGCGGTGAGAAAAAACCAGCAAATAGTTTGATTGTAAAAATATACTATCAAACATTACCCGGGGAGAAAAAAATTTTTGGAAAAAAGAAAAGACCAAGATAATCGTACCAACAAAAAATAATCTATTGGTACAATATTTTGGCCAAAAGAAAAAACAATCTATATGTGTATATATATATATATATATAAGATATATATATTCATATAAAACCGCCAGGAAACTAAAGCTAATAAGTAAAAAGTGCTCAATACCTAAGTCGAGAAAATAATAAAGATAAATCTAATGAGTCAGACGAACCTACTAAAAGTTTTGCTTAATGCTCTTCAGGGCTAAGATCTTAGCCCTGAAGAGCATTAAGCAAAACTTTTAGTAGGTTCGACTGACTCATTAGATTTATCTTTATATATATATATATATATATATATATATATACATACACACATACATACATATACACACAACAGAAAAGTGTCTTTATTAACTACAAATAAAATAAAAGCACTTTAGGGAGAGCGTGATTTGACTTTAAAAGGGAAGTCTTTTCCCAAACTCCATAAGAAACAAGATAAAATGCTGGGAATAAAACAAACAAGATGAGGATAATAGTCCAAGATAAAACGCAGAAAACATAAATAATAACAACAATTCTTCATCCCAGAAATTTTGATTGTTATTGCCAAGTCAAGTCAGTGAAACATTTCACGTGAGAAACAGAAGATGAATGAATCCATTTGTCAAAAGTGACAATGGATATAATAGCTATTATTTGGCTGCAAATAAATTACAGAGAAATCAACCGAAAGAAAAAGAAAAGAAAATCTCTTTATTTATTGTTAAGTGAAATGCAAAATTTGAGCACTTGAAGGGGATCATGATGTTATCTGAAAAGGTGGGTTTTTTAACCCCCCCCCCCCCAAAAAAAAAATAATAAGATTTACAAAAAGAACCATGAAACTAATATCTATTAATAATGGAGATTGTCTGTATTTCTGTCTGTAACAAAAACTACGTCACAGCTTACGTTACAATATTCTTATGCTATATACACCCAAAATTTGAGTAAGCAATTTTAAAAATTGTTTTTTACTCTCGTCCTTTTTTTTTTTTTTACACTAACAAGAAGTTAACTAAAAAATTTACAAATAAATAAATACCTATGATTTTGTGTAAAATTGATGTGGAAAATACTCAAAATAATTTTTTTGAACACCACCCCACACACACAAAAAAAAATAACAAGATTTACATGGAGTGACGTCATCGTTGTCTGCAACGGACTTTGAAAAAGAAGAAGAGATACACACACACATATATATATATATATATATATATTAGATGCTCCCCACCCCTGGTGGGTTGAGCACTTTGGAGGGGATTTCACTGATGATCACCAACTACACAATGCTCTCCTATAAAACGGATGGAGCACTCTCTGGCGGCCCTTACATATAAACGTCAGTGTATGTAATTAATCAGTTAAATTCGTTGTTCCAGTCTAACTGATGATAAATCAATTGGGTTTCCATCCCGGCTGGAAGTAGCTTGCTAATGTCTAGCCACACTGAAGAGACATGATATGTCAAAGCACTGTGTCTGTGGATGACTATATATATATATATATATATATATATATATATATACACACACACACATACAGATGCTGATAGGTATACATCCTGTGTCCTTGATGCATAAAAATCTAAAAGGAAGCAGTAAAATCATATCCATGCATCACAGTGTTTTTCTTTTTTCTTCCCTCACCATTTAAAGCTAACAGTAAATATATTTCAATAGTTTCTTAGAAACGAATTACATAGTATAGGTTATGATATAATGAATATGTAAATACCTTAGTACCCCCTCACTATAATCTGATTGGACAGTGTCATGTATAAATATTCAACACTGTGTTGGTTCTAGACCGACGACCTACACTTACTCGATAGCCGACGACCTTATGCCTACAAGCTAACTTTACTCGCTAGACGACACCACGACTGCACGACAGACGGATTGCTATTTCTATGTACCAATTACTACTGAGATAATATACCAACTACCAACTTCAAGAATATATCCCTTAACCCGGATATATCCGATTATAAGGTAGGAGTTAGAGGGCTTTAGTTGCTAGAAGGCAGTGGCTGAGGGTCTTTATGTTCTGGGTATGAGGGTAAGCTCTATCTGATGGTAAGGTTCCAGTTCTGAACGTCTGGGGAATGTGGGGCACCTCTTCATCCCCATTACTACCAGGTCTACTCTGACTCGCAGAGGTAAAATCCAACCACACCAACCAACCAACCAACTCTAGTGTTTGATAAAATATATGACAAAAGAAGATAAGAATATTGGTTATAGCATTTCAGGAACTATAATGAGTAATGGTTAATGAGGATGCTCATCTAAGTCTGACACGTAACTCTTTGCCTACTGTAAGCAGCTCACAGCGGGTCTCCTACAACAGCGATCCTATCTGGCAGTGGCTCTTGCACTTTTCTACACGGAAAAATCTCTATGTGAAAACTTCTGCCATCTTTTGTTTTGTCTGAGGTGAACCGATAGTGAACTTTGAAATATCCCGTTGTACAGGTTAAAATACCAAGAAAATTTCGTAGAGCCGTGGGGGCAAATTTGGTAGGTAAAGAACTAAGAACAATGCTAGGTTTGTAGTTATTGCTTTAGTTGTTTCCTAAGATCATAAATAAAAACCCTAAAATTTACTGAGTACCTATAGTTGGGACCCATTTCGTACATACATATATATGCATATGTATATACATGCTTATATATAAAGGGCAGTTGTGTGTATATGTATGTCTGGAAGAAACTTCAAAAATAAAACAATTAACGACAAAGTAAATATATATACACATTAAATATCACCAGGGGTTGGTTTTTGAGCAAAAATAATAGAGATTTGATTTATATTCGTGAAGATAATTAAAAAATAAAATTTAAGTGATAAGAGCATGGATTTTTTTTCATTTAATATTTTAGATAGTAGACATTAACATTTCTTTTTAGAGTAGCTGGATTAATGCAAAGTCTATTTTTTTTTTACATAGGGATTTAAATGGGGCATTTCATGAGGATTCAACTCACAATTCAAAAATAATGGATCTGCGAGACTAACTTAAAAAAATCCCCCTCTATCCAGGCGATGCTGGGTAGCCACTGCTAGTATATATATATATATATATATATATATATATATATATATATATATACTAGCAAATATATGCACCCTCCGGGTGCAAGTATTTAAGTTTAAATGTAATAAAATATTAGATTAAATCAGAGAGGCTAATGAAACTAATTAAGAATTCAAATAAAAAGATTTGAAACGGAGGGGGTATAATCGGAAAATAGAACAACTGAAACTTACTCTTTCATCACTTCCGTTTTTCAATGCTAAATTTTCCTAATTTAACTATTTAGTTAAAATAGGAAGTAAAGAATAAAATTACAGTTATTTCTTCTTGTTAATGAATTTCTTTTAGAATTTATTGAAGAGATTTTTACTCATATTCATTAAGATAAAACCAAACAATTAGAAATCAATAATACCAAGCACATTTTTATTAAAATCAGTTTTTTTAATATCAATATGCAAATTAGCTTTACGTTTACACTGAAAACTGGTATTTTGTTGTATATATAAATACAATTGCATGTTATTAGTATTTAGGTAAGGCCAACAGTATTAATAATGTCAAACAGTTTTATTATTAATTGAGGTTTAAATAGAAATAGAATCATGGAGAATTTGACGTAAATAAGTAAGGGAATTGTGACTTGAGTAGTAATATAGTTTCGGTTACAGACAGAAAAACACACAATCTCCATTATAATAAGATATATATATATATTAGATTACCTTTCTTTCCCAAAATTTGTGAATATCTTTTTTATAGTGATAAGGTTTTTGTTGACAATTTCCTTTATAGAGGTCACCTGACTGCCTACCCTAAGTAATTACTCATAGCAAGAAGCAGTTTTTATACATACACACAATATATATATATATATATATATATATATAATATATTGAAAATGATTCTCTCTTTAATTATGAGGAGAAATTTATTTTCAAAATATTTTTCTTATAGTGACAAACCTTTTGTTGACAATTTTTTTTCCTTTATAAAAGGCTGACCAATTGTTTTCTGTGAGTAATTGCTCACACCATGTGTCAGCTTTATATATATATATATATATATATATATATATACTTAGAGAGAGAGAGAGAGAGAGAGAGAGATTGACAAAGGAGAGAAAATTGGGGAAAAAAGAGGCAGCACACTATATATATATATATATATATTGAGAGAGAGAGAATGAGAGAGAGAGAGAGAATGAATGAGAGGGAGGGAGAGGTTGACAAAGGAGAGAAAAAATGTTTCTGGAGAAAAAAGAGGCAGCACACTATATATATATATATATATATATATATATATATATATATAGAAAGAGAAAGAGAATGAGAGAGAGAAAGAGAATGAGAGAGAGAGAGAGAAAGAGAATGAGAGAGAGAGAGAGAGAAAGAGAATGAGAGAGAGAGAGAGAGAGAGAGAATGAATGAGAGAGAGAATGAATGAGAGAGAGAGAGAGAGGTTAGGTTGACAAAGGAGAGAAAAAATGTTTCTGGGGAAAAAAAAGAGGCAGCCCTTGCACAGAAATAAATGAAGCATACTATATATATATATATATATATAGTATGCTTATATATAGTATAGCATTTCTGAGGAATTTCATAAACAATAGACAGAAATAAATGTAGTGTCTGAGACACTGGGCAAAATTATAAATGCTACCAATAAAAAAAAAAAATTATTCTGGAAGAATTCTTTGAACATTAATCAATATAAAAAATCTATCTGAAAGTATTCCCTAAAAAATTGGTTTCTTTAAAGAATTGTTTCCTGAATATATAACAGAGAAAGAAAAAAAAGGATGTTTTTCTCTCTTTAAATCAGTAAAGTAGGCCATGATGAATGGGCAAGCAAACCTTTGCTAATGACTTCAATTCTAACTGGGTGCTCAACAGTGACCTCCAATTTGACGTGTCAAATTTACCCCCTTTATATTTAACACAATGAAACTCACATAAAGGTTAATATTATCTTGAAAATTTCTGGACCATTCAAATGAAGAAACATTAAAAAATTTCCTGATGATTTAAAAAAAAAAAAATTTTCAGCTTATGGAAATAATGAAAATTATGAACGAAAACAATGTTTACATTTTCGCACTGTTAAATCAATTGAAATTTAACATAGCAAAAAACAAGTTATGACTACTGGCTTTTTAAAAAATTCTATGAAAAATCAACTAACTGTCAATTTTTCACGAAAGTTTTGGTAATTATTTACCTGTTGATGAAATTATGTTTAAAATAAGTTTTTCCTAAAAAATATTAGGAGAAAAATTTTTTTTAAGAGGACCTTTTTTTATTTTATGAAATCTAAAAAATGATGCAATAAAAAACAATTTTTATTTTTTTCTATAAAGATAAGAGCCTGAATAATTATATCAGAAGATTGTGGCTTCTATATCAATTTGTTGTAATGAATAAATAAATAAATGATCACACTATGGTATATCCACAGGTCCTGCTAGTTTCTATGTGAAAATGTGAATTTGTGTTTTTTTTTGTCTTTTTCAGTGAGAAACAGCATGGATCAGAATTATTACAAAGAGACTTGCTGTCACTTGGTCTTCCTCAATAATAGAAAACTGTCAGAAAAGAAATACAAGATTAGACAGGACTCGATATCCTAGCTATGAGTTAATTAGCAACACTACTGTTCTTTTATAAGGATGGTTTTGGCATTTAATAACCCATGAAAGTTGATATGTCATTAAATAAAGACCACCAAACTAGAATCCTTTCACAACAATGTATTATTTGTAACTGAGCAAGATATTATCAGATTAGTTTCAATTTTCTCCACTGGGTGGGAAAGGTGATCCACTGGGAATTATGGAAGTGATAAAAATTTGACTATGCTAACAAATGGTATATACAGAAACCAGAAGATGAGATGTGTAAAATTCTCAGGGACCTGGAGATACAAATATTAATTAAGACATTTTTGTTTTATTCATTCTTGATATGCTACTCAATTTTTTAAACTCAATTTCTTTTTAAACATTCTTTTTAAACTCATGTTTCTCTATTTAACCTAGAGATAGGACGCTAACAGGTACTACCACTCCGGTTCAGAGGGGACCTGACAGCAATGGTGATGAAGGGGTACTCCTCATTACCCAGAGCTACAGAATTGGAACTTCACCATCAGATAGAGTTTGTTTGGTTGGTTGGTTGGTTGGGTTTTACGGCATATCAACCTCTTGGGTTATTTTATGCCGAATACTTCTATTGGTAATTTGGTATTCAAAAATTGTTTAATGACGACAAAGTTTTGAAATAATTTCATTCTTAATGGATAATAAAATTTTGTTTATAAACTCATGTTTTCTATTTAACCCATAGATGGGACCCTAACAGGTACTACCACTCCGGGTCAGAGTGGACATAGGAGCAATGGTGATGAAGGGGTGCTCCACATTCCCCAAACCTCCAGAACTGGAACCTCACCATCAGATAGAGTTTAACGTCATTCCCAGGACATGTAGACCCGCAGCCACTGCCTTCTAGCACCCATATGATAAAAAGGGATTGGGGCTTTCCATAAGGGCAATAGGGTTGGGAAAATCATATAGGTGCTAGGGCTTGACGTGACCAGTCGATTGATCGGAGGGAGCCTCTCCGACCGCCCGTCTAGCCCAAGATAGGGCCAAAGTGGAGTATCGCATGTCATGAACTGCTCATCCACCTGGGCTCTATCGCCACCCACGGCCAACAGGTGGCCCTATTGGGGGAGTCTTACCCCTCTGCAGAGGTGCAGTCGGTGCATTCTAACGTCCCAGCCGACAGGGCAGACTAAATAGTAATTCAATAAAAGATTGAAACTAATAAAATAGATAAAAGAATTAGATGTTAACACTAAACAAAAACATTAAAGGGTTTTGTCTTTATAGATGTCTGGCTATTGTGTCAAGAATACAAACAATAGTAAGTATTGATAAGTGTATAATCGAGTTAAGCACAGATAATAAAATTATAAAGTGGACAATACCTTTTCATTTAACGTAGATTTTTGGAGAGAAAAAACAAAAAAACCCAAACCTTTTGTAATTCAATTCAAAACGTTTGATATCTACGAAAACTCAATAAAAACCTCAGCTTTTAATAAAATTCTATATGAATAAATAAGAATCTGTGTATGTTTCCAACATTCATGATAACATCAAAACAGCCTTCATCATGTTAAAATCATTAATACACATGATCAACGTGCAATGTGTATTATATGTACTAACAAATGGCGTTTATCACAGTTATGGGATATTTAATTTGCAAAATGATTTTAAAAAGCAGATTTTGATAAATAACCATCCTATGTTATTCATTTAGCATAAGTTTTTGGAGAAAAACAAAAAAACCTTTTCATCCAATTCAAATCGTTTGATATCTACGAAAACGAACTCAATAAAAACCTTAGCTTTTAATGAAAAAATCAGTTATTTTCTATAAGTCCAACATAAATAAAGGGAAACCACTCTTGACTGATAAATTATTTATTCATTTATTGATTTACAAGGAAAAAAGAACACAAGGTTGGGGTTAGGGTTTAGGGTTTAATGGGAAAATAAATAATTTATCAGTCAAAAGTGATTCCCCTTTGTTTATGTTGGAGTTATAGGAAATAACCTAATAATCTATCTTATTATAATGGAGATAATGTAACTGTCTGTCTGTAATCAAAACTACATCAACACATCCTTAGTTATTCAAGTTATCTTCTCAACGATTATGAAATAGGTTGAGCTAATTAATTCACTTTTAGGATAAAAGCATTTCTCTACTCTGTGTTAAATAAAACCTTGCTAATTTCCAACAACCTGGTCTTGCATTTTCATTCAGTGATCTGTATTTTATCTGTATGTAAAAACATAACAGTTTACATGGAAACAAATATGTGGCTTTACTTTCGGAACTCTCCTAAATTAATATAGAACCCAGAGTTTTTTTTATTTTTTATTTGCCATTTTCATTTCTTCAAGCATCAATGTAGCTGAAAACTTGCCCTACCCAAGGGTGTTATTGTGCCTCCTGTATCTATCATAGTTTCCACAGAAACAAATACGTAGATTTACTTTTAGAGCACTCCTATATTAATACAGAACCCTGAGTTTTTTGTTAGCATCTCACCATGTCCATTTCAATATTTTGTAGCTGAAAACTTGCTCTACCCAATGGTGTTATTGTATCTATTGTAGTCTTCATGGAACCATTTCACATAGCTGGAGAGAGAATTGTTGGATTCATATCTTGGGAAAGATATGAACTCAACTATTCTCCCTCATCCAGGATTTGAACTCATCTTACCATATCCATTTCTTTCAATATTTTGTAGCTGAAAACATGCCCTACCCAATAGTGTTATAGTGCCTCCTGTATCAATTGTATTTTCCACAGAAACAAATACGTGCCTTTACTTTCGGAGCACTCCTATATTAATACAGAACTTCAAGCACCAATATTTTGTAGTTGAAAACTTGCCCTACTCAATAGTGTTATTGTGCCTCCTGTACCTATTGTAGTTTTCAAGAAAACAAATATATGGCTTTACTTTCGGAGAGCACTCCTATATTAATACAGAACCCTGAGTTTTTGTTAGCATCTCACTATGTCCATTTCAATATTTTGTAGGTGAAAACTTGCTCTACCCAAGGGTATTATTGTGCCTCCTGTATCTATTATAGTTTTCAAGAAAACAAATATGTGGATTTACCTTCAGAACACTCCTATATTAATACCGAACTTCAAACACCAATATTTTGTAGCTGAAAACTTGCCCTACTCAATAGTGTTATTGTACCTCCTGTACCTATTGTAGTTTTCAAGAAAACAAATATATAGCTTTACTTTCAGAGCACTCTTATATTAATACAGAACCCTGAGTTTTTTGTTAGCATCTCACCATGTCCGTTTCAATATTTTGTAGCTGAAAACTTGCCCCACCCAAGGGTGTTATTGTGCCTCCTATATCTATTATAGTTTCCACAGAAACAAATACGTGGATTTCCTTTTAGAGCACTCCTATATTAATACAGAACTTCAAGCACCAATATTTTGTAGCTGAAAACTTGCCCTAACAAATAGTGTTATTGTGCCTCCTGTATCTATTGTAGTTTCCACAGAAACAAATACGTGGATTTAATTTCAGAGCACTTCTATATTAATACAGAACTTCAAGCACCAATATTTTGTAGCTGAAAACTTGCCCTAACAAATAGTGTTATTGTGCCTCCTGTATCTATTGTAGTTTCCATAGAAACAAATATAAGGCTTTACTTTTGGAGCACTCCTATATTAATACAGAACCCTGAGTTTTTTTGTTAGCATTTTTGTTGTTGATGCAATACAATAATCATCATGTGGTTGGTGCCATGATAATTCAAGTTGAAAATTGATTTGCAAATTGCATTATCGTGTACCTTAGAGTGGAATTGCATTGGTTTTTATCTCGGGTGTTTTGTGTGCGTCTCTCAAAGAATGAATAGATAAATGAAATGAACATTGGATCATAATGAGCGAATATCATATTATCAGTCAGATTTGGCAATCCCCTTGTCAGCAATGGACTGATCCAATTTTATTGTTCATTTGGAGCGCTGGCCTTATCTGCTGACGGCTTTCACAAAATCTATTGTGAATTAACAAGAGAGGCAACAAACAAACAAACAAACAAAAAAACGTAAACCAACAAAGAAGAAGAAAAGAGGTTTCCAACTTGAATGTCTTCTAACATCGAGTTAATTCGGTTAATATAATATAATTATAAATGGGTCTTCGTGTTTTTTGTTTTTCGTTTTTTTCTTCGTTTTTTTTTTTTTTTTTCCCCCAATTCCTTTTTTCTTTTGTGGATGATACAAAAAAAAAATATATTGGAACAACAAAATTGTTTTAAATTTTTATTTTTATTTTTATTTTTTTTTTTGCTGTGAAAGAGTTGAATGATTTGAAATGATTTAGAAATTTCTAATCAATATAAAGTTGAACTTTGCCAAGTATGGTGTAGAATTAGGAAAAGAAAAGAAAAAGAAAAAGGTTCAGCAAGAGTAGGCCATTATCAACGGCGTCCTGTCTAAGAAAAAACATATTTAATAATATGATAATAGATTGATTCCCAAAGTGGTCTTTTGGGAGGATCCAAAGAAAGGGTTAAGTACAAAAAAAAAAAAATTACAAAAATAATTCAATAACGTGGTGGAATTAGATAATATTTGGGTGGCACATTAGAGATTCTCTCAGATAGACAATCAAATAATGGTACAGAATTTGCATTAAAAAAAAATCATCACAATTTTAAAATTTCATAAAAATTATATATATTTAAAAAAATAGGGTGTGGATTTTATTCAACTTTGGTCTTGGCTTGTCTCGACCAATTTTCTTTTATAAAAAGCTGTGCGCTCAGTCAGTGTACAGACATACAGAATCTTTCTTTTACATACATACAAGGTGTGTCAAAAAAAGTATTGAGGTTTTTAAACTTTTTAACACACCTTGTATTTTGAAAAAAAAAAAAAATTCCATTCATTAATTTTTTCAGAAGACAATCAAATAATGGTACAGAATTTTTGCACTATATATATATATATATATATATATATATATATATAGTCCCATAGTTGTGCCAAAATAATAATTCAATGCCTGAAGAAGACAACAGATCTGAAACACGTGTCGCATATGTAAGTTAATAAAAATTAAAAAAAAAAAAACAATCCTTTTTGCAAACCTTCTTTTTTATAAAATATCTATTTTTCTCCCGTTGGACCCATAAAAACACTTTATACATATATAACAACACAAAATCTCTTCAAATAAACACCAGGAGCAGCCTGACGATGGTGAAATGACCTGAAACCTGGGTAGTTGCTTATGAAAAAACTTTTATATTTAAAAAATTCAACAAATAAATAAAGCTCCTGCAAATTTGTGGTTGAGCACTGTGATTTCTTTGTTTCATCCCAAAACAAATTTTTAAATATATATATATATATATATATATATATATATATATATATAGTCCCATAGTTGTGGGGGAAAAGTTTTGATTTTCTAAGAACATTAAATTCTCAGAAATGAAAAAAAAAAAAAAAAAAAAAGAAAAAGAAATTGATTTGATATTCTAATTTGTGATTAGTCCTTTGCTAGTAAACAGTTTTCTGGTTTTCAAAGGGTCAAATACATATGAATTCGACACGTGTTTCTGATCTGTTGTCTTCTTCAGGCAGTGAATTATTATTTTGGCAGAATATATCCGATATTTGATAGGTTGTGTGTGTTTTTGTAAATTTTTTTTATTATAATGGTTGTAATAATAAAAAAGTTACAAAAACACACACAACCTATCAAATATCGGACTTCTTTTTTATAAAATATCTATTTTTCTCCCGTTGGACCCATAACAACACTTATATATATATATATATATATATATATATAGGAAGATAGGATGGATGGGTTTAGAATCCACACATGAAACACATAAAATTCCCCCCTACTCTTCATCCTCCAAACTACCGTCACACTACCCCTCACCAAATCATATATACGCACGTAACTTTGCTTTAATAAAATCATTTGACTGAAGATGTTCGCGTAATACGGACAAAATTATTTCAACCCTAGATTTGTTTTGAGTTATTCATTTCTTGCTCACTTATCCTTTTATATACCTCATATATATATATATATATATATAGTCCCCACAGTTGTGGTGAAAAAGTTCTAATTTTCTAAGAACATAAAATTCTCAGATATGCAAAAAAAAAAAGAAAAAAAAAAAAAAGAAGAAATTTCTTGATATTCTAATTTGTGATTAGTCCTTTGCTAGTAAACATTTTTGTGGTTTTCAAAGGGTCAAATTGGTGGTACCAATGATTACAAACTGCCACTTCAAATGAGAGAGATTCATTCTTTTACAGGTCTTACCTGGCTGTGAAGGTGATATTCCATTTGTATACGACTAAACTAGATTTAGCAGTAGGGTCATGACTAGCTAAGTCAAGGAGGTAGGCTTGTCATTGCTACCTGAAAGGTTAAGCCACTTGAAATATTGGCAGTTCCCCAATGAGGCCAGCAGAGCGTCTGATATTGTCTGTGACAGGTGTCTCCAAAAGGGTCAATAGTACAACCAGATTGGTGGCACTGAGAACCAGAATTCTAGTCAACAGATGGAATCGGTAGATTAGTTAGTTGTAACCTCAAGGCATTTTCCTTATCTTGAAACTCTATTACACTCTTGTGTACTATTTGGCATCAGATTTGGAAACGGAGACAGACTGTATGGTGGGGTACGATAGCATCTGTCTTATTATTAGTACTTTGAAAAGTATGTTAGAAGTACGAAACTCTTAAAATTCTAAACACTGAAATTAACCGATAGCCAATGTTATATACAGAGATGCTGATAGTTAGTTGGTTGGTTGGTTGGTTGTGGTTGGTTTTTTATGGCATGTCAACCCCTTGGGTCATTTTATGCCGAATACTTCTATTGGTAAAAAAAATGTTTAATGCTGACAAAGTTTTGAAATAATTTCATTTTTAATGGATAATACAATTTTGTTTATAAACTCATGTTTTTCTATTTAACCCATAGATGGGACCCTAACAGGTACTACCACTCCGGGTCAGAGTGGACCAGGGAGCAATGGTGATGAAGGGGTGCTCCACATTCCCCAAAGCTCCAAAACTGGAACCTCACCATCAGATAGAGTTTAACATCATTCCCAGGACATGTAGACCCGCAGCCACTGCCTTCTAGCACCCATATGATAAAAAGGGTTGGGGATTACCGTAAGGGCAATAGGGTTGGAGCAATCATATAGGTGCTAGGGCTTGACATGACCAGCCGATTGATCGGAGGGGGCCTCTCCGACCGACCGTTTAAGCCCAAGATAGGGCCAAAGTGGAGTATTGCAAGTCATGAACTGCTCATCCACTTGGGTTCTATCCTTAAACATCACGGCTCGCCACTCACGGCCAACAGGTGGCCCCATTGGGGGAGTCTTACCGCTCTGCAGAGGTGCAGTCAGTGCATTCTAACACCCCAGTTGACAGGGTGGGAGATGCTGATAGGTATGCATCCTGCATCCCTGATGTAGAAAAATTATGTCCATGTGTCCCAGTGTGTTTTTTTTTCTCCCCCACCACCATTTTAACACCATATCAACCTGTCTGGGATTATGTCATGCCTAATGGTCAGGAAGTGATACATATCATGTATTTATATTTATACTTTTTAGTAATTGGATAAAGATGAGGATACTGTATATAGTAAGTTACTGACTTGCAAGAGAACTACAAGGAAGTAGGGATTAGGGTTAGGGTTGATCTTTTCCTTTATCTAACACTAGAAGTGGCTATCAGGCATCACCTGGGTAGAGAGTGGGAGTAAAAAAAGTTAGTCTCTCCATTATTACTGAATCATGA
The DNA here is from genome assembly GCA_023376005.1 of Doryteuthis pealeii. NCBI lineage: Eukaryota > Metazoa > Mollusca > Cephalopoda > Myopsida > Loliginidae > Doryteuthis > Doryteuthis pealeii. The sequence continues at coordinate 65,702,458 of CM042170.1, read as the reverse complement.
ATTGGATCTTTGCAGAATGCCCCATTAAAATCCCTATCTAAAAAAGAACTTGCATCAATCTGGCCTGGAAAAGAAATGCTCCGACACTCTAAAAAGAAAATTTAAAAAAGCTAAACTGTAAATACATATTTTCTTGGAAATGAATTACACTGTATGGGATACAAGGTAGAGGTTAGACAGCTTTAGTTTGTTCATAGATAAAAAAACTATTTTTTAATTTATTAAGTTGGGACCCATCAAATTTCCTGGGGACTCATTTAAATCAAATCTGTGCGTCCCAGGATGCACTAAATTCTATAATTATTTGTGGAGGTGCATGGTGTAATGGTTACAGTCGTAGAAAATGGCCTTGTCAACCTGAGTTCAAATCCTGGACGAGCTGTTTGCATTTCACATAGCGCTGATACCCTTGGAAAAGGTATGCATCTAACTACTCTCCCTCCAGCTATGAGTAAATAGTAGACTGGGCTCTTTAGCTTTGGCTAGATAACCAGTCTAGGAGAAGGAAAACTCTGAATTCAAACCTGTTAAATTCTGCTTAAGAAATTGTGTTACATCCTGCTCGTGTGGATGGATTGGTAAAATATATATATATATATATATATATATTATAATATATATACATACACAAGGTGTGTCAAAAAAGTATCGAGATTTTTTGTACTTTTTGATACACCTTGTATTCTGAAAAAACATTCCATTCATTGTTCATTTCTATCTTGGTAAATACAGCTTCAAACTCAGCACTTTTATGACACACCTTGTATTCTGAAAAAAAAAATGAACGTTCCATTCATTGTTCATTTCTGTCTTGGTAAATACAGCTTCAACCTTGATACTTTTATGACACACCCTATATATATATATATATATATATCTCATTACTTTCCCGGTCATACTTATCACAGTCCAGCCTGTTAGCCCTTATGCCCTGGGGACTCGCCCAATATACCCTCAGTCGGTAGAGCATTCGGCTAGAAACGACAAGGTTCCTAGTTTGATACAGGGCTTGGTTTTTGAGCAAAATTAATGAAGATTTGATTTATATTTGTGAAAAGGATTAAAAAATAAAATTTAAATTATAACAGAATGGAATTTTTTTTGTATTCAATATTGTAAATAGTAGACATTAATTTTTCTTTTAGAGTGGGTTGATCAACGCAAGATCTTTTCTTTTATTTTTTTTACGAGGGGAATTTAATGGGGCATCCTGCAAAGGTCCAACTCACGATTCAGTTATAAATTATTACTGAATCGTGAGTTGGATCCCCAAAGGATGCCCCATGAACCTGTGAGACTAACTTAAAAAAAAAACGCTGGGTAGCCACTTCTAGTACATATATAAAGGGCAGATGTGTGAATCTGTATGTCTGGAGGAAACTTCGAAAATAAACCAATTAATGACAAAGTAAATATATATACACATTAAATATCACCAGGGCTTGGTTTTTGAGCAAAAATAATGAAAATTTTTTTATATTTGTGAACAGGATTAGAAAATAAAATTTAAATGATAATAGAATGGAATATTTTTTGTATTTAATATTTTGAATAGTAGACATTAACGTTTATTTTTCAGAGTGGCTGGATCAATGCAAGGTCTTTTTTTTTTACATGGGGATTTTAATGGGGCATCCGACGAGGATCCAACTCATGATTAGTAATAATGGATCGCGGGACTAACTTAAAAAAAAAACCTTCTACTCTGGCTATGCCGGGTGTCGCTTCTAGTACATATATAAAGGCAGTTGTGTGTATATGTATGTCCGGAGGAAACTTCAAAAATAAAACAAATAACGACAATGTAAATATATATACACAGTAAATATCACCAGGGCTTGGTTTTTGGGAAAAAATAATAGATTTGATTTATATTCATGAATTAAAAAATAGAATTTAAATGATAACAGCATACGATTTTTTTTTCATTTAATATTTTAAATAGGAGACATTAATTTTTCTTTTCAGATTGGCTGGATCAATGCAAGGTCTTATTGAAGTAAGTCAGTTAGACAGTCAACAATTGGTTTGAGCAATGTGACTGTCCAAGCCTAACCATGCAGTTACTAGTTCCCCAATGAACCCACTATAACAGCTTAAATAATTACTGCCACTACTGCCAGGAAGAGTCCATTAAGCTGAGGAGGTGTTTGACTGTTCCACTGTCCAATAGTTAACAATCTGTAACAGTCATTCCCAGACTGCAGGTTCAATCCTGGCTAAGGGTGAAAGTAACACAGAATAACAATTAACAGTATTCTACAGGTCTATTTTTTTTTTTACATAGGGATTTAAATAGGGCATCCCACGAGGATTGAACTCATGATTCAGTAATAATGGATCTGCAGGACTAACTTTAAAAAATCCCCTCGATGCCGGGTAGCTGCTGCTAGTCTTAACATAAGTTTGTTTTATAAACTGGCAAATATACATATAGTTAAATCGTTAATGAGATTCAGTTACTCAAAGCCACAGACAACGTTGGAAAAACACCAATTCTTTTTCTTCTTTTTCTTTATCTTTTCCTCACAGCTCTCATTAATTTTCCAGCATATTTAGCTAATCTTAAAAAATGGTCGGAGACAACTTATTCATTTGTGAGAAATTCCATAAACTCGTTTGGCTATAAAAGAAGATATATTTCTGAAAGAAAGTTTTGGTCTTTTTTATTATAAAGACGTCTTAGAATGTTATATAGTGCAGAAATGGGAAGCACGTGGTGTAATGGTTAAAGTCATGGGAAATGGACTCGTCGCCCTGAGTTCAAATCCTGGATGTGGTAATTGCATTTCACTTAGCGCTAATACCCTTTGAAAAGGTATGAATCCTACTCTCCCTCCAGCTATGGATAAATAGCTGGGCAGACTGGGCCCTTTAACCTTCTTTAGGCAACCGGTCTAGGAGAAGGAAAACTCTGAATTCAAACCTGTTGAACTCCGCTTAAGAAATTGACCTTGTGTCACATCCTGCTCGTGCGGAGGGGTTGGTAAATATATATATAGTGCAGAAATACCTTTATCAGGTAAGTTCTTTCTATTATACTTTGACCTATTCAAACGAGTATCCTCATCTTGGTTGTTATAGTCTCAATGTTTCAGCTATTTCAAAGAGTTTAGAATTATTATACACCAATCTATTCAGACAAGTATCCTCATCTTGGTTGTTATAGTCACAATGTTTCAGCTATTTCAAAGAGTTTAGAATTATTATACACTGATCTATTCAGGCAAGTGTCATCCTCTTTGGTTTAGCTCTATCAGTAGAGCATCTGCCTAGGAAGCAAGAGGTTCCGGGTTTGATATGAGTTGGCCCTCGTCAACTCAGCACATGAGTAGCAATTTATCTCAGACACAAAAACAATCTCCCTGTTCTAGCACTGGAGAAAAGTGGATAGACTCCTTTGATATCAGGCTGATACTTTGATAAAGGGTAAACTCATAGGAATAAGTATGTTGAAAATCAAAAGAGGCTTTGACCAAGTGCAAACTTGCAGATTGTGTTGAATACTAAGGAATATTTGAAGAAAATAATGCTTTATTCATTGTTTATTTCTGCTTTGAGTAAATACAGCTTCAGTACTTTTTGAACACACCTTTCATATCTCATAAGAAGAAAAGTGCCGCCCTATCGTGTGCCATCTAAAGTTTGGAAAAAGCATCACCTGGTAACTGTATAATAAAGGGTATACTCATAGGAATAAATGTGTTGAAAGCCAAGAGGTGCTTTGACCAAGGGTACACTCACAGGAGTAAGTGTGTTGAACCTCAAGAGATGCTTTGACCAAGGGCATACTCATAGGAATAAGTGTGTTAAAAGCCAAGAGATGCTTTGACCAACAGTACACTCTCAGGAATAAGTGTGTTGAAAGCCAAGAGTTGCTTTGACCAAGGGCATACTCACAGGAATAAGTGTGTTGAAAGCCAAGAGTTGCTTTGACCAAGGGCATACTCACAGGAATAAGTGTGTTGAAAGCCAAGAGGTGCTTTGACCAAGGGTACACTCACAGGAGTAAGTGTGTTGAACCTCAAGAGATGCTTTAACCAAGGGCATACTCACAGGAATAAGTGTGTTGAAAGCCAAGAGATGCTTTGACCAACAGTACACTCTCAGGAATAAGTGTGTGAAAGCACAAAAGGTTGCTTTGACCAAGGGCATACTCACAGAATAAGTGTGTTGAAAGCCAAGAGTGCTTGCATCTCACAGGAATAAGTGTGTTGAAACCAAGAGTTGCTTTGACCAAGGGCATACTCACAGGAATAAGTGTGTTGAAAGCCAAGAGGTGCTTTGACCAAGGGCATACTCACAGGAATAAGTGTGTTGAAAGCCAAGAGTTGCTTGACCAAGGGCATACTCACAGGAATAAGTGTGTTGAAAGCCAAGAGTTGCTTTAACAAGGGCATACTCACAGGAATAAGTGTGTTGAAAAGCCAGAGATGCTTTGACCAACAGTATACTCTCAGGAATAAGTGTGTTGAAAGCCAAGAGTTGCTTTGACCAAGGGCATACTCACAGGAATAAGTGTGTGAAACAAGAGGTGTGAATAAGTGTGTTGAAAGCCAAGAGTTGCTTTGACCAAGGGCATACTCACAGGAATAAGTGTGTTGAAAGCCAAGAGTTGCTTTGACCAAGGGCACTCTTTCATAAAATAAGTGTGTTGAAAGCCAAGAGGTGCTTTGACCAAGGGCATACTCTCAGGAATAAGTGTGTTTGAAAGCCAAGAGATGCTTTGACCAAGTGCATACTCACAGGAATAAGTGTGTTGAAAGCCAAGAGATGCTTTGACCAACGGTACACTCATAGAAATAAGTGTTGAAAGCCAAGAGGTGCTTTGACCAAGGGTACACTCACAGGAACAAGTGTGATGAAATGAAAGGCGTGCTTTGACCAAGGGTAAGCTCATGCCAAGAGGAGTATTTGAAGAAAATCAATGTTTTATTCCTTGTTCATTTTTGCCTAGGTAAATATAACTTCAGACTATTTTGAAGAAAATTAATACTTCATTCTTTGTTCATTTCTGCTTTGGTAAATACAGCTTCAGTCTCAACACTTTTTGAACACACCTTTCATACCTCATAAGAAGAAAAGTGCCGCCCTATCGTGTGCCATCTAAAGTTTGAAAAAGGGCGTCACCTGGTAACTGTATAATAATCATGATAAACAGTGGACAAGGCAGAATCTTGAAATTCACAGGAGGTTTATTGATTTATAAATTTCTCCACATTTCAACATCCACTGGGAATAATAAACTCCTCAGTCTGAAAACTAAAAGCCATAAAACATTTTCAGAAACATTTATCACTAGAAGGGGTTACCTGGCGTCACCTGGGTAGTTGCTTCGTTGATTGGATTTTACAGCATGTCAACCTTTGTTGGGTTATTTTATGCCATTTTCATTTTTTCAAACTCGTTTTTTCAAACTTAATTTTTTATTTATTTAATCCATAAACAGGACCCTAACAAGTACTACCACTCCAGGTCAGAGTGGACTTGGGATTAATGGCAATGAAGGAATACTCTATATTCCCCAGAGTTACAAAATTGGAACTACGCCATAATGTTGCATAGTGCCTTCTTTACCGGCACTAAATAGATATATATTACGTAGTGCCTTTTCTTTGATGGCACTAAATAGGTATATGTTATATACTGGTCTTTTACTAAGCCAAATCAGCATATAACGTTATATACCTTTCTTTAATTCTTACTCTGTCGTCTATTCTTCTGGCCGGCTTTAGTCCTGATCGTCTATCATCTATCTTGGTCTGATATATCTTCTAAGGTCTCATCTGGTCTTCTATGGATTTCTTGTTATCAGAAGCCCTGTGTCATTGTTGCATAGTGCCTTCTTTACCGGCACTAAATAGATATATATTACGTAGTGCCTTTTCTTTGATGGCACTAAATAGGTATATGTTATATACTGGTCTTTTCACTAAGCCAAATCAGCATATAACGTTATATACCTTTCTTTAATTCTTACTCTGTCGTCTATTCTTCTGGCCGGCTTTAGTCCTGATCGTCTATCATCTATCTTGGTCTGATATATCTTCTAAGGTCTCGTCTGGTCTTCTATGGATTTCTTGTTATCAGAAGCCCTGTGTCATTGTTAGTTTTTAGTAATAAACACAAGACTTCGATTTACGATAATGTTACTTTATTCGTAGATCCCCAGACCAGACAATCTGCGCAGTGAGACTCACATCTTGCTAGCTTGGCTTCTAACTTCGAACTGACCAACTGAGTTGCTTACTCCTTAAACCAGAAGGGGGCTTTCTATCGGGGTTCCGTTTCTCACGGTCTATCCCCAGAAAGCAAGGTCAGAGTGAGGTCAAACGCTGTCACTCACTCTCAAGGCCATCAGCTGTACTGATCGCCATAATGATTTCTACAATACCTTAAAAATGTATTAGGGATCCAATAATTATGTAACAATAAGTTAGAGTTTAACGTCATACTCAGGCACCACCTTCTAGCACCCATATGGTTAGAAGGGTTGGTGCTTGCCATAAAGGCAATAGGGTTGGAACAATCATACAGGTGCTAGGGCTTGACGTGACCAGCCAATTGATCATAGGGGGCCTCTCCGTCTGCCCGTCTAGCCTAAGGGCCAAGTGGAGTGTTGCAGGTCATGGACTGCTCATCCACCAAGACTTTGTCCAGATCCTATGATCTGGGAAAAAAAACTAAAGCCGTCTAACCTCTACCTTGTAAGCTATCCTGTGTAATTCGTTTCCAAGAAACTATTGAAATGTATTTACAGTTAGCTTCAAATGGTGACACTGGGACGAATGGATATAATTTTACTGTGTCTTCTTAGATTTTTGTGCATCAGGGACGCAGGACGTGTGCCTATCAGCATGTCTGTGTATGAATTGTAAAATATTCTTATTATTAAGTAAAGACAGTTAGAGAAGTTGTTCATGTTCTTAATTGTCTGTAGAAAACAATAAAGATGTCACCTTGGGTTTGGCATAACTTATATGACAACATAAAGTGGCTGTATTAATTGATGATGAGAGAGAGAGACAGAGATGAGGCAAAGTAACTGTAATATTTGAGGATGAGAGAGAGAGAGTGAGAGAGGCAAAGTGGCTATATCATTTGATGCTTAGTGAGAGAGAGAGAAGGGTGGGAGGCCACATTGTTGTAGTATTTGATACTGAGAGAGAGATGGAGTGGAGTGGCTATATATTATTTGATGGAGAGAGAGAGAGAGAGAGAAACAGAGAAAGAAAGAGAGAGAGAGAGGGTTGGAGGAAATTGTTGTATTATTTGATACTCAGATGGAGTGGAGTGGCTATATCATTTGATGGAGAGCGAGAGAGAGAGAGAAAAGAGAGAGAGAGAGAGAGAAAAAGAGAGAGAGAAGGTGGGGGGGGGCAAAGTGTCTTATTATTGATGCTGAGGAGAAAGACAGGTTTGGTTTAGTTTCTTTGTGGGTTATTTAATGCCCAAGCCATCCTTGTAGAAGAACAGTAGTGGTAGTATTTAACCCATAGCTAGAGGAATGAGGGAGGTTCATACCTTTCCCAAGGGTATTAGTCCAAAAGAGAATGTAATAGTGTGATTAGGGTTTGAACCAGCTTACAATGATGTCACAGGCACTCCATCCTCGGTGAGATAGAAACGGGGGGGGGCAAAGTAGCTGTAATAATGTAAGGAAAGAAAAGAAAATGAATGTGTGAGGGGGAGAGAGAGAGAGAGAGAGAGAAGAGAACAAAGTGGTTGTATTATTTCCATGATGTTGAGAGAGAAAGAGAATGTGCATATGCATGTATTGAGAGAGAGAGAGAAAGTGAGAGGGGTGCTGTATATGCTTGTGTATTAGAGAGAGATATATATGTATGTGTGTGTGTGTTAGAGAGAGATATATATGTATGTGTGTGTGTGTTAGAGAGAGATATATATGTATGTATGTGTGTGTGTGTGTGTGTTAGAGAGATATATATATGTATGTGTATGTGTGTGTGTGTTAGAGAGAGATATATATGTGTGAATGTGTGTGTGTGTGTGTTTAGAGAGAGATATATATGTATGTGTGTGTGTGTGTATTAGAGAGAGATATATATGTATGTATGTGTGTGTGTGTGTTAGAGAGAGATATATATGTATGTGTGTGTGTGTTAGAGAGAGATATATATGTATGTATGTGTGTGTGTGTTAAGAGAGATATATATGTACGTGTGTGTGTGTGTGTTAGAGAGATATATATATATATGTGTGTGTGTTTAGAGGAGAGATATATATGTATGTATGTGGTGTGTGTGTTAGAGAGATATATATAATGTATGTGTGTGTGTGTGTGTGTGTTAGAGGAGATATATATGTATGTGTGTGTGTGTGTATTAGAGAGAGATATATATGTATTGTGTGTGTGTTAGAGAGAGATATATATGTATGTGTGTGTGTGAGAGAGATATATATATATGTATGTATGTGTGTGAGAGAGAGATATATATATGTATGTATGTGTGTGAGAGAGAGAGAGAGAGTCAGACAAAGTTGTTCTATGATCCAGGGAGAGAAGAGAAAGTGTGTATGTATGTGTGAGAGAGAGAGAGAGAGAGAGAGAGAAAGATTGGTTGGTTGGTTGGATTTTACGGCATGTCAACCCATTGGGTTATTTTATGCCGAATTCATTTTATTTTTACTTGAGAGTTATTTCATAATACTTCAATATGTAAGGTTTGGTTGGTTGGGTTTTAAGACTGAAACAAGTGGTACATTAATGTTGATTGTTTGGTTGTTTGGGTTTTACGGCATGTCAACCGATTGGGTTATTTTTGCCGAATTCATTTTGTTTTATTTCTTTGTAAGGTACAGCTGCCACATGTGCAACCACCTGCATATCATTCCAGATCTTGCTTCTATTGGTAATAAGGTATAGTGATAGGAGTTTAGTTATTTTTTGAAATCAAGTTTTCTGTTGAGGATTTAAACATCAAGAAAGTGTGGGTGATTTTTGTAGGTCTATGAACTTACATCCTTGATAGGAGGGTCGGTCCTTTTCAAAAAAGTTTAATATCCTCTTGGGATCTATTTTTCCAAATAGTTTGTCCATGCTGTTAACATTGTAGAACTTTCTTCGAGTGTGGGAGAGGTGTGTGCATTCAATCAGAATTTCTTTTATTATATACCTGTTTCCACTAGAAAAACAATGTCATTGGTAGTTTTTAGATAATAACACAAGACTTCGATTTAACTTGGATCATATTTTATTCTGAAATCCCCACCAGACTACCTGCGCAGATTGAGTCGGCAACTGTGCATAACACGACTTACCACCGTCGTGGCTTTGGCCGATCTGACTAAAACATCTCTCTAATCTAAACCGGAAGAGGGTCTTCTCCACCGATTCTCGCAGTATCCACTGGAAGGATCAGGATGAGGTCAAACCTTGTCATTCAATCCTTCAAGGCCGTGGGCTGCAACTTATAACAGCCATTTTGGTTTCTACACTACTGTACATAAATATTAGGAATCTAATAACTATGTAACAATGGAGAGAGTGGTTGTATTATATTCATGATGCTGGGAGAAAAAAGAAAAACTGTGTGTGTATATGTGTGTTTGAGACAGAGAGAGACAGATAGAAAGGTAAAGTGATTCTATGATGCTGGGAGAGGAAGAGAAATTATATGTGTATATGCGGGTTTGAGAGAGAAAGATAAAGAGGCACAGCGGTTCTATGATGCTGGGAGAGGAAGAGAAAATATATATATATATTTACCAAACCCTCCGCGCAAGCAGGATGCGACACAAGGTCAATTTCTGAAGCAGAGTTTAACAGGTTTGAAATTCAGAGTTTTCCTTCTCCTAGACTGGCTACCTAGCCATGGTTAAAGGGCCCAGTCTGCCCTGCTATTTATCCATAACTGGAAAGGGAAAATTGGATTCATACTTTTCCAAGGGTATTAGCGCCATTTGAAATCCAAACAGCTTTGTCGGGGAATTGAACTCGGGTCAACGAGTCCATTTCTTACGACTCTAACCATTAGGCCACGTGCCTCCATAGAAAGAAGAGAAAGTATATGTATGTGTTAGAGAGAGAGAGAAAGAGAGAGAGAGATTGAATAATTCTATCAAATGATTCAGGTGTGTGTTAGACGAGAGAGAGAGAGAGAGTTTTTATTATGTCCATGATGCTAAGAGTGAAAAAGAAAGTGTATGTATATTATATATATGTGCTTTTGAGAGAGAGAGAGACAAAGAAAGAGAGATTGAATAATTCTATCAACTGATTCAAGTGAGTGAGAGAAAGAGAGAGCGTGGTTGTATTATGTCCATAATGCTAAGAGAGAAAGAGGAAGTGTGTGTATATGTGTGTTTTTGAGAGGAGAGAGAGAGACAGACAGACAGACAGACATATAGAAGGGTAAAGTGGTTCTATGATGCTGGGAGAGAAAGAGAAAGTGTATGTGTATGTATATATTTATTTATTTATTTACCAACCCCTTTGCATGAGCAGGATGTGACACAAGGTCAATTTCTTAAGTGGAGTTCAACATATTTGAATTCAGAGTTTTCCTTCTTCTAGACCGTTTGCCTAACCAAGTTTAAAGAGCCCAGTCTGCCCTACTATTTATCCATAGCTGGAGGTAGAGTAGGATTCATACCTTTCCAAAGGGTATTAGCCCTAAGTGAAATGCAATGACCACATCTAGGATTTGAACTCGGGGCTACGAGTCCATTTCCAATAACGTTAACCATTACACCACGCACTTCCATGTGTATGTATATATATGTGCTTTTTGAGAGAGAGAGAGGATGAGAGAGAGAGAGAGAGAGAATCAGATTGAATAATTCTATCAACTGATTCAAGTGTGTGAGAGAGAGTGGTTGTATGATGTCCATAATGCTAAGAAGAAAGAGGAAGTGTATGTGTAATATGTACATTTTTAGAGAGAGAGAGAGAGTGAGTGAGAGAGACAGATAGAAAGGTAAAGTGGTTCTAATGAGGCTGAAAGAGAAAGGTGATGTGTATGAGAGAGAGAGAGAGAGTGCTTGTATTATGTCCATGTGCAGAAGAGAAAGAGGAAGTGTGTGTATATATGTGTGTTTTTGAGTGAGAGAGAGTGAGTGAGAGAGACAGATGAAAGGTAAAATGTGGTTTTATGATGCTGAAAGAGAAAGCTGTAGTGTATGAGAGAGAGAGAGTAGAGAGAGACGGAGAGAGTGCTTGTATTATTCCATATGCAGGAAGAGATAGAGGAAGTGTATATGAGTGTTTTTTGAGAGAGAGATCCGAGATAGAGAGAGGAGAGATAGAGAGAAAGAAAGAGAGTGAAAAGACAGTAGAAAGGTAAGTGTTCTATGATACTGAAAAGAGAAAGTGTATGTGTTTTGTGTTTGAAGAGAGAGAGAGAGGAGGGAGAGAGAGAGAGAGAGAGAAGAGAGAGACAGTGCTTGTATTGATGTCTATTGATGGCCAGAAGAGAAAGACAAAGTGGTATGTGATATGAGTGTTTTGAGAGAGAGAGAGAGTGAGAAAGACAGATAGAAAGGTAAAGTGTTCTATGATACTGAAAGAGAAAGTGGTATGTGTATGAGAGAGAGAGAGAGAGAGAGCTTGTATTATGTCCATGATGCAGGAAGAGAAAGACAAAGTGTATGTGTAATGAGTGTTTTTGAGACAGAGAGACAGAGAGTGAGAGAGAGACAGAGAGAGAGAGAGAGGGCAAGAGAATCAGATTGAATAATTCTCTCAACTGATTCAGTTGTTCATTGAAGCCAAACCACTTTAACATTGGTGTGGTGGATTAGAATAAATCTGTTAAATTGAACCAACTTCCTAATATGAAGAGAGATTCTACAAGACAATACTAATGTATATATACGTCACCAATTTTGAAGGAGCAAGACAAACAACAAACGAATTGGAGAGTAAGTAATCCTTGACTTGTAAGAAAACGAAAAGGATTATAATTATTGAAATGGCTTTTGTGTTAAATCAAAGTGCGAAATGGGAAAAACCAAAGTTTTACAACTTTCACTTATGTAAACAATTTGGCTCATTTCCAAATACAGATTACAATCAGCACAAAATGTGGGGGGCCGTGGGGGGGGGTAAGGGAGCCCGCCCCTCCTCTCAAAAAAAGAAAAAAGCAAAAAAAAAAAAAAAGCAAAGAAATAGGGTCATGTTATTTGTATTGTCTTTGACTGATGCTCAGAGAATTGTGTGGCAGCTAGAGGAATGCGACTCACAAGAATCACGACCCTGCATATTTACAGTGTTAAAAAACAATAACATGTGTACACTTAAAGTAAACAGATATAATATATATATATAAATATAATATATATAAATCTAAAAAGTATTGTGTTACATTCAGCCGTGAACGACAAGTTTTTCTTAAGACAGTAAAACTAAAAAAACAAATGCACATTGAATCAAATACAAGGGTTATTCAAAAAGTAATGCCATTTTGTTTAGGACAGGTATAATTACCAACACAGGAACATGTACCATACATCAAAATGAAGCTGGTCCTCTGTGGATCACATCCCTACTTCTCCACATAGGTTAGTCAAAAACTAATGCCATTTTGTTTAGGATAAGTATAATTACCAATACAGGAACATGTACCATATATCAAAATGAAGCTGGTCCTCTATGGATCACATTCCTACTTCTCCATATAGGTGAATCAAAAAGTAATGTCATTTTGTTTAGGACAGGTATAATTACCAACACAGGAACATGTACGAGGGTTGAGTCAAAAAGTAATGCCATTTTGTTTAGGACAGGTATAATTACCAACACAGGGACATGTATCATAGATCAAAATGAAGCTGGTCCTCTTTGAATCACATCCCTACTTCTCCACACAGTCACCGTTTCTCTCAATAGCAACGTTCCACCTCAGAATGAGAGCATGTATCCCTGCTCTGTAAAATTCTGTTTACTGTTCTTTGAGCCACTTCTTCACTACAGATTTCACTTCCTCATCAATTGAATAATGTTTGCCTCTCAGACCCTCTTTCATGGGGCGGAAGAGATGATAGTCTGAGACAAACATTATTCCAGTGAGGAACACCAGCACTAGACCAAGGAGATTGTTTTTGCATCTGAGGTGGAGTGCCACACTTACTATCAGCTCCTTAATTTAGAGCACAGATTCCTGTGCTACTCACACGCTGAGTTGGCAAGGACTGGTATTGAACCAGGTACCTTGTGGTTTCTAGACGCACTTATCTAACAACTGATTTATGTCAATTATCTTCTTCTTCTTCTCCTCCCCCTCCTTCTTCTTTTTCTCCTCCTCCCTCCTTCTTCTTCTCTCCTCCTCTCCTCCTTCTTCTTCTCCTCCTCTAACCTCCTTCTTCTCCTCCCCTTCTTCTTCTTCTTCTTCTTCTTCTTCTTCCATGGAGATAAATAAGTAAAAGTCATTGAGGTGGCCTAAAGTCAGTACCAGCCAGACAGCAAGGGAGTCTATCCCCTTTTCACTAGCGCTAGTACAAGGAGATTGTTTTTGCATCCGAGGTGGAGTGCTGCACCTACTATCAGCTCCTTAATTTAGTGCACAGGTTCCTGTGCTACTCATACACTGAGTTGTCGAGGGCCAGTATCGAATCAGGAACCTCGTGGTTCCTAGCCGGACTGACTGAGCTAAACGCGGCCTATTTAACACAGGTTGTGGAGCGTTATTTAACTTTTTAGAAGCCATTTAAAAAATGAAATGAAAAAAAAAATATCAAAAAATCAAAAAATCAACAGACCTTTTTCTTTTCTTCTTGTTCCCTTTCTTTGAACTATGCTCTGCTACCAAATGTTAAGTCTTTTAATCAAACACCAACTCCTGTCTTCCACGTCACACCAACTTGGGATTTATTCCATTTTCCTACAAAGCCAAAATATGACAATGTCAGTTTAGTGTTAAGTGCCCCGCAGGAAGCAAGGCTACAATTCCCCAATGATAATATCAAAGTCAAGTCATGCAACTAGATCACCAAAGTTAAGCAGCAATATACCTGTCCTTTGTTTAACAAAATGGCTCAATTCAGCATTAAATAAGTGTTATAGGTGATATACCTATGTACATAAATGGAATGCGCCGACTACTACTATAAGTAGCAGGGACAATTGTGGCTTGGGGCACAAGCAACACGAGTCAGTTCACAACTGTATGGTTGGACGCAACTCCACTTTCTTTTCTGTAATTTCTACTCATTTTTGTTCAATACATTTGTATCCATTTTCACCAGTCGTTTGTCTTATTTTTGACCCTTAAAAAACCCACAACAATAACCCAAAAGGGTTGATAAGGCCGTAAAACAAAACAACCAAACCAATCAAAAGACTAAATGATTAAAGTTTTTTATGTGTCAGTCTTTTATGGTCCGTGCTGTATAATGTGTTTGTTGTATATTTGACTGACTCAAATTCGAGGACCCTCTCATCATTAAGCTGCTGAAAAGATTAGACTCGATGTCTAACTCTAAGGAGATTATGATATGTTGGATCCCAAGTCCATATAGGAGTCAGAGGGAATGAAAGAGCTGACGCTGTAGATTTGATCTCCGACAAGTTCAAAATATCATATACTGACTTGAAACCTAAAATTAATAGATTCCTTCATACAAAAATGGCAACAACACTGGAATAACAACATCCACAATAAAGTCTTCCTAATCAAACCCAATTGCGGAGGCTGGGAGACCAACTTTAAGGAAGTCTAGAAAGGAACAAGTCATTGTGTCCCGATTACGCATTGGTCATCACAAGACTAACGCACTCCTATATACTCAAACAGAACAACAACCACAATGTGAAACATGTCAAACACCTTTGACAGTTTAACACTATTCATGGTATGCAGGTTTCTTGTTCACATCAGAACCATTATTTTAAAGCAAACAAATGAAAGATCTGTTTGAAAACGTCAACATGTGAGGATATTCTCCCTTTTTTGAGGGAAATAAAATTATACCATAGAATATAGACATGAAACAATTCAATTACCATACAACATAATCCCCAATAATGCTAACACATTGTTAAAACCAATTACTAAAAAGTATAAATATAAATACACGATTGTATCACTCTAACTGTTAGGCCATGACATAACCCCAGATGGTTGATATTCCCTTAAAATCAATAAATCAAACTCATAAGTGATGATCTTCTGTGGTCACCTACACATAGACACACCAGAGTAGACTGGCTAGCAAAAAACCTAAATCAATCAGTTTGCACAGACTCTGGATGCTGCACAGAGGACCTACACAGGGGCAATGACAGATAGGGACGGTTGGCAGGAGAGTCATGGGTATCCCTGATATTCAGTGTGACCTGATGATGATGATGTGATAGTGTAAACAAGTAATTAAAAATTTACCATCTTAAATACAATCTTATTGCTTGAGCAAGCTAACCATCATCTTCTATACATATATAAAGGGCAGTTGTCTGTGTGTGTACAAAATAATCCCCAATAATGTTAACACATTGTTAAAACTAATTACTAAAAGTATAAATATAAATACACAATATGTATAACTTCCTAACCATTATGCATGACATAACCCCAGAGGGTTGATATGCCTTTTAAAGAAATAAAATTACACCATAGAATATTGACATGAAACAAATCATACCATTACAACATGA
This sequence comes from Doryteuthis pealeii, assembly GCA_023376005.1. Classification (NCBI taxonomy): domain Eukaryota; kingdom Metazoa; phylum Mollusca; class Cephalopoda; order Myopsida; family Loliginidae; genus Doryteuthis; species Doryteuthis pealeii. The sequence goes on along the minus strand of CM042170.1, from coordinate 65,686,845 downwards.
TCCCCAATAATGCTAACACATTGTTAAAACCCAATTACTAAAAAGTATAAATATAAATACATGATATGTATCGCTTCCTAACCGTTATGCATGACATAACCCCAGACGGGTTGATACGGGAGATATTCTAAAGCAAACAATATGAAAAGATCTGTTTTTGAAAAATCAACATGGAGGATATTCTCTCTTTTTTTGAGGGAAATAAAATGATACCATGAATATAGACATGACACAAATCAATACCATACAACATTAATCCCCAATAATGCTAAACACATTTTTTAACCTTAGTATAAATATAAATACACGATATGTATTACTTCCTAATTGTTAGGCATGACATAACCCCAGATGGGTTGATACGGAGGATATTTTATCTTTTTTGAGAGAAATAAAATTATACAATAAAATATAGACATTGAAACAAATCAATTACCATACAACATAATTCCAATAATGCTAACTATTTTAAAACCAATTACTAAAAATATAAATACATATGTATTACTTCCTAACCGTTAGGCATGACATAACCCCAGACGGTTGATATGCTGTTAAAATCAATAAACAAACAAATCATACTTGATAATGCAAGATAATAATGCCAACCATTTCTTCCATTTTTTTCTTCATTTTTTCTTCCATTTTTTTTTTTTGTTTTCCAAGAAAATCCGACCGTTTACTTTTAAAAGAAATTGAAATGTTGGCTTCATTATATAAAGGGCAGTTGTCTGTGTGTGTACAAAATAATCCCCAATATTGTTACACAATTACTAAAAAGTATAAATATTAAATACACGTATGTATTACTTCCTAACCGTTAGGCATGACATAACCCAAGACGGGTTTGATATGCCATTAAAATCAATAAACAAACAAACAAACAAAACAAACAAATCATACTTGACAATGCAAGATAATAATGCCAACCACCAATTTTTCTTCCATTTTTTTTTTCCCCCCCAAGAAAATCCGAACGTTTACTTTCAACAGAAATTGAAATGTTGGCTTCATTAATAGCTGTGGACATCAGAGAAACTAATATTTGCAATTTGTGACAGTTCCAAAACTTTGCAAATTATACAAGACAAACAATGGACGAAATAATCGCAAAAAAACAAACAAGATGAGGAAAAAAAAACGGGAAGAAGAAAAATAAAATGAGATATAAAACTGCTTCCCGTGAGATTGATATCAAATTGTTCAAAGAAAAACTGAAAGAAAAAAGAAAAAGAAAAGTAATCTCAATTTATTAGAAAAATAAATTAATCCATGATATTCAGTTATGATTATCCATATAATAATTCTTATTCTGTCTGTTTCTTGCTTTAATTCATGACACTGACAATACCTTACTTACTATAGAATAATTAAGTAAAAAAAATACTTAATGCATTTCTGTAGAAAATGATTAGCAATATAATATATTTTCAAAAAAACAATTAGCAATTCAGTTCTGTAGTAAAATGATTAGCAATGCATTTTTATAAGAAAATCATTAACAATGCATTTCTATAGTTAAATTATTAGCAATACATTTCTCTTGTATAATCATTAGCAATGCATTTCTTTAAAAAATGAGATATGAAAACTGCTTCCCTGAGATTGATATCAAATTTGTGGAAAGAAAAACTAAAAGAAAGAAAAAATAAGATAAAGAAAAAAAAAAAAATCTCAATTTATTAGAAAAAAATAAATTAATCATGATATTCCAGTATGATTATCAATATGATAATTCTTTTTCTGTCTGTAATTCTTGCTTTAATTCATGACCAATGACAATACTTACTTTACTATAGAAATACTGTTACATAATTATTAGATACCTAATATCTATGGCATAGTGTAGAAATCAAAATGGTGTTATATTCTACAGCCCACAGTCTTGAAGAGTTGCCTTCCGGGGATAAATCGTGAGAACCGGAAGGCATAGAAGACCCTGTCTTCCGGTTTAAGGATAGTAAGTAAAACTCAGTTAACAAGTAGGAGCCGAGCTCGTAGGTGTGCGCAGATGTCTGGTTTTGGATTTACAAATAAAAGTAACATCAAAGTAAATCGAAGTCTTGTGTTTATTACCTAAAAACTAACAATGACACAGGGCTTCTGATAAGGAGAAATCCCCAACAAAACCAGACCCGAAGTCCACCAGAAAGTCCAGACCTTAGAAGAGACCAGACCAAGATAGATGATAGAAGAACCAAAGCCGGCCAGAGAAAATACGACCAGAAGCAAGAAGTAGAAAAGGGTATACAACAATACAAATAAGTAAAAAAAAAAATACTTAATACATTTTTGTAGTAAAATTCATTAGCAATGCATTTCTGTAGTAATGTAATTAGAATATAATTAAAAAAAACAATCAGCAATGCAGTTCTGTAGTAAAATGGTTAGCAATGGCATTTTTATAAGAAAATCATTAACAATTTTCTTAAAATCTAACTATTTCTATAGTAAAATTATTAGCAATACATTTCTCTTGTATAATCATTAGCAATGCATTTCTATGATAAATAAAGAGATACGAAAACTGCTTCCCATGAGGATTGATATCAAATTGTGAGAGAAAAACTAAAGAAAGAAAATAAGATAAAGAAAAAAAAAATATAATCAGAATTTATTAGAAAAAATAAATTAATCATGATATTCCAGTTATGATTATCAATATAATAATTCTTTTTCTGTCTGTAATTCTTGCTTTAATTCATGGACCACTGACAATACCTTACTTACTATAGAAATGAAAATAAGTAAAAGAATATTAATGCATTTCTGTAGAAAATGATTAGCAATATAATTAGAATATAATTAATAAAACAAAAACAATTAGCAATTCAGTTCTGTAGTAAAATGATATTAGCAATGCATTTTTATAAGAAAATCATTAACAATGCATTTCTATAGAAAATTATTAGCAATACATTTCTCTTTGTATAATCATTAGCAATGCATTTCTATGATAAAAAGAAATGAAATATGAAACTGCTTCCCATGAGATTGATATCAATTTGTGAAAGAAAAACTAAAGAAAGAAAAATAAGATAAAGAAAAAAAAGTAATCAGAATTTATTAGAAAAAATAAATTAATCCTAATATTACTGTTGTTATGATTATCAATATCATAATTCTTATACTGTCTGTAATTCATTGCTCTGAATTCATGACCAATGACAATACCTTTCTTACGATAAAAGAAAATAAGTAAAAAAAAAAAAATAAAAAAAATACTTAGCAATGAATTTCTGTATTAAAAATCATTAGCAATGCATTCCACTGTAAATGATTAGTAATGATTTCTATTAGTAAAATCATTAATAATACATTTCCGTAGTAAAATGATTAGCAAATAATTAGACTATAATTCGAAAAACAATTAGCGATGCATTTCTGTGGTGAAATGATTATAATGTATAATGTTAATAAATCATTAGCAATGCATTCCATATTAAAAAAATCATTAGTGTAGAATAATACTAAGTCAATTACCGTCGAATTGGCAAGACAAGGCAGCAAGCAGTCGTAACTGAAATACGATTCTGGTTTGCTGCAAAGACTACTGCAAAATGGCAGGATATTTATGGAGCCTCAGAGGATCCTACAAACCAAGCAGCAATCAGGACTCAGGGAATGGAATCACCCAAATGCATGAGTGGACTGTTCTGAATTCCCATAAGTACCAGTTATCTTGACACTGGTTCAGTTGTGCTTGGCCAGTCACATTGTTCAAACCAATAGTAGACTGACTGACTGACTGGATGGTTCAGTTGTGCTTGGCCAGTTGCTGTGGTTCAAACCAATAGTAGACTGATTGACTGGCTGGTTCAGTTGTGCTTGGCCAGTCACATTGTTCCAACCAATAGTAGACTGATTGACTGGCTGGTTCAGTTGTGCTGGCCAGTTGCTGTGGTTCAAACCAATAATAGACTGATTGACTTGCTGGTTCAGTTGTGCTTGGCCAGTCACATTGTTCCAACCAATAGATAGACTGATTGACTGGCTGGTTCAGTGTGCTTGGCCAGTCACATTGTTCCAACAATAGTAGACTGATTGACTGGCTGGTTTCAGTTGTGCTTGACCAGTCACATTGTTCCAACCAGTAGACTGATTGACTGGCGGTTCAGTTGTGCTTGGCCAGTTGCTGTGGTTCAAACCAATAGTAGACTGATTGACTGGCTGGTTCAGTTGTGCTTGGCCAGTCACATCGTTCAAAACCAATAGTAGACTGATTGACTGGCTGGTTCAGTTGTGCTTGGCCAGTCAACATCGTTCAAACCAATAGTAGACTGACTGACTGACTTCAATAATTAGCAATAACTTTCTATAATAAAATTTAAAAAATGAGATATAAAAACTGTTTCCCTTTATATTGATATAAAATTTGTGAAAGAAAAACTTAAGAAAAAAGATAAAAGAATAAAAAAAAGTATTCACATTTTATTAGAAAAAAAATAAATTAATCCTAATATTACTATTGTTTGATATTCCATATAATAATTCTTATTCTGTCTGTAATTTTTGCTTTGATTCATGACCACTGACAATACCTTTCTTACTATAGAAATACAATGAAAATAAGTAAAACAAATACCTAGCAATGCATTTTGTAGTAAAATCATTGTCCAATGCATTTCTATAGTAAAAATCATTAGCAATGCATCTCTATAGTAAAATCATTAGCAATGCATCTCTATAGTAAAAATCATTAGCAATGTATTTCTATAGTAAAATCATTAGCAATGTATTTCTATAGTAAATCATTACAATTGTATTTCTATAGTAAAATCATTAGCAATGCATTCTCATAGTAAAATTCATTAGCAATGCATTTCATAGTAAAAATCATTAGCAATGCATTTCTTCTTTTTTTTTTCATCATACGTTGTAATAAATACAATGTGTGATACCCTTTCCTCGTCTGCACTAAACTGGGTGTGATAACCACAGTTTTGGCGGCTAAAAAGCGGGACTGCCCAGTCCCTAAATTCTATAGTATATCATTAGCAATGCATTCCTATGATAAAATAACAAAATAAAGAGATATGAAAACTGCTTCCCTTGAGATTTATATCAAATTTGTCAAAAAAAAAACTGAAAGAAGAAAGAAAAAGATAAAGCAAAAAAAAAAGTAATCACAATTTATTAGAAAAATAAATTAATCATAATATTACTTTATGACTATCTCATCTCATATTAATAATGGAGATTCGCTTCCGGTTTTTGTCTGTAACAAAAACTATGTCACTGCTTACGTCACTATACCCATCATAAATCGTCATAACATAGAATAAATACAATCAAAATTTGAACATGCAACATTAGACAGTCCTCATTGTTTTTTAACTCTTAATGTCCTATACCACCTCATTCCACCCGGCCGGAAGTCTCATTCATTTTCCTAATCCACCCTAAATGATAGCTTTTGTTTAAATTTAATACTATTAAAAATATTTAGAAGTCTTTGATTTAAGGGAAATAACAGGTAATTTTAGATGCAAAGGTCATTTTCAGCCATTTTTTCATATATCCTTATAGTAATGCTCTGGACTTAGAAAATTCTCAACAGGATGTTAAGAGTTAAAATAAGTTTTAATAAATACATGACTGGTATTATATATCTATATATAGTTTGTTTTATTTTAATACATATTCAAAGTTTACATTTCAAATTGTTTTATTTTTTAATCCTTTAATGAATTTAATGATTTTACTTACTTAGGGTACAAACTCGCTGACATTGAATTTTTTACTCCCACCCCTCAGGCAATGTTTCAAAAATCTATTTTTACATCGACCGGGGGCGTTTTTTTTATTTTGTACTAGTCCATATAATAATTCTTATACTGTTTGTAATTCTTGCTTTAATTCCTGACCACTGACAATACCTTTCTTACTATAGAAATACAATGAAAATAAGTAAAACAAATACTTAGCATGCAATAGTAAAATCATTAGCAATGCATTTCTATATAAATCATTTCTATAGTAAAAATCATTATGCATTTCTATAGTAAAATCATTAGCAATGCTTTTCTATAGTAAAAATCATTAGCAATGCATTTCTATAGTAAAAATCATTAGCAATGCATTTCTATAGTAAAAATCATTAGCAATGCATTTCTATAGTAAAATCATTAAGTTGGGTTTGGTTTCTTTCTTTAATGACATACCAACCTTCATGGGTTATTTAATGCCAAAGACATTCTTGTAGAAGCAGTGGTACTATTTGATCCATAGCTGGGGTGATAAGGGGATTCATACCTTTCCCAAGGGTATTGTGTGAAAGTGAATGTAATAGTGCAGGTGGAGTTTGAACTTGCTTACTACAATGTCACAGTTGAGTCCATTACGAGCCATTACACCACAGGGGGCCGGCCCCCCCACCCCCAGCACTTCTGTTGAATGAGAATAACCCAAGTTGTAATGGGTTGTTAATAACTGGCAACCATGAAACAGGAAGAAACAACATTAACGGGTATTGACCTCAGCCTTTTCAGAGAGAGAGAGAGAGAGAGGAGAGGGAGAGTGAATGAAGAGAGTGAATGAGGGAGAGAGGGAGAGAGAGAGAGTGAATGGAATAAACCAAGTTGTAATGGCTTGTTAATAACTGGCAACCATGAAACAGGAAGACTGGTATTGACCTTTCAGAGAGAGAGAGTGAATGAGAGGGGAGAGAGAGAGTGAATGAGAATAACCCAAGTTGAAATGGTTGTTAATAACTGAATGAGAGAGAGAGAGAGAGAGAATGAGAGAGAGTTGAAATGGCTTGTTAATAACTGAATGAGAGAGAGAGAGAGAGAGAGAGTGAATGAGAGAGAGAGTGAATGAGAGAGAGAGAGAGAGTGAATGAGAGAGAGAGGGAGAGTGAGAGTGAATGAGAGTGAATGAGAATAACCCAAGTTGAAATGGCTTGTTAATAACTGAATGAGAGAGAGGGAGTGAATGAGAGAAGAGAGAGAAAGTGAAGAGAGAGAGAGAGTGAGAGAGAGAGAGAGTGAGAGTGAATGAGAGAGAGGGAGAGAGTGAATGAGAGGGAGAGTGAATGAGAGGAGGGAGGGAGAGATGAGAGAGAGTGAGAGTGAGTGAATGAATGAGAGGGAGAGAGAGAGTGAATGAGAGGGAGGGAGAGAGGAGAGTGAATGAGAGGAGAGTGAATGAGAAAGAGAGAGTGAGAGTGAATGAGAGGGAGGGAGAGAGAGAGAATATCAGAATAAATTTCTGAAACAGGAAGAAACAACTACATTAACGGATATTGACTCTAGCCTGTTCCGAGAGAGAGAGAGAGTGAAGAATAGAGAGAAAGAGAATGAGAGTCAAAGAGAGAGAGAGACAGAAAGAATGAAGGAGAGAGAAAGAGTCAGAGAGAGAATGAAGGAGAGAGAGAGAGTGAAAGACAGAGAGAACAAGAGGAAGAGACAGAGAGTGAAGAATAGAGAGAGAGTGAACGAGAGAGAGAGTCAAAGAGAGAAAGAGAGAGAGAGAGAGAAAGAGTGAAAGAGAGAGAAAAAGAGAAAGAGTGAACCAGAGAGAGAAAGAGTGAAAGAGAGAGTGAAACAGAGAGAAAGAGTGAGAGAGAGAGTGAACGAGAGAGAGAAAGAGTAAACAAGAAGAAGAAAAAGAGATGGGAGAACAAGAATCTATTCGATACCAATTGTAGAAAAAAGAAAAGAAATCTCGTTATAGCAAAATAACATTTAAGGTGCGGTAGAAAACCTCATTATATGCCATAATGTGCACAGGTGTAATAAATGAATAAATAAATCAATTTCCAAATCTATTTTGCCTCTTAATAAAAAGTGTAGAGTCTTTGGTTGTTGGTTTTACGCCATGTCAACTCCTGCTGGGTTATTTTATACCAAAGTCAGTCAAACAATTAGTCTTCAGTTATATATATTATAAAAATATATATAAATATATATATGTATATATAAATATATATATATAAGTGTATTTTGGCAGCATTTTCTCTTTTAAACATGTTTGGTTGAACTCGAGTGACAATTCCTGTCGTACGAGTTTCTGTTCAATCCGTTCAAGGTGTCTGGCCATCTTTTTGGTGTCAGGGTGGAGCTGGTGTAGCAATCCACCAAAGGTGTCTCTACAAGCGCTTTCGGCATGTCGGTCTGCCATCTTCAGGTTGGAAACTGATGGTATGTTTCGTGGTGTCTCGTTTTTAAAGAAAACAACTACTTATAATTGTTACTACCTCCCACTACCAATTCCTACGCTACTGCTCGTTTTCTTTAAAAACGAGACACCACAAAACATACCATCAGTTTCCAATCTGAAGATGGCAGATCGACATGCCGAAAGTGCTCGTAGAGACACCTTTGGTAGATTGCTACACCAGTTCCACCCTGACACCAAAAAGATAGCCAGACACCTTGAACGGATTGAACAGAAACTCGTACAACAGGACTTGTCACTCGAGTTCAACCAAACATTATAAAAAATCTAGATATTTACCCAATGTTTCTGACATGGGGAGTGTAATACAAGGTCAATTTTTAAGAGGAGTAAACTGGTTTGAATTCAGAGTTTTCCTTCTCCTTGACTGGTTGCCTCACAAAAGTTAAATTGTATTAGCACTATGTGACATGCAAACAACCTTATCCAAGATTTGAACTCAGTTCATCATTGTAGAATAATCATACTAGTTCCAATTACTGTTGAATTGGTAAGACAAGGCAGCAAGCAGTCGTAACTTAATACGAACCTGATTTGCTGCAAAGACTACTGCAAAATGGCAGTTATTTATGAAACCTCAGAACATCATAGAAACCAAGCAGCCAATTAGAACTCAAGGAATGGAATCACCCAAATGCATGAGGAAATTCCCATAAGTACCAGTTGTCTTGACACTGGTTCAGATGTGCTTGGCCAGTTGCTGATGTTCAAACCAATAGTTGACTGTCTGAATTCAATAACCATGTCCATTTCCTGCTCCATGTTTATAATATATTTGAATTCAGAGTTTCCTTCTCCTAGAAAGGTTGCCTAACCAAGGTTGAAGAACCTCAGTCTGCCCTACTATTTACCATAGCTGGAAGGAGTATAGTTGGATTCATACCTTTCCAAGGTAACAGCCTTGTCTAGGATTTGAACTCTGGTTGAAGAGTCCATTTCCTGCGACTTAACCATCATGCCACGTGTCTCCATCAGATATAAGGGTTGAGCTAATACAGTTTTAAGTGACAATCATCTCTAGGTTGCAGGTTCAATCCTGGCTAAGGGTGATTAATAACATAGAATGCTTAACATAGATTAACTCTTGTACCTGGGTCATGGTTAATGGAATGAGAACAGTTTACCCCCTGTAGAGACTTCTGATTACGGCATGAAGGCTCCTGAGTTCGATAAAAGAATCTGAAGAAAGCCAGAGAGCGCATCGGCCGAAAGGTTGTATCTATAACAATAAAGATGAGGACAACAGTCAGAATGATTAAAATAATACACAATTTTAAGAACTTGAGGATTTCCTAAGCAGTGATGCTGATAGCTTTTATGATTTAGTGCATTCTGGGATGCATTTATTTGCTTTGAAGAGTCCCTGGAAAATTTATGGGTCCCAACGAAAGCCGTCTAACTTCTACCTTGTAACCTATCCTGTGTAATTCATTTCTAAGAAACTATTTGTTGTGAGGTTTTAAGGGGTCAAACAAGAACAAAACGACGGGTAACAAAGGTAGGAAAATGTATTAACAGAAAGTAGACAAATACAATACAGAGAAGTTGGAATTACGTCCGACAAATAGAATTGTGAGCTGACTCGCATTGGCTTACTCCCAAGCCACAATTGTCCCTGTTACTTATAGTAACCCGTCGGCGCATTCCATTAGTTTTATAGGGTGTATCATCTATAAAATATTGAAATGTATTTACAGTTGGTGGGGGAAGAAAAAAGAAAAACACTGGGATGCAGGGATATGATTATATTGTGTCCTTTTAGATTTGTGTGCATCAGGGATACAGGATACGTACCTATCAGCATCTCTGTTAACCATTATGCCACGCACGTCCAATGCATATAAGGGTTGAGTTAATACAGTTCTAAGTGACAATCATCTTTAGGTTGCAGGTTCAATCCTGGCTAAGGGCAATAATAACATAGATTAACACTTATACCTGGTCATGGTTAACAGTATGAGAACAATCTACCCCTGTGAAGGCTTCAGATTATGGCATGGAAGTTCCAGAGTTCCACGAGAAGGTTCCCAAGTTCGACAAGAAACAACTGAAGAAGGCCAGAGTGCACAGTGGACAAAACTTTGTGTATATAACAAAGTTGAGGACAATAGTCCGAATAATCCAGATAATACACAATTTCAAGAACTTGAGTATTTTCCAAGGTTTTGATAACTTTTGAAGTAAAAATATTTAGTTAATATGCAAAAATGGTGTAACAAGATAATGAAGGTCCTGACTTTTGTGAGCTAGAACTACTATATTAGAAAAGGAGGAAGAAGAAATAAGAGATGATAAAGGTTTAAAAAATAGTGATGAGCACAAAACAGGATGAACGATGATTTGACTGGAGCGTGACCCCCGAATGGAGAATTGAGTGTCAACCGGAAGTTTCGGGTGTTGACCGGAACCAGAAGTCACGTGGTGGCGTGGAACAATGAAGAAAGGTCCCTGTCTCTTTTTGCTTTCCGCCGTCATAGGGTACGGATCGGGCCTCTGGTGCCTAGTATGGGGTCACAGTAATTTAACAGTGTCCTCTCTCTCTTTCTCTCTGCCTTTCCTCCTCTCTGATATGAACCCACGAGACGAGCACGATAATAAAGGCTAGCAGTTGTGACTACATATTTCTCGCGTTGTAATTTTTATCAACAAGATGACCGCCACGTGCCAAATACATTTTTAGTACGGTGAATATATTGCCACCACCACCCCGGTATGTATATATCGCTTTGGGTATCGTGAATACAACAGATACCACAACGTTACAATGGTTAATAAAAATAAACTGTGATCTGAATAAGGGAAACAAGAAAAAAAAAGAAGAGAAAAATCATTTTTTTTTAATTTTAAGAACTTGAGTATTTTCTATGCAATAACTTTGGAAGAAAACATTTAGTTAATACGAAATATTGGTTAGTATGTCTACAAACTTGAATATTAATAAAATTAAAAAACCAAGAAGAAAAAAAAAATGAAAAAATCATTTTTTTTTTTAACTTCAAAAACTTGAGTATTTTCCAAGTGTTAACTTTTGAAGAAGAATTATTTAGTTAATATGCAATAACAGTTAATAAAAATCAACTGCATTTTAAGATCAGAATTAAGGACCTTCGGCAATATTTTCATAAAACATGGTCATCATATGATTATGTGTGCAAAGAGGCGATGTCGATTGATTAATTGTCAACAAAAAAGGGGACAGCAGAAAGGAGTAGTGAAAAAAAAGCAACAAAAACCAAACTGTGTTGATCTGTGTATTCCAAGAATTTAATAGAATTTCATTTTCTTTTGCAGAGAACTTCCTGTCAGTTTGGAGGTTACGTGACATCTCAAACAAAAGCCAATACTCAAATGAAAACAACAGTAACCACTTTGTCATATTTTGAATGTGTAAATATTTTGTGGCAGGGTAGTTTCTATTATTCACGCTGTGCAATAACCTCCAGTGATGGTTTTATTCGATGTTGGAAGAGACAGCACGTGTGAACAGAAAGAAATCTTTAAAAAAAAAAAAGAGAGAGAGAGAGAGAGAGAGAAAATGAAATTAGGAATATTGAATTCTAATTTTAAAAAAAAAATGTTTTTACTTATTTTTCTTTTTTTTAAATTGTACAATCCAGCCTGTAAGAAAGAAAGAAATCTCCGAGAGAGAGAGAGAGAGAGAGAGAGAGAGAGAGAGAGAAAATTAATTAGGAATATTGAATTCTAATTTTTTTTTTTACTTATTTTAATTTTTTTTAAATTGTACAAGAGAAAGAGAAAGAAGAAAAAGAAGAAAGAAAGAGAAAATGAAATTAGAATATTAAATTCTATTTTTCTATTTTTAAATTGTACAATCCGGACTGTAAGAAAGAAAGAAATCTCCAAGAAGAAGAGAGAGAGAAAGAAAGAAAGAAAGAAAGAAAGAAAAGAAAATGAAATTAGGAATATTAAATTCTATTTTTCTATTTTAAATTGTACAATCCGGACTGTAAGAAAGAAAGAAATCTCCAGAAGAGAGAGAGAGAGAAGAGAGAGAGAGAGAGAGAGAGAGAATGAAATTAGGAATATCAAATTGTATTTTTCTATTTTTTTAAATTGTACAATCCGGACAGTAAGAAAGAAAGAAATCTCCAAAGAAAAACGAGAAGAGAGAGAGAGAGAGAGAGAGAGAGAGAGAGAAAGAAAAAAAAGAAAGAAAGAGAAAATAAAATTAGGAATATCAAATAGTATTTTTTTTTTTTTTTTTGAATTGTACAATTCGGACTGTAAGAAAGAAAGAAATCTCCAAGGAACAAAAAAAAAAAAGAAAAAAAAAAAAAAAAAAAAAAAAAAAAAAAAGAAAAAAGTAAAGAGAGAAATGTTATTAGGAATATTGAATTCAATCTTTTTTTTTTTTTTTTTTTTTATTTATTTATTTATTTTTTTTGGAATTGTACAATCCGTCCTGTAATTTTTGTAATGCCAAGAGTAATATCAAATTTTCTGTCTCAGAAGAAAAAAAAAAAAAAAAAAAAAACTACAGCCAGAAGTCATTCTATAATGTTAATATTAATAAAAGTGACATCTTTTCTTGTCCACCAAAGGTTGATTCAATAATAAATTTCAATTTACCAACCAAAAATCTTTTTTTTCTTCTCTTTTCCAAATTAAAAATATCAACTAATGAAAAGTGAATCAAACAGCATCCGTTCGATTGCTTCCTACACAAAAACGAGTGCATCGTTCTCTTACACTGAAATAAACAAACTATCTGTTTGATTTTGGATTTTTGTTTTACGGCATATCAACCACGGTGGGTCATTTAATGCTGTAAAAGTTTTGAAAGATTTCTATAGCGATAGTTTGGAAGAAAATTTGGAACATATGAACTTTAGGCACCCCTTTTTGATCTCGATTCAGAAGGACATGTTTTTCATTTACACCGTCAATATCCGGTTGTGGGTTAGGGTTAGCAATCAGGGGTTAGGGTTAGGGGTTAGTTTTAAAATTTAAAAGAAAATCTCTAAAAATCTTCTGTTAACAAACAACCGGATATTGACAGTGTAAATGAAAAACATGTTCTTTTGAATCGAGATCAAAAAAGGGGTGCCTAACCGTCACGTATGCAAAAGTACCCGATCTCCATAAAATGTCAATCAGAGAACCTTGCCGGCTCAATTTGTATTCATTGGCAATCTTCTCGTTAATGTAATAATAACACAAATTTTCTATTTAACCCAATGATGCTGATAGCTTTTTGCTTTAGTGCATCCTGGTATTATCTGTTGTGACCTTGTTGGGTGACGGACCACGATGATAGCCAAAGACAAATCTATTAGCATGCTGACACATAAAATACAGACAAGCACCTGCACAAAACAAACGAGTAGTGGCAACAAAGAAGAGGAGGTCACTAAGAGCGACTGCCCCCACACCACCCAACGAGCTCACAACAGATGATACCACTAGCACCAACAACGAATATATATAGATGCCGTGAAGACAGGGTTCAAATGTTCCCGAAAACTTAATGAAACTTAACATTCAAAAACTGAGTTTGTTATATTTCACACTTAATGCTTCAAATCCCAAACAATATATATTATAGACAGATAAGAAAAAAATGTCGAAGATTTCTCATTTTCTGTGATACATTTATTTTTTCCTCAAACTAACGAAAGCCCTGATGAAGATCTATTGAAACAGATTGAAACACTGCAGCATAGGCGAAATAAACATTATTCATTTATTAACTTGTGTTTTTCAATTTTTTCATAATATTACACAGTTATATATATATATATATATATATATATCTCCATCCATATGAACCAATTATTCTTTGCATACTTTCAAAAGAATATATGGTTATTTCCTAGTTGAGTAACATGAGTGATTCAGAAAAATCAGAACCCAAATTATTTATTTATTTTCCCATTAAACTAACCTAAACACCAACCCAAACCCTAAACCTTGTTGGACTTAAACTTAAAAAAAAAAAAATAAATAAATAAAAATTAACAGTTTTATTACAAAATTTGTGGGTATTTCTCTGAATGTTTGAGATGAGGCTTGAAGATTAGTATCATCTGCGTTATTCAGACTATTGTCCCCATCTTCATTGTTATTTGTACAACGTTTCGGCCGATATGCCCTCCGTCTTCTTCAGGTATTTTTTGTCGGACTCGGGAACTTTTTGTCGTAATTGGGAGCCATCACAGAACTTTGAACCTAACCCTTTATTTAGTCCACGATGGGGACAATAGTCCTAATAACACAGATAATACTAAAATTTGTGGGTCTGTTTTTTTCTGGGTCACCCTGTAATATTATATTACTCAACTAGGGGGGGTAGGGTTAGGGTTTATGGGAAAATAAATAATTTGCTTCCGTTTTTTCTGGGTCACCCTGTAATATCATGTTACTCAACTAGGAAATAACCAAATATATTTTCACAAAAACAGTTTAGAACTCATCTTAACCTACTGTGTTTAGTAATCGAAAATAAAAGTTCTAAATTTAACAAGTGTTTGACTGCAATAGGAGTTGTTTCTTTTATACTGGTTTCACATATATTTTATCACAGCAATCATAGCTATATATCTCGCAGCGTAGGCACACAGCGGTGTATTGCAGCGTATAAGGCTTCAGAATTGCTAGACTATAAAATAGCTGAAATCTGTGTCATGTAATTTGAAAAGCAGAATCCTGTCATCTTAAAATTGAATCTGAATATGAACGACAATTGATGCTTGTTAAATAATAATAATAATAATAATAATAATAATAATAAATAATAATAATATAATAATAATAATACTTATAGACCAGACCAATAATAATAATAATAATAGACAATAATGATAATAATAATAATAAGTCCCTAGCATTATAGACCACAATAATAATAATAATAATAATAGACCAATAATGATAATAATAATAATAATAATAATAGCAATTATAGACCAGACCAATAATAATAATAATAATAATAATAGACCAATAATAATAATAATAATAACGTCCCTAGCAATTATAGACCAGACCAATAATAATAATAATAATAATAATAATAATAGACCAATAATGATAATAATAATAATAATAATGTCCCTATCAATTATAGGCCAGAACAATAATAATAATAATAATAATAATAATAGACCAATAATAATAATAATAATAATAATAATAACGTCCCTAGCAATTATAGACCAATAACTTGTTTACCCATGATGTGGAAAATTCTAACTGCTGTTATAAAAGAAGAAATATACTTTTCACTCAATTGGTGGAAACTTCTCCCAGAAGAACAGAAAGGATGCCGCAAGGGAAAAAGAGGTACCCATGATTTACTTCATATAGACCAATACATTCTTAAAGAAGTAAAAAATAGACGGAAAAATATTGCTATGGCCTGGATCGATTACAGAAACGCCTATGACATGGTCCCACATACCTGGATTTTAGAATGGCTAAAATGTACAAAATTTCCAACAACATCATAAACTTCATTAAAAAAGCCATGGAGAACTGGCTAGTTCAATTAAAAGCTGGAAAACAATCCCTGGCAGACATAAAAATCCAAAGACGTATCTTCCAAGGAGACTTGTTATCACCACTACTCTTTATTATTGCAATGATGCCGCTTAATCATATACTTAAAAAATTCACTAAGTCACAAGAAAAGATAAACCACCTTATGTACATGGATGACATAAAAATCTTTGAAAAAAATGAAAAAGAATTAGAAACCCTGGTACAAACTATTAGAATATATAGCCAAGATATAGGAATGGAATTTGGAATTGAAAAATGTGCTATGCTAGTAATGAAACAGGGTGAAAGAAAATTAATGAATGGAATACAACTGCCAAATCAGGACACTATAAAATCACTTGATGAAAATGGAAGCTACAAATACTTAGGAATTTTAGAAGCGGGCAATATCATGCAAGCAGAAATGAAAGGAAAAGTTAAAAAAAGAATATCTCAGGAGAACTAGAAAACTTCTAGAAACCAAACTTAACAGCAGAAATCTTATCAAAGGAATCAATACCGGGCCATCCCCATTATAAGATACTCAGGACCATTCTTAAAATGGACAAAAGAAGAACTCAGACAGATTGACCAAAGGACGAGAAAGTTAATAACCATGCACAAGGTTCTTCATCCTAGAGACGATAGAGATAGATAATATGTGTCAAGAAAGGAAGGGGGAAGAGTTCTTGCCAACATAGAGGACTGTGTAGAAACCACAATCCAACAACTTGGAAAGAGCAAAGACAAATTACTTATGGCGGCCAACAATAGTAAAAGTGACAGATGGACAAACAGAAAAACAACAAAGACTAGAAAACAAAAATGGAAAGAAAAACAATTATATAGACACTTCAAACGACAAATCGAAGAGGTTACACATGGAAAGACTTGGACATGGTTAAGAAAAGGAAACCTCAAAAGAGAAACAGAATCATTAATAATTGCTGCACAAAATAATGCCATAAGGACAAACTATATCAAAGCGAAAATTGATAAGACCAAACAAAATAGTAAATGTAGACTTTGCGGTAATAGAGATGAGACTGTTAACCATATACTCTGCGAATGTAGCAAACTAGCACAACGGGAATACAAAACTAGACACGACTGGTTGGGAAGGTGATCCGCTGGGAATTATGCAAAAAATTTAATTTTGACCATACAACAAAATGGTATATGCATAAACCAGAATCTGATGTTGAGAACGAAACACATAAAATTCTTTGGGACTTTGAAATAAAAACAGACCACCTTATCCCAGCAAGAAGACCAGACCTAGTGTTGGTAAACAAAAAAGAAAGAACTTGTCAACTGGTGGATTTTGCAGTGCCAGCAGATCACAGTGTGAAGCTAAAGGAAAATGAAAAATGGACAAATATTTGGACCTTGCCAGAGAACAGAAAAAGTTATGGAATATGAAAGTGAAAGTGATACCAATTGTAGTTGGTGCACTTGGAACGGTCCCAAAAGGATTGGAAAAGGGTTTGGAAAGTTTGGAAATCAGAGGAAGAATTGATACCATCCAGAACACTGCACTGCTGCAATCTGCCAGAATACTCAGAAGAGTCCTGGAGACCTGAGGAGACTTGCTGTCACTCAGACTCCAGTGAAAGACCATCAGCTAATGCTGATGTGAAAACTCAAAAGGAGTAAATAATAATAATAATAATAATAATAATAATAATAAAAACAAATATAGAAAATAATTTTTATTCAGGAGACGAACCAAATGTTACAGTAATTCTTTGTTTTTATCAAATTTATGGAATCTTATAATGAAAGTGGGAGGAAACTACATCTCATAATTTCCTCGATGCTTTTAAAAGGTCAATGTATTAGACTAAAGTCAATTTAATAAGCCAACAATGGAAATAAAAATTATCTGTGATTTTAAGAATTCTTTGAAAATATTATCGGGGTGTATCAAAAGTATTTTTGCTTTTTACAGACCTTCATGTGGTTTCTGCTAAATCACCAAAGTTAAAGAGTAAGAACGCGTTCAATACTTAATTGGGTGACCACTTCAGCAACAGCAGGTACTGTAAACACTAAAATTAAGAATTCTTTGAAAATATTAGCAGCATTTTATCAAAAGTATTTTTGCTTTTTAAAGACCTTCTTCTGGTTCTTGCTAGATTACCAAAGTTAAGGAGCCTGTTAAATACTTAATTGGGTGACCACTTCAGCAACAGCAGGTACTGTAAACACTAAAACTAAGAATTCTTTGAAAATATTAGCAGCATTTTATCAAAAGTATTTTTGCTTTTTAAAGACCTTCTTCTGGTTCTTGCTAGATTACCAAAGTTAAGGAGCCTGTTAAATACTTAATTGGGTGACCACTTCAGCAACAGCAGGTACTGTAAACACTAAAACTAAGAATTCTTTGAAAATATTAGCAGCATTTTATCAAAAGTATTTTTGCTTTTTAAAGACCTTTACTTGGTTCCCATTAGATCACCAAAGTTAAGCAGCAAGGAGAATGTTTAATACTTAATTGGGTGACCACTTTAGCAACAGTAGATACTGTAGGCATTAAAACTAAGAATTCTTTGAAAATATTATCAGTGAGTATCAAAAGAATTTTTGCTTTTTACCGACCTTTACCAAGTTACCTGAAGTTAAGCAGCAAGGTGCATGTTCAATACTTAATTGGGCAACCACTTAAGCAACAGTAGCTACTGTAAACATAGCTGCGAGTTGAAAAGAGATAGATTCATGCATTTCCCAATGGCAGTGGAACACAAACAGCCTCACCCAGGATTTGAACTTGGGTTGCCGATTCCATTTCTGTGACAATAACCATTACACCAAACACCTCTGCTGCTTTTCTTGGAAGTCCAAGAGTCAGCAAGTCACCTCAACTTTCCAGGACTCGCTGCAGATTTCTTGTCATTCCAGAGCTTCAGAATTGGACCCTCACCACTAGAAACAGTTTAGCATCATACACTTGACACTAAGAGCCTCAGCCACTGCCTTCTAGCACATATATGATAAAATGGTTTGGGGGTTTGCCAAAAGAGCAACATGCTCTAGACAATCATCTTCGTCCTAGGGTTCGACATGACCAGCCGATTAATCGGAGGGGTCTCTCTGACCATCTATCTAGTCATGGACTACTTAGCCACCAGGATTCCATCTTTAAGCATATCTATAATATAAAAGCCTTAATCACTACTGAACAATACAACAGCCTAAAAAATCATCTCAAACACTTATACAATAACAACAAACTCCAAAACCGGTTGAAGATAAACAAAAAACTAAATTCCCTCTATAACAGTTCAATATATCTTATTATAATGGAGATTGTGTGTTTTTCAGTCTGTAACCGAAACTATATTCCTACACAAGTCACAATTCCTTAGTTATTGACATCACATTCTCCATGATTTTATTTTTATCTAAACGTCAATTATTAATAAAATTGTCTTACATTATTAAGACTGTTAACTATGTCTACATACTGACAACATGCAATTATATTTATATATACAACAAAATAGCGCTTTACAATGTGAACGGGAAGGCTAATTTGCATATTAATATTAAAAAATCGAATTTAATAAATATGTGCTTAGTATTATTGATTTCTAACTGTTTGGTTTTATTTTAATGAATATAAGCAAACATCTCTTCAATGAATCTTAAATGAAATCCATTAATAAGATAAAATAACTGTCATTTTATTCTTTACTTCCTCTTTTAAATAAATACTTAAATTAGAAAAAATAACAATGAAAGACGAGAGTGATGGAAGAGTAAGTTTCAGTTGTTCCATTTTTTATTATACTCCCTCTGTTTCAAATCTTTTATTATACACCCTCTGTTTCAAATCTTTTTATCTGTATTCTTATTTAGTTACATTAGCCTTTCTAATTTAATACAATATTTTATTACATTAAAACTTAAATACTTGCACCCTACGGAGGTGCATATATTTGCTAGTCTACCTAATAACAATAACAAATTCATCAACCTATCCAACTTCGAACTAACACCTGAGAAAACTGAGTTCTAGCACATATATGATAAAATGGTTTGGTGGTTTGCCATAAGGGCAATATGCTCAAAAAAATCATCTATGTCCTAGGGTTTGACATGACTAGCCGATTAATTGGAGGGGGTCTCTCTGACTGTCTGTCTAGCTTAAGTAAGGGCCAAAGTGAAGTACTGCATGTCATGGACTGCTTAGCCACCAGGATTCCATCTTTAAGCATTACAAGTTTCCACCAATGACCAACAGGTGGCTCCTTTAGGAGAGGGGGTTTAACCCTCTAAAGACATGCAGTCAGTGTATTCTATAACCCCAGTCGACAGAACTCTCACAAACAGGTTACCTGGATAAGAACTACTCATTCAATGAGACCTCTATTGCTTGACATGAGAGACTAGGGACAAAAAATTCTGCAGGAATTATCAAATCCAGTGATTTACAGAACAATAATATTCCAGAGGATGATGATATGATTATTTTTGAATGAATTGTTGTAATAAGTAATTGAGAGTTACTTCCCATGTTTTATTATTACCTCCCCTGTGTGTAAATCTTTAACTTTCTGAAAGTATATAAACTCCCAGGAAACTGCAACTGTATTCTAAACAGAATAAAGTCCATCCATGTGTGTTCTTTTATTATTACAATTGTCGTTAATGAGTTTTTAAATAAAAGAACATGTTAATGGTAAATAAATGTAGATCGTTTTTCGTAATTTCTGTTTATTTAGAAATTTTGTAATTTTCTACTTCATAATGTCGTTTTTCGATATATGAAGAATAAGCCTTCCCCCTTAAAATAAGCCCTAGTTGAGAGTGGCAGACAGATGAAAGAAATAAGTATACTTCACAATCCCATCATGCAACGCAAACACTCGTCTTTGTAAATGGTCAAATGTAGATCGTTTTTCGTAATTTCTGTTTATTTAAAAATGTCCTAATTTTCAACTCCGTAATGTCATTTTTCGATATATGAAGAACTAGCAGTGGCTACCCGGCATCGCCTGGGTAGAGGGGGATTTTTGAAGTTAGTCCTGCAGATCCATTATTACTGAATCGTGAGTTGGATCCTTGTGGGATGCCCCATTTAATTTAGATTGTTTTTTGTAATTTCTGTTTATTTAGAATTTTTTTAATTTTCTACTTTGTAATGTCGTTTTTCAATATATGAAGAATAAGCCATCCCATGAAAATAAGCCTTAGCGTTATATTTTGGAGTGAAAATTAATATAAGCCCTGTCTTATTTTTGGGAAACACGGTACGTCTGATACTAATAAAAGAAAATTTAGTCACATATTTTATTTTAACAGTTTCGGTTGAAACTGTTAAGAGAAAATAAGACAAAAAAAAGAAATGTAAATGTCTATTGAATAAAAGTAATTGGTAATTTGCTTGAAGCATTGTTAAATATGTTATAATATATTAAAATTTGAAGGCAATAGAATGCGTATGAAAAATAAAAACAAAAAGATGTTTTTTTGTCTTATCGATTTCAAAGAAATTTTATCATCAGAGACAAAAATCAGAAATGGACGTGCTTAAGTTTTTTTTTTTTTTATTGAATAATTAAAATATAACAAGTTTGATCTGAGAAAAATAAACTTTCAAAGATGACTTTTCTATAATCTTTGCCGCCTTTGTGTACAGATGGCAATTTGGGGCCATAAAGTATCTATTCTATTATCAATCACTAATAGAACTAGCAAATATATGCACCCTCCGGGTGCAAGTATTTAAGTTTTAATATAATAAAATATCACATTAAATTAGAAAGGCTAATGAAACTGAATAAGACTGCAGAAAAAAAATTTGAACAGAGGGGGTATGATTGAAAAATAGAACAACTTTGAAACTAACTCTTCCATCAATTTCCATTACTCCTGTCTTTCATTGGTAAATTTTCTTAATTTAACTATTTAGTTAAAATAGGAAGTAAAGAATAAAATAACAGTTATTTCTTCTTGTGAATGGATTTCTTTTAAGATTTTCATCGAGATTTTTGCTCATATTCAATAAGATAAAACCAAACAATTAGAAATCAATAATACTAAGCATATATTTATTAAAATCAATTTTTTAAGATCAATATGCAAATTAGCCTTCCCATTCACACTGTGAACCGCTATTTTGTTGTATATATAAATACAATTGCATGTTATTAGTATGTAGATATGGTCAACAGTCTTAATGATGTAAAACAATTTTATTAATAATTGAGGTTTAAATAAAAGAAAGCCAGGGAGAATGTGTTGTAAATAACAAAGGGAATTGAGGCTTGTATAGTAATAGTTTCGGTTACAGACATACAAACCCACAATCTCCATTATAATAAGATGATGGTGAATAATTGGTTGCTTTGATTTTGGTACCTCATTTAAAAATAATGAAGAGATTTGGCAGGTGAAGAATAATTAAAAGTTCCAATTACCGTCAAACTGGGAAGACAAGGCAGCAAACGGTTGTAACTCAATACAAACCCGAAAGTCACAAAGTCCACTGCAAAATGACAGAGTATATATAAGACTCCACAATGTCATTCAAATCAAGCAGTCAAGCAGCCAATCAGAACTCAAGGAATGGAATCACCCAAATCACCCAGATTCATGAAGGATCATTCTTGATTCCTATTTATACCAACTGTCTTGGACACTGCTTCAGTGGTACTTAGCTGCTGTTATTCAAACCAACAGTAGGCTAACTGACCTCAATAGCAGGTTTATTCCATGGAGACCAAAAATTCAGATTGTGTCAATGAACAACGGGAGTTCTTTTACTAAACAATGGTAACCAAGATTATCTGTATTATTTGGACTATTGTCCTCATCTTCATTGTTATCTGTATAAAAATTCAGAGAAATGGTAATCAAAATTTGTACATTCCAGAACTAGTAGATTTTGCAGTTCCAGTGTGAAGATTAACTTAAGACTCGGGAACCTTCTTTTCAAACTATAAAGAAGTTGACAGTCCATAAAGTCACTTACTTAGGCTGTGTTGGGAGGCAAAACCGCCCACACATGAAAAGGTGTAGATGCAAACGTCTAACCAATGTGTGCTGGTTGCATTCCCGGAGACAAGAGAGGATTCAAAATTGGCGCTTCACTGATTAAATAGTCAGGGACGCCTAGCGGTCAAAACTTGAAAACAGGGGAAGATAACTTTTCCAGACCAAACAGGGTCAGACAATCGCTACATAGGGATTAATGTGTGAGGTTACAAGGAGGATTTTGAAATGGACTAAGGTGCCACTGCCCTAGGTAGGCTACCTTTTAATGCTAAATGGCAGGTACTTTGTAGTATAGTAGGTTAATACGGCAGACTGGGCTCATTCAACCAGTTTAGAATCCTTGCTATATCTTATCAGAAAAGTCAGATTTCTATATGATTGAAAATTTGTCTATAGCATTATCTGCGTTATTTGGACTATTGTCCCCATCTTTACAGTTATCTGTACAATGTTTTGGCTGATATGCCCTCCGGCCTTCTTCAGGTATTTCTTCTCGGACTTGGGAACCTACTTTTCGAACTCAGGAAATTTCTTGTCATAATCGGGAGTCCGAAAAGAAGGTTCCCGAGTCTGAGAAGGTACCTGAGTCTGACAAGAATTACCTGAAGAAGGCCAGAGGGCACAATGGCCAAAACGTTGTACAGATAACAATAAAGATGAGGACAATAGTCCGAATGACGCAGATAATACTAATCATCAAGCCTCATCTCAAACATTCAGAGAAATGTCTATAGCAGTCCATACCTTTTCTATTCAGAAGAGAAATTGAATTCATAGAATTGAAATACATAGAGTAAATAATTTTTTAAATTGAATAATTTTGACCAATTCTTTTAAATTTTTTTTTTCCCAGATTTCTTTTTGAACAATGATGGATGAAAGCAATCATACAGTATTACCAACACAGCTACTGCTTGGAAGAACTGGTTGCTTTAACTCTTAACATTTTCCAAGTCCAGAGGAGCCCCATTCCTATAAGGATTTATCAACAAATGGCCTTTTCATTTAAAGTTACCCGAGATATTTCCCTTAAATCAAAGACTTCTAAATATGTTTAATATTACATTTAAACAAAGGCTATCATTTGGGTCAGATTAGGAAATGCAATTTCTGGCCGGGTTAATGAGACGTTATAGAATGTTAAGAGTTAATTTTGGTACCTTATCAGAGAGATCAGATTTCTATATGATTGAAAATATGTCTATAGCAGTCCATACCTTTTCTATTCGTGAGAGAAATTGAATTCATAGAATTGAAATACATAGGGTAAATATATATTTTTTTTAAATTGAATAATTTTGACGAGTTTTTTTTTTTTTTTTACAGATTTCATTTGAACAATGTTAGTTGGAACCATTAAGAGAAAGATAAAAAGAAAATAAATCTAAAAGGTTTATTGTGAAATTAAAATATAAAAATTCAGTTCTAAGAAAAAGCAAAAGTAAAAGCAAAAAAAAAAAAAACATTTAAAATAACAATAGATTATGCCACAACACTGAAGAGAATGGTTATTGAAGGTGACCATTATGCAAATGAGAATAAAGAAATAAAAAAAAAACTAGATTTGCTAATTGCTAATTAGAATCAAGGTTCATTAGTTTTTTTGTTTTGTTTTTTTTTTTTTAAATAAAGAAAATACAGTAAATTAATTCATTGTTCGTGATTAAAAAAATTAAAAAAATAAAATGAATGGAAAGGAGACACACTTAAGAAAAATCAGGAGACAAAAAAGTTCAAAGAGAAATATGAGTGAGATTTATTCAAATTGTAGGGATATTAAAATACATAGAATTTCTCTGAATGTTTGAGATGAAGCTTGATGATTAGTATTATCCGTGTTATTCGGACTATTGTCCTCATCTTCATTGTTATCTGTACAACGTTTTGGCAGATATGCCCTCCGGCCTTCTTCAGGTATTTTTTGTCGGACTCGGGAACCTTCTCGGACTCTGTGCTACTCATATGCTGAGTTGGCGATGACTGGTATCGAACTAGGAACATTGTGGTTTCTAGCCGAACACTCTACCGACTGAGCTAACCCGGCCCATATTTAACCCATAGTTGGTTATTTATTAGTGTACGCCTTCTAATTTCGACACAAGGTGATATTTCTCCTTTTTTTTAAAATTACGCAACAACAAAACAGACATACTATTTCTCTGAATTTTTAACATTATGCTTGATGATTAGTATTATCTGCATTATTCAGACTATTGTCCTCATCTTCATTGTTATCTGTACAACGTTTCGGCTGATGTGCCTTCCGGCCTTCTTCAGTTATTTCTTGTCGTGATGGCTCCCAATTACGACAAGAAGGTTTCCTGATTATAACAAGAAGGTTCCCAAGTTCGAAAAGAAAGTTCCCAAGTCCGAAAAAAGGATCCCCGAGTCAGAAAAGAAGGTTCCCCAAGTCCGAGAAGCTTCCCAAGTTTGACAAAAAATACCTGAAGAAAGTCAGAGGGCATATCAGCCGAAACGTTGTACAGATAACAATGAAGATGAGGGCAATAGTCCGAATAACGCAGATAATACTAAAATACATAGGTTGACTGATTCATTTTAACGGTATATCAACCTATCTAGGGTTATTTTATGCCTAGATCATGTCCATTGTACATTCATATTTACATTTTTTGTGTATTTTTTTTTTTGCACATAGCTCTATCAAATACAAATAATTTTTAAACAGATCTATTTGAACCATATAGAACCCTAAAGGCATGTCAACCCATCTAGGATTATTTTATGCCTAGAGAAATATGTGTAAAGTTTTTAAATGCCATCCTTGGCCAGTTGAAAAGGGCTTAAAGAAAGTCCTGTGTTATGGAATCCTTTGGTGATCGTATAAGTCCTATCCTGCGTATTGGTAGAGGTTCAGTGATTTAATCCTACGTCCGTCGTCAAAGAATGTCTGCGTAATTATGACCAATAAGGTCGGTTTAAGTATTGCATCAACCTCAAAGTACTGCCAGTGATTGGCCAAGAGATAGATCACATTATTCTGGCCGAGTCTATAAGTAAGAACGATGATCTAGCACACACCTTATATACGAAAACTCTCAACAATATGTGAGTGAGATTTATCTAAATTGTAGGGATGTTAAAATCTATAGGCTAATTGATTCATTTTAATGGCATGTCAACCCATCTTGGGTTATTTTATGCCTAGGGGTTACAAAATAACATTAAATTCATATTCACATTTTTTGTGTAGTCTTTCTTAAGAGGTAGTTTTTTGCACACAGCTCTATCAAATATGAATACATTTAAAAAAAAATCTATTTGACCTATATAGTTGTCGGGGTGGCCTAAAGTTGATATCAACCAGACAACGAGGGAGTCTATCCCCTTTTCACTAGCGCTAGACCAAGGAGATTGTTTTGGGGTCTTAGGTGGAGCGCCACACCTACAATGAGCTCCTTACTTTACCACAAAGATCCCTGTGCTACTCATATGCTGAGTTGGCGAGGGCCAGTATCGAACTAGGAACCTTGTGATTTCTTGCGAAACGCTCTACCGACTGACACACATAAAAACATACACACACACATATATAATATATGAGAAGTAAACAAACAAACAAACAAACAATGTGTTTGATATGGCTTTTAGCCAACAATTTTTCTCGATTTGTTTAGCCTTACATTTGAACAGGTACACCCATCTAATTCATTAATTATCAATTAATTTTCAAAATTAGGTATGACTTCAATTAAGCACATATTCTTCCAAAAAAACATATATATATATATATATATATAATATATATATATATATATATAACATTTTTACTTGAAGGCACTTACAACGTATGTATCGCATAAAACTCGATACTTTTTCTTATAGAAAATGAACTTGACAAGTGTAATCCCAGCAAAGGATCGCTCGGTGTGTAGAATATCGTACAGACTGTTTCGACTTTATTAAGTCTCATCAGCGATATATACTATCTATACTATATATCGCTGATGAGACTTAATAAAGTCGAAACAGTCTGTACGATATTCTACACACCAAGCAATCCTTTGCCAGGATTACACTTGGAAAAAAGTATCGAGTTTTATGCGATACGTGTTTTGTAAGTGCCTTCAAGTAAAAATTTAATATATACTTTATTCAGCAACGCTTCTAAATAAACAAACATCCAAAAATCTTATATATATATATATATATATATATATAGAGAGAGAGAGAGAGAGAGAGAGAGAGAGAATACAAGAGTTTTCTGTCTGTCCACTTATGATGCTCCCCCCACCTCTAAGATCTGTATTAAAGATCAGTATCGAACCTGGAACCTCGTGGTTCCTAGTCCAAGGCTCTACCGACTGAGCTAAACCTGGCTTATAATACAAACATATCAGACAGTGTGTTGTAAAAAAAAACCCAGGCCAAACAAGAGCAATCAAACAGAGAAAACACCTGCTACTATCTGACATGATAACAAGTATAGAAGTAAACATTCTAATCAGATGTAGAAATTTGGGGAGGAAATAAAACTCTGTGATGGACAAAGAAACACAATTCTCCTTCCAACAGAGACCATTATGTGTGAGGGGTAATTTGAATTAAAATTAGATATTTTAAAAGGTTTTATTTAAAAAAAAAAAGAAAGAAAGTATTAAGTGGATTTTAGTATAAAACTCACCCCACTTGACAATATAATAAACATGAATTTTAAACATTAACATCGGGAAACCATAAACTCAATATATGATACGCGTGGTGTAATGGTTAGAGTCGTAATAAATGAACTTGTCGACCCGAGTTCAAATCCAGGACGAGGCTCATTCTCGTTTAATTCTCCTTCTAACAGAGACCATTACACCATATTATGACAATATATCAATTAAATATTTAGAAAAAATAAACAGACTAAGGAAATGTGTGCTGCTTTATTCCCTCCCTTTTCTTGGGGGGGGGGTAATTTGAATTAAAATTAGATTTTTAAAAGGTTTTATTTAAAAAAAAAGAAAAGAAAAGTATTAAGTGGATTTTAGTATAAAACTCACCCCACTTGACAATATAATAAACATGAATTTTAACCATTAACATTGGAAACCATAAACTCAATATACGATACGCGTGGTGTAATGGTTAGAGTCGTAATAAATGAACTTGTCGACCTGAGTTCAAATCCAGGACGAGGCTCATTCTCGTTTAATTCTCCTTCTAACAGAGACCATTACACCATATTATGACAATATATCAATTAAATATTTAGAAAAAATAAACAGACTAAGGAAATGTGTGCTGCTTTTTTCCTTCCCTTTTCTTGGTAATTAGAATTAAAATTAGATTTTTAGAAGGTTTTATTTAAAAAAAGAAAAGAAAACTCACCTCACATGAATCTTAAGCAGTAAACATTCTAATCAGATGTAGAAATTTTGGGAAGAAATAAAACTCAGTGGTGGACAAAGAAACACAATTCTTCTTCTAACAGAGACCATTACACCATTTTATGACAATATATAAATTAGATATTTAGAAAAAATAAACAACCAATGACTAAGTAAATGTGTGTTGCTTTTTTCCTTCCCTTTTTTTTTTTGAATTGAAATTAGATTTTTAAAAGCTATTATTTAAAAAAAGAAAGGAAAAGTATTAAGTGGATTTTAGTATAAAACTCACCCCACTTGACAATATAATAAACCTGAATCTTAAGCATTAATATTGGGAAACCATAAACTCAATATACGAAGCACATGGTGTACTGGTTCGAGTCGTAGGAAATTAACTTGTCGACCTGAGTTCAAATCCTGGACGAGGCTCATTCTCGTTTAATTCTCCTTCTAACAGAGACCATTATGTCATATTATGATAATATATCAATTAAATATTTAGAAAAATAAACAGACTAAGTAAATGTGTGTTGCATTTTTCCTTCCCTTTTCTTAGGGGGGGGTAATTTGAAATAAAATTAGATTTTTAAAAAGTTTTATTTTTTAAAAAGAAAAGAAAAGTATTAAGTGGATTTTGGTATAAAACTCACCCCACTTGACAATATAATAAACATGAATCTTAACCATTAACATTGGGAAACCATAAACTCAATATACGAAGCACATGGTAGGAAATTAACTTGTCGACCTGAGTTCAAATCCTGGACGAGGCTCATTCTCGTTTAATTCTCCTTCCAACAGCGACCATTATGTCATATTATGATAATATATCAATTAAATATTTAAAAAAAAAAAAAAAAAGACTAAGTAAATGTGTGCTGTTCTTTCCTTCCCTTTTTTTTTTTAATAAAAATTAGATTTTTAAAAGCAATTATTTAAAAAAAGAAAGGAAAAGTATTAAGTGGATTTTGTATAAAACTCACCCGACTTGACAATATAATAAACCTGAATCTTAAGCGTTAACATTGGGAAATTCAACATATGAGGTGTGTGGTCTAATGTTTAATCTTAGGAAATGAACTTGTCGACCTGAGTTCAAATCCTGGTCAAGGCTCCTTCTCCTTCAATTCTCCTTCCAACAGAGACCATTACACCATATTATGATAATATATCAATTAAATATTTAGAAAAAATAAACAGACTAAGGAAATGTGTACTGTTTTTTCCTTCCCTTTTCTGTGTGTGTGTGTGTGGGGGGGGTAATTTGAAATAAAATTAGATTTTTAAAAGGTTTATTTTTTAAAAAAAAGAAAGGAAAAGTATTAAGTGGATTTTAGTATAAAAACTCACCCCACTTGACAATATAATAAACATGAATTTTAACCATTAACATTGTGAAACCATAAACTCAATATATGAAGCACATGGTAGGAAATTAACTTGTCAACCCAAGTTCAAATCCTGGACGAGGCTTATTCTCATTTAATTCTCCTTCCAACAGAGACCATTATGTCATATTATGACAATATATCAATTAGATATTTAGAAAAAATAAACAGCCAATGACTAAGTAAATGTGTGCTACTTTTTCCTTCTCTTTTTTTTTGAATCAAAATTAGATTTTTAAAAAGCTTTTATAAAAAAAAAAAAAAGAATAGTATTAAGTGGATTTTGGTATAAAACTCACCCCACTGACAATATAATAAACATGAATCTTAAGCATTAACAATTGTCAAATATTTGACACACGTGTGTAATGTTTAGAGTCATTAGGAAATTAACTTGTCGATCTGAGTTCAAATCCTGGACGAGGCTCATTCTCGTTTAATTCTCCTTCTAACAGAGACCATATTACGCCATATTATGACAATATATCAATTAATATTTAGAAAAATAAACAGCCAATGACTAATAAGTGTACAGACGGTACTTTATACTCTGGCTATGTAACCAGTCAGGAGAAGAAAATCTGAATTCATCTCTCTCTTTNAAACTTCTACAGAGACCATTACACCATATTATGACAATATATCAATTAAATATTTAGAAAAAAAAAACAGACAAGAGAAATGTGTGCTGCTTTTTCCTTCCCTTTCTTGGTAATTAGAATTAAAATTAGATTTTTAGAAGGTTTTTATTTAAAAAAAGAAAAGAAAACTCACCTCACATGAATCTTAAGCAGTAACATCTAATCAGATGTAGAAATTTTGGGAAGAAATAAAACTCAGTGGTGGACAAAGAAACACAATTCTTCTTCTAACAGAGACCATTACACCATTTTATGACAATATATATAATTAGATATTTAGAAAAAAATAAACAACCAATGACTAAGTAAATGTGTGTGCTTTTTTCCTTCCCTTTTTTTTTTTTGAATTGAAATTAGATTTTTAAAAGCTATTTATTAAAAAAGAAAGGAAAGTATTAAGTGGATTTTAGTATAAAACTCACCCCACTTGACAATATAATAAACCTGAATCTTAAGCATTAATATTGGGAAACCATAAACTCAATATACGAAGCACATGGTTGTACTGGTTCGAGTCGTAGGAAATTAACTTGTCGACCTGAGTTCAAATCCTGGACGAGGTCTTCTCGTTTAATTCTCCTTCTAACAGAGACCATTATGCTATATTATGATAATATATCAATTAAATATTTAGAAAAATAAACAGACTATAAAATGTGTGTTGCATTTTCCTTCCCTTTTCTTAGGGGGGGTAATTTGAAATAAAATTAGATTTTTAAAAAGTTTTATTTTAAAAAAAGAAAAGAAAAGTATTAAGTGGATTTTGTATAAAACTCACCCCACATTGACAATATAATAAACATGAATATTTAACCATTAACATTGGGAAACCATAATATATACTCACATGTGGAAATAATTCTTTTCCTGAGTTCAAATCCTGGACGAGGCACCTTCTCGTTTAATTCTCCTTCCAACAGCGACCATTATGTCTATTATGATAATATATCAATTAAATATTTATAAAAAAAAAAAAAAAGACTAAGTAAATGTGTGCTGTTTCTTTCCTTCCCTTTTTTTTTTTATAAAATTAGATTTTTAAAAGCAATTATTTTAAAAAAAGAAAGGAAAAGTATAATAATGGATTTTGTATAAAACTCACCCGACTTGACAATATAATAAACCTGAATCTTAAGCGTTAACATTGGGAAATTCAACATATGAGGTGTGGTCTAATGGTTAATCTTAGGAATAAACTTGTCGACCTGAGTTCAAATCCTGGTCAAGGCTCCTTCTCCTTCAATTCTCCTTCCAACAGAGACCATTACACCATATTATGATAATATATCAATTAAATATTTAGAAAAATAAACAGACTAAGGAAATGTGTACTGTTTTCCTTCCTTCCCTTTTCTGTGTGGTGTGTGTGGGGGGGTATCTTGTTGAAATAAAATAATTTTTAAAGGTTTTATTTTTAAAAAGAAAGAAAAGTATTAAGTGGATTTTAGTATTAAAAACTCACCCCACTTGACAATATAATAAACATGAATTTTTAACCATTAACATTGTGAAACCATAAACTCAATATATGAAGCACATGGTAGGAAATTAACTTGTCAACCAAGTTCAAATCCTGGACGAGGCTTATTCTCATTTAATTCCCTTTCCAACAGAGACCATTATGTCATATTATGACAATATATCAATTAGATATTTAGAAAAAATAAACAGCCAATGACTAAGTAAATGTGTGCTACTTTTTTCCTTCTCTTTTTTTTTGAATCAAAATTAGATTTTTAAAGCTTTTATTAAAAAAAAAAAAAAGAATAGTATTAAGTGGATTTGGTATAAAACTCACCCCACTTGACAAATAATAAACATGAATCTTAAGCATTAACAATTGTCAATATTTGACACACGTGGTGTAATGTTTAGAGTCATAGGAAATTAACTTGTCGATCTGAGTTCAAATCCTGGACGAGGCTCATTTCTCGTTTAATTCTCCTTCTAACAGAGACCATATACGCCATATTATGACAATATATCAATTAAATATTTAGAAAAATAAACAGCCAATGACTAAGTAAGTGTACAGACTGGGTACTTATACTCTGGCTAGGTAACCAGTCTAGGAGAAGGAAAACTCTGAATTCCCACCTGTTAAACTCCACTTAAGAAATTGACCTTTTGTCACATCCTGCTCGTGCGGAGGGGGTTGGTGTGTGTGTGTGTGTATATATATATATATATATATATATATATATTTAATATACCAAGCGTGTTGGTAAATCCTCGCAGTGAGAAAAAACACAGCAAATAGTTTGATTGTAAAAATATACTACCAAACATCAACCGAGGGGAGAAAAAAATGTTTGGAAAAAAGAAAAGACCAAGATAGTCGTACCAACAAAAAGTAATCTATTAGTACAATATTTTGGCCAAAAGAAAAAACAATTTATATGTATATATATGTATATAAGATATATATATATTCATATAACCGCTAGGAAAATAAGCTAATAAGTAAAAAGTGCTCAATAGTCGTCAGGGTGGCCTAAAGTCGATATCAACCAGAAAGTGAGGGAGTCTATCCCCTTTTCACCAACACTAGACCAAGGAGATTGTTTTGGGGTCTGAGGTGGAGCGCCACACCTACCATCAGCTAAGAGTCAGATCTTAGCCCTGAAGCATTAAGCGAAACTAATAGTAGGTTCGTCTGACTCATTAGATTTATTCTTGATATATATATATATATATATATATATATTGGGGGGGGAACACACCACAGTGTATGTGGTGTGTTGGGGGGGGGTGCAATTTGAATATTTTGAAGAGCGAAGAATTATATGGATTAGAACTGGCTTTAGTAAAGGCTTAATAGATTAATCTTTTAAAATCTTTAAATCTATTCAGATATTGTTAGTCTAATTCCCAACATTCCTTTTTCTACTAATGTTGTGCAGTAACAAGAGATCCATTACAACAGAAAAATAAGTTCAATCCTCACTGGATGCCCCATACTTGCGACCTTTGTTCACATCCAGCCCATGGCAAACGGGTTGGTTAAAAGACGTCCAATTGTGGTGTAATGGTTAGCAAGTTGGTCTCGTAGATCCCCTACAACTGAATAGCGAGTTCAATCCTCACTGGATGCTCAATACTTGCAGCCTTGTTCACATCCAACCCATAGCAAACAGTTTGTGTAAAAATTTTCCCATCATAGTGTAATGATCCATTACTACCGAATAAAGAGTTCGATCCTCACTGGACGCCCCATACTTGCAGCCTCATGTCACATCCTACCTGTGGCAAACAGATTGGGTAAAGAGGGTATCTCATCATGGTGTAATGTTTAGCAAGCTAGTCTCACAGATCCATTACTACTAAATAAAGAGTTTGATCCTCACTGGATGCCCCATACTTGCAGCCTTATGTCACATCCTACCTGTAACAAACAGGTATCTCATCATGGTGTAATGGTTAGTAAGCTAGTCTCGCAGATCCATTACATTTCTTTAATACTCATTTTTGTCTATTTAACCCATAGATGGGACACTAACAGGTATGACCATTCCCAGGTTTCTCTCTGGTTTGTTTTGTTTTACGGCATATCAACCTCGGTGGGTCATTTAATGCCGACAAAGTTTTGAAATAAATTTATTCTTAATGCATAATACAATTTTGTTTATGAACTCTATTCAACCCATAGATGGGACCCTAACAGGTACTACCACTCCGGGTCAGAGTGGACCAGGCAGCAATGGTGATGAAGGGGTGCTCCACATTACCCAAACCTCCAAAACTGGAACCTCACCATCAGATAGAGTTTAACATCATTCCCAGGACATGTAGACCCTCAGCCACCGCCTTCTAGCACCCATAAGAAGGATTGGGGCTTGCCATAAGGGCAATAGGGTTGGGAAAATCATATAGGTGCTAGGGCTTGACGTGACCAGCCGATTGATCGGAGGGGGCCTCTCCGACTGCCTGTCTAGACCAAGAAAAGCCTAAAATGGAATATTGCAAGTCATGGACTGCTCATCCACCTGGGTTCTATCCTTAAGTATCACGGGTCGCCACCCACGGCCAACAAGTGGCCCCATTGGGGGAGTCTTACTCCTCTGCAGAGGTGCAGTCGGTGTATTCTAATGCCCCAGCTGACAGAGCGGTCTCAGTAAGGGTGGACATGAGAGCAATAATGGCAATAAAAGGGTGTTCCACATTACCCAGGGCTCCAGAATTGTACTTTCTAGCAGATAAATGCTAAAAAGGGTTGGGACAATCATATAGGTGCTAGGGATTAACATGACCAGCTGATGTTATCCTGTACTTGTCACGGGACCAAATGTGATAGTATGCTGGGATGCGGATACCAAATGTGGTCCTATAAGTGCGTGTCGCGCTGCGGGTCACTTATAGGCTGGTGACCTGATCCAAAATAAGTTATTGTTTTATCTATCAAATCAAAATTTAAGATTAATCTTTTCAACATCTTCGGGAGGGCAACAAAAATTCCATTCCAGTTTTCTGTGACTGGTGAGCAACTCAATAATATTTTTATTATTGTGTAAATGGTCTTGTGCCAGACTTACTTGTGATTTCCCATAGTATTCTCCCATTAGTTAGCACTGGCATGACCTGAAGATCCAAAATAAGTTATTGTTTTATTTATCAAATCAAAATTTAAGATTAACCTTTTCAACTTCCTTTGCCGAGTAATTTTTTTCGTCCTTCGATGACGCTAACTTTTGATTTGAACTTTGAAGGAAGACAGTATAAGGACTGTGTGTCACCAGGTATGATTTTTAATATTATCATTATTCGTTTTTTTTTTTTTGTTTTATACTTCCTTACAAAGGATTATAACTTTAACTTTTAGTAAAATATCTTAATTATTCTTAAGTATCTAATTTAATATCGCCAGTCAATCTATAACATTATTATAGTGTTATACTGATTGATTGTAGTGGGTCACTCCGGCGGCTTGTCTAGCCTAAGTATGTGCCAAAGCGGAGTGTCACATGTCATGGACCGCTCAGCCACCAGGATTCCATCCTTAAGCATCACTGGCCACCACCCACAGCCATTGGGTGGTGTTACATAATTATTGGAATCCTAATAGTTTTTTAAGGTAGTGTAGAATCATAATGGCGATTAGTGCAGCTGATGGCCTTGAGAGTGAGTGACAGCGCTTGACCTCACTCTGACCTTGCTTTCCGGGGATAAATTGTGAGAACCGGAACCCCCATAGAAGGTCCTCTTCCGGTTTGAGGATATAGTAAGTTTAAGTCAGTTAGGAGTTAGAAGTCGAGCTAGCAAGATGTAAGGATCTGCGCAGACGTCTGGTTTGGGGATGTATAAATAAATAACGTAAATCGAAGTCTTGTGTTTATTACCTAAAAACTAACAATAACACAGGGCTTCTGATAAGGAGTGATCCCTAACAGAAACCAGACCCAAAGTCCTCAATAGAAGACCAAACCTTAGAAGATATACCAGACCAAGATGTTAGAAGATAGAACCAAAGCCGGCTAGAAGAAAAGACGACCAGAGTAAGAAGTAAGAAGGGTATACGTTATATAGATTTGGTAACGTGAAAACGCCAGTATGCAACAGTGGGTCTTACCCCTCTGCAGAGGTGCAGTTGGTGTATTCTACAGCCTTAGCTAACAGGGTGGGCATTCAATAAAGATGATGCTCATTGTTAGAGGCTTGCAAAATAGACCAATATAAATACTAGAACCGTTTTGATTCTGACCTCATAGCAATAATATTTTAACAGTTCTGTCTTCTCTTAAATCAATAGTGACTGGTGTTTATACACGTGACACCAACACCGATTCTTTAGAAACCATTTCCTGAATTTTATACAAAGAAAATATTGGTTTACAAAACTGAGAGTGGTACCAATATAAACCAGGGCTGTGGAATCAGAATCAGAAGTAATTAAGTGCTCACTGGAGTCAAAGTTGGTAATACTATACCGATTCTGACTCCAGTTGAATTTACACTTTATATGGCCCTAGTTTAGAGACGGTTTATTTCAGTCAGTAGAGCATCCAATGAGGAACGACAAGGTTCCGGGTTCAATACCAGCCCCCGCGAACTGAGCATATGAGTTGCACAGGGATCTGTGCGGTAAAGTAAGGAGCTGATGGTAGGTTTGGCGCTCCACCCAGATGCCAAAAACAATCTCCTTGGTCTAGTGTTAGTGAAAAGAGGATAAACTCCTTCACTGTCTGGCTGATACCAACTTTAGGTTTCAGGTTCAATACTGACCTTCACCAACTCAGTGTATGAATAGCACAGGGATATGTGCGGTAAAGTAAGGAGCTGATGGTAGGTGTGGCGCTCCACCTCAGATGCTAAAAACAATCTCCTTGGTCTAGTGTTAGTGAAAAGAGGATAGACTCCCTTGCTGTCTGGTTGATACCGACTTTAGGCCACCCTGGCGATTTTATTTTATGGCCCTAGTTTAGTCTGTAAAGTTATACAGTACACATTCCTTATCAAGAGATCATAAAAAAATCATGGTTTTAATATTTATCTGTAGGTTATAATTATTTAATTACATAAAGAGGAGTCAGCTCTCCACTTTACTGCACAGATCAGATTACCTTTGCTGTGCGCTACCCATGCGCTGTGTTGACAATTCTGAGGCAGATAATCTGGCTGACTTCTGATTTAGGTCGGAAAATTAAAACGGAAAGTTTTTTGGTGGTCCCCAATGACAGTTTAACTACAGTCTAAGAATTAACATTTTGCGAATTGGGTTACAGTTTTAAGGGATTAAGGTTGTTTTTAATTACATATTGCTTAAAAAAAATAAACAACAAAAAACCCAAATTACTATACATTTAATTAACCATTGAAATTAATTATTGAATCTATTATTGAGACAGTTGTTTGTTTAGTAATGCAATGTATAATTTCAATTAAACTTACTTTAAAAAAATATTTTTCAATATTAAATGTATAGTAATTTGGGTTAATTTGTTTTTTTTGTTGTTTATTTTTGTAATTAAAACCAACCATAATCCCCTAAAATCGTAACCCAATTCGCAAAATGTTAATTCATAGACTGTAGTTAAACTGTCATTGGGGACCACCAAAAAAATTTGGGTTAATTTGGGTTTTTTGTCTATCCCCTTTTTCACTAGTGCTAGACCAGGGAGATTGTTTTTGCTGAGATGGAGCACCTCCAAAACTAAAAAATATATCAAGAAACTTATGTGAACTTTTGTACATCAACTCTCTTGCCAAGTTTGGTTTGGTTTGTTTTACGGCATATCAATCGCAGTGGGTCATTTAATGCCAATAAAGTTTTTAGATAAATACATTTTTGATGGATATATGATAGAGTTTAATATCATTCTGAGGACATGTAGAGCCTCAGCCACATCCTTCTATCACTCATATGATAAAAAGAGTTGGGGTTGCCATGAGGGCAATAGGGTTGGGGCAATCATATAGGTGCTAGGGATTGACAGGACCATCCGATTGATCGGAGGGGGCCTCTCTGATCGCCTATCTCGCCCAAGAAAGGGCCTAAGTGGAGTATTGCATGTCATGGACTGCTCATTCACCAAGACTCCATCCTTAAGCATCACGGGTCACCACCCACGGCCAACAGGAGGCCCCATTTGGGGGAATCTTACACCTCTGCAGAGGTGCAGTCGGTGCATTGTAACGCCCCAGCCGACAGGGTGGTCTCTTGCCAAGGATAAAAGTAAAGTTGGAGTGGCCTATTGTCAGTATCAGCCAGGCAGTGAGGGAGTCTATCCCCTGTTCACTAGCACTAGACCAGGGAAATTGTTTTTGCTGAGATGGAGCGACACACCAACCTGCAGAAATCAGATTACCTTTGCTGTGCTACTTATGTGCCGAGTTGACACTTCTGAGACAGATGCTCTACTGACTGAGGCCTAGAGCCACGGATTGGCCTATTATCAGTATCAGCCAGGCAGTGAGGGAGTCTATCCCCTGTTCACTAGCGCTAGACCAGGGAAATTGTTTTGCTGA
Source organism: Doryteuthis pealeii (assembly GCA_023376005.1). Taxonomy (NCBI): domain Eukaryota; kingdom Metazoa; phylum Mollusca; class Cephalopoda; order Myopsida; family Loliginidae; genus Doryteuthis; species Doryteuthis pealeii. The sequence goes on along the minus strand of CM042170.1, from coordinate 65,648,832 downwards.
GATGAAACGACACACCAACCTGCACAGAGGCCTAGAGCCACGGATTTGAACTCGTCTCACCGTGTTTATTTCCTACAACGGTAACCATTACATCACAAGCACCTCCAAACTGTCACTTAGAACTGTCTTAACCTAACAACCTAAGTGACAGTTATCTCTGGATTCCGGGTTCAATCCTGAGCGGCAGCAGTAACATAGAAAAATAATTAACACAACTCCTACCCCAGCTATGGTTAGCGGAATGAGAACAGGATACCCCCATGGACTGAATAAAGGGTTAGGTTCAAATTTCCGTGATGGCTCCCGACTACGACAAGAAAGTTCCTGAGTTCGAAAAGAAGGTTCCTGAGTCTGAAAAGAAAGTTCCCGAATCCAAAAAAGAATGTTCCCGCGTCTGATAAGAAATACCTGAAGAAGGCCGGAGGGCATATTGTCCGAAACGTTGTATAGATAACAATAAAGATGAGGAAAATAGTCCGAATAACACGGATAATACTAATGCAAATTGAGTTTTTTGTACATAAACTATCTTGCCAAGGATAAAAGTAGAGTTGGCCTATTTTCAGGCTGTGAGGGAGTCTCTCCCCCTTGTCACTAGTGCTTGACCAGGGAGATAGTTTGCTGTGCTATTTATGCATTAAGTTGATGATTCTGAAGCAGATGCTGTACCGACTGAGCTAAACTGGTCCTAATTCCAAGTATTTGAACTCATTTCGCCATGTCCATTAACTAACTTGCCAATGATAAAAGTGGCCTATCGTCAGTATTAGCTGGACAGTGAGGAAGGTTTAGGGTTAGCGCTAGACCAGGGAGATTGTTTTTGCTGAGATGGAGCACCTCCAAAACTAAAAAATATATCAAGAAACTTATGTGAACTTTGACAAGATGTAAATTGAGTTTTTTGCACATCAACTATCTTGCGAAGGATACCTAGTTTTAATAACACTATTAATGGCTTTCGAGTGGGATATATTAAAATAAAACTCTTGATAAACATGTTAACAAAAAAAGATAAGCTAAAAAGTGAAATGTTAAGATGAGATTTTTATTGAAGATTTAACCAAAAAATAGGAATATTTATAAACCTCAAAAACCGATAGGAAAATCTGAGGAATAAGATTAAAAAAAAAAAAAAAAAAAAAGGGAAAGAAGATAAGACAAACAGAAAATGATAAGTAATTTAATAGAATAAAAATCTAGTAAAAATGTCAAAGTATTTTTATGAGGCAATAAAACATTGAATACTAATGGGTTATATCGTTGTAGACTGTCCGAGAATATTCTATTAAAAAGTAAATCTTTTTAGAAGAAAGTTTTTTGTTTATTGTTTTTTTTTTACTTATAGGAATATACAAAACTAAAGAAAAGGACAAAGTTAATCTAATCCGAAGAAACTGTTAGATTTTTTTTATAAAGAATTAGAAAAAAAAAAAATCTGCACACACACACACACACACACACACACACACACATATATATATGGAGGCGTGTGGGCTAGTGGTTAGAGTCGTGGAAAATGGATTCGTTGATTCGAGTTCAATTCCTAGATAAAGCTGTTGGCATTTCACATAGCGCTAATACCCTTGGGAAAGGTATGAATCCATATATTCTCCCTCCAGCTATGGGTTAAATAGTAGGGCAGACTGGGCCCTTCAGCCTTGGGTAGGTAACCAGTCTAGGAGAGGGGTAACTCTGAATTCAAAATTCCTGAGGTCGGTCATTGATTGGGTCCGTGGCATTCCTTGATGCACCAAAAAGTGTGGATGGTCCTACGCAAGCCTTCACCACTATAAACAAATCACTGTGTGGGTGTTCATTGTGTGTATGAACCCTCATACATTGAAAATCGACGGGAGAGTCCATAATATATATATATATATATATATATATATACGTAAACAAATATAGCTATTTTCAGCCGACAATATTTGGGAGAATATGTGCTTAATTGAAGTCAGACCTATTTTTTTGAAAGTTAATTCATTAAGGATTAATTAGGCGGGATCTTACTCCTTAAATGTAAGGCTAAACAAATCGAGAAAAATCAATCTCTGAATGTACATTTTGACCTATTAGGTCTCATCAGCAGAGCTATAGATACGAAGATCGCCTCGTGTGTGATTCGAAACCCGTATGTCGAAATGACACGCAAGCCTCTTACCCTTACACCAAACGGAACTCGCAATTTTTCATCGCTTTGTTTAGGTATTAGTAGTACTCATATTCATCTGACTTAGGTCTGACTTCAATTAAGCATATATTCTCCAAATATATATATATATATATATATATATATGTGTGTTCATGTGCAACTCCTATGATTTTGGTGTAGGAGCATTAGTACTTAGTCCAAAAAGTGCAATATATTTATTTTATAAAAATTATATGAACTAGTACAAAATAAAAAACGCCCTCCCGGCGACGTAAAAATAGATTTTTGAAACATATTGCCTAAGGGGTGAGAGTAAAAAATTCAATGTCAGCGAGTTTGTACCCTAAGTAAGTAAAATCATCAAATTCATTAAAGGATTAAAAAATAAAACAATTTGAAATGTAAACTTTAAATATGTATTAAAATAAAACAAACTATATATAGATATATAATACCAGTCATTTATTTATTAAAACTTGTTTTAAAAACAATGAGGACTGTCTAAGGTTGCATTTTCAAATTTTGAGTGTTTTTATTCTATGTTATGATGATTTTGGGTAATGTGATGTAAGCAGTGACGTAATTTTTGTTACAGACAAAACCCGGAAGTGAATCTCCATTATTAATAGATATGCAAAACAAAAGAAAGGGGACAAAGTCAATTTAGTCTGAAGAAACTGTTTGATTTTTTTTAAAAAGAATTTAGAAATAAAAAAAATCATCTGTACACACACACATATTTATATATATATATATATATATATATATATATATATATCAGAATATATATATGTTCATATGCAACTCCAACGTTTTTGCTGTAGTAGCATCAGTACTTAATCCAAAAAGTGCAATATATTTTGTAAAAATACTGATGCGTCACTGATGCAGAGAAATCGTATCCATGCATCCCATTTTTTTTTATTCACCCACCATTTCCAGCTAATAGTAAATACATTTCAATATTTTCTTGGAAACGAATTACACTGTATGGGGTACAAGATAGGGGTTAGACGGATTTAGTTCTTAATAGATAAAAACTCTACAATTTATTAAGAAACTTTAGTTGGGAACCATTATATTTCCCAGGGACTCATTCAAATCAAATCCGTGCATCCCAGGATGCACTAAATTAAAAAGCTATCAGCATCACTATATATGTGTGTGTGTGTGTGAGTGTGTGCGTGTGTGTGGATCAACAGAAAGAAACATTAAGAAAATGTCGGCTTTTCAGTGTCTTGAATGTGTTTAGATAATTGAATGAAACTGGATTTTTCTACCTGAGTAAATTTAATTAAGAAACACCTGAAAGAAAATATTTTTCTTTAATGTTATGGATAACCTTTTTAATACGGATTTTTAGTTGGAATTATAGAAAAAGACTTAACTGATTTATATATTCAATATAAGTAATGGGCATAAATTGAAATATATATATGAACAGCGATAGATACTGAACAGACTGAAAGAAATAAGTAGATAGAAACAGAAATAGATAGATAGGAACTGACTGAGAGATAGATAGATATGAACAGACTGAAATAGATAGATATATAGATATGAACACTGAGAGATAGTTAGATAGATATGAACAGAATGAGATAGATAGATATGAACTGACTTAGATAGATAGATATGAACTGACTGAGATAAATAGATATGAACTGACTGAGATAAATAGATATGAACTGACTGAGATAAATAGATATGAACTGACTGAGATAAATAGATAGATAGATATGAACTGACTGAGATAGATAGATAGATATCAACAGACTGAGAGATAGATTGATAGATATGAACAGAATGAGATAGATAGATAGATACGAACAGACTAAGATAGATAGATATGAACAGACTAAGACAGATAGATATGAACAGACTAAGACAGATAGATATGAACAGACTAAGATAGATAGATATGAACAGACTGAGACAGATAGATATGAACAGACTGAGATAGATAGATAGATATGAACAGACTGAGATAGATAGATATGAACAGACTGAGATAGCAGACTGAGATAGACTAAGATAGATAGACAGATAGATATGAACAGACTGAGATAGATAGACAGATAGATATGAACAGACTGAGATAGACAGGTAGATATGAACAGACTGAGATATAGATAGATAGGAACAGACTGAGATAGATAGATAGATAGATAAATATGAACAGAATGAGATCGATAGATATGAACAGACTGAGATAGACGGATAGATATGAACAGACTAAGATAGATAGATATGAACAGAATAAAATAGACTAAGATAGATAGACAGGTAGATATGAACAGACTGAAATAGATAGATAGATATGAATAGACTGAGTATTTTTATTTCTTCCATTAATTATTCCATAGACATATCCAACAGATGATGAACCCAAAACAAATATGGAAAGTTGATAGAATAGACAGAGATTAGAAAAATTTACAATCTACTAACAAAAATATTTGCCCTCCAGGCGTGAGTATTTATGTTTTAATGTAATGAAATATATTAAATTACAAAGACTAACAAAATTAAATAAGAGCACATGTAAAAAAATTACACTTATCTTAATTATATTTTAATTAGTTTCTATATAAAATAAAATGTAGGAGAATAAAACAATATTAGAGATCAATAACATCAAGTAATTATTTAATAAACCCGGTTTGTTAAAACCAGTATGCAAATTAACCACACCATATATTATATAAACCTTTATTTCTAAGTGATATATAAGACACATTGCAGGATTTTAAATATACTAACAACATGGGTTGTTTTGAGGCAAATCTCAGATTTTCATAGAGACATCTATATTTATCTATATCTATACATGGCTGAATGTTGAAATAGGTCGGAAAAGTAAAACGGAAAAGTTTGGTGTGGGCATAGAATTTAGTGAATTTAGAAATTACTAAGGATACGAATTATGTTATTTTTGTGTTAAAACATGCAGTTTTATAGAAATTATCAACTTGGATAATTTACAGTGAAATTTAGCAAAAGACAACAACATGCCTAAGTTCACCAAAGAATTTTGTGAGGGAGTAAAGTCTACTTTAGAAGATATGAACCTGCCAAGTTCAGAGTTATTTTCCTATGTACATGCAGGATTTCAGTGAAAGATTATATTTAATTTCTATAAAACTGCATTTTTAACACAAAAATAACATAATTCGTATCCTTAGTAATTTCTAAATTCACTAAATTCTATGCCCACACCAAACTTTTCAGTTTTTCTTTTCCGACCTATTTCAACATTCAGCCCTATACATATATAAAGGGCAGTTGTGTGTATCTGCATGTCCAGAGAAAACTTCGAAAATAAAACAATTAACGACAAAGTAAATATATATACACATTAAACATCACCAGGGTTTGGTTTTTGAACAAAAATAATAGAGATTTGATTTATATTTGTGAAGATAATTAAAAAATAAAATTTAAATAACAGCATGAATTTTTTTTTTCATTTAATATTTTAGATAGTAGACATTAACATTTCTTTTCAGAGTAGCTGGATCAATGCAAGGTCTTTTTTTTTTTTTTACATAGGGATTTAAATGGGGCATCCCATGAGGATTCAACTCACGATTCAGTAATAATGGATCTGTGGGACTAACTTTTAAAAATCCCCCTTTACCCAGGCGACACCTGGTAGCTGCTGCTAGTTGTTAATAAATAAGATTTATTATTTATTAATTATTTTGACTATAGATTAAATACTCATTGATAAACTTACGCAATTCCTGAGGGTATTGTGAATAAGCAGTGACGTAGTTTCCGTTATAGACAGACACTGAATCTCCATTATAGAAGATATAGAAACCAAAGTTTTTAGGCCATCAAATTATGTTGGCAGTGAAAAGATACCATACTGAACGAGCTAGCTAAAGATGACAATAAGGATACAGACTCGGAAAAGAATGAAGAAGAAGCTTATGCCGGACTAATTCAATTTCTGGATTATAAGGCTGCGGAGAAAAGAAAAGGAGCTTTATGAATATTCCAAGACTCTTCAGGTAAAAGAAAAGGAAAGGTGATTAGAGCCATGCACGGAACGGAGTTTCTACAGAAATATGTGACGACATCAGGTAGAAAACCTAACCCTTTAAATTTGGTAGAGCACTTGTCAAGGAATTGCATAGTTCCTGGTTCGATACCGGTCCCTGTCAACTGTAGAATAAATATCATACTCACTGTAGAAGTATTCCAATTACCGTCGAATTGGCAGACAAGGCAACAAAGAAGCTTTAACCCAATACAGATCTTACCTTAGTACACTTGTACTCAAAAATCATAAAATTCCTTTCACATAACCATTTTAGACATACACTTCTTAACAAATTTAAATTTCACATTATTCCAATACACCCTTATACTATTCATATTTTACATAAAAAGTTTGTTTTTTTTTTTAAATAATTAAATAAAAACATTTCTTTTCTGAAAAAAATCCATTACTAACTGACCATGAACGGGTTAAAATACTTCATTTTTGAAATAGAGAATTTTTTTTTTGAATTTGAAGTATTTCTTTTTCTTTTAAAAACTGTTACACAAAAATAATATGAGGTAGCGATAGAGTGAGACACAGCGAATGAACAACGCGAATCGATCGCATTTTGGGAAAAACAATGCTTCCGGTTTGAATTTAAATCATTTTCTACTTCTCTCTGATGAGTCCGGATTAAAAACATTTACATCTAAAAACGGACCTAATTATCATTATGCTCTGATGATGTTTTTTTATAAATCGAAATATTCTCAATATCAGTAATGAAAAAGGATATAAAAATAGATTCATTTTAACAACAAAGTGTGTTTTTCATACCCTTTTATCTATACATATATATGTTGGCATTTATCTATACATATAGCTGTTGGCATTTCACATAGCGCTAATACCCTTGGGAAAGGTATGAATCCATATATTCTCCCTCCAGCTATGGGTTAAATAGTAGGGCAGACTGGGCCCTTCAGCCTTGGATAGGTAACCAGTCTAGTAGAGGGATAACTCTGAATTCAAAATTCCTGAGGTCAGTCGTTGATTGGGTTTGTGGCAACCCTTGATGCACCAATTCTTTCCTATCGACTGTGCCAGTTACAAACTTTTTATAAATATTTTTCTAACTCCTGTCATTTACAAAACATCCATCAATTTCTTCATCCCATAAATAAACCGAAACGTTTAAGCGTCGATAAATAAATTCATCTTATTTTTGGAACACTTTGTTTTTCAAATTTCTTTATATTGATTTATTTCCATATTTACTCCCACATATATATATATATATATATATATATATATGAGGAAAAATGAGTAAAGAAAAGAAATGTAGATGGATAAAAATGAATTTTATCGATATCACTTTTAATCGATATCACTTACACATGTGTTTCGGTCCATTTATCAAAATGTATACGGATTTACGTTATTATTATTATTAAAATAATCAGATGAAGTTGAAATGATGATAATAATAATAATAGGAAAAATGTAAAAATATTCCGTACACAGAGAGATTTTTTACGACCTTCATCAGAGTGAATTTTTTATTTTTTGAGTAGAGACAAAAATCCGTTGGAGACAAAACAGAATTTTAAAATGTTCGAAAAAATAATATTTTAGCGTAAATACGTATACATTTTGATAAACGGACCGAAACACATGTGTAAGTGATATCGATTAAAAGTGATATCGATAAAATTCATTTTTATCCATCTACATTTCTTTTCTTTACTCATTTTTCCTCATATTGTCGGATTCAATTCCCTTTCCATTCTTATATATATATAAAGTACCTAATGTTGCCAAAATATTGCAAAACTTTTGACTCACCCTAGTATAACAAAAACACTGCTATAGGCTTAATCTACTATCCTGATAATGGAAAGATCTGGAAGCATATGTATATGACGTTTGTTGCAAAAAAAAAATGTAGATAAGACCTAAACAAATCCACAAAATGCAGATGTTTTTTTTTCCCCCCAAGGGCGAGATTTATGTCAAGCAAGAATTCAACACAACTAATGATAAGACTAGTTGGCTCAACGATGTTCTATAGCAATATTTCCAAAACCAAAAGTATGAGGATACCACTGCCCTAGGTAGGCTACTAGACCTGTTCAAAAATCAACTTTTTCCTTTTTTCTGATGTCAAAATTGTAATATTTATGAAATTTTGATATTTTTCAGAATATGATATGTCTTTTTTTCTTGAATGTTTACTTGGATTGTTTTTATGAGTATTTTTAAGAGTATTACAAATGCTTCAATTTGATACCCATTTTGTTGTTCTATCCCAATTGTAACAAAAGTTTCAGGTGAAAAACTGTCTGGCAGAAGGTAAAATTAGGCACTTTTCTACTATTGCGGGCTTAATATCTTGAGGTCCAATGAGGCAAAGGTTCCTGACATTTTACCTCAAAATTGTTGTGATTTTCAGCTTTTCCAGGTCAAAAAGCATGGGAAACCGAGCAGGAGGGTATGAAAAAAGGAAAAAGTTGATTTTTGAACAGGTCTAGTAGGCTACATTAGTTTTTTTTTTTTTTTTTTTTTTTTTTAATATCAAGGACTGGATACATTGCAGACTGTTTTAATAAGTGGATAGGATGTGTGAGGTTCTAAGTGAGCACTTTGAAGGGGTCTAAGGTACCACTTCCCTAGGTAGGCTACCCTTTTGTTAATATTGAATGGCTAGATACTTTACAGACTGTTTTAAAAAGTGGATAGGATGCTGGGATAAATGGCTGAGGTTACAAGAGGAGTACATAAGTGTTTGTTTGTTTGTTTGTTTTGTGTTAAGTTTTTAAATGTCATCCTTGGCCAGTTGAAAAGAGCTTAAAGTAAGTAAGTCCTGAGTTATGGAATCCTTTGGTAAGCGTATAAGTCCTATCCAGTGTATTGTTAAAGGTCCAGTGATTTAATCCTATGTCCGTCATCAATGAAAGTCAAAGTAGTTATGGTCAGTATGCTCCGTTTAAGTATTGTATCAACAGCAGAGTACTGCCAGTGATTGGCCAAGAGTTTGATCACATGGTTCTCGCTGAGTCTATAAGTAGGAGCGGGTATCTAGCATACACTTTATATGTCAAAATTCTCAACATTTTGTTTTACAGCATATCAACCACAATGGATCATTTGATGCCAGCAAAGTTTTGAAACGTTCGTAGTGATAGTTTGGAAGAAAATTTGGGGCTATTCACAGAATTGTGTCCCGGCATCCTGCCTTACAAAAAGCTAAGCCGTGATAGCTGAAAAAACAACCAGCCCTACGAATGAAATCCCTACCTGAAGTGGTGCTTGCTGAAAAAAAAACAACCAGTGCTTAAGGTGTTTTTCTTGAAAAGTTAATGTGATATTTTACCCCCTCCAGTCTTTTTTTCCACAAGTAAATTTAAATATTTTAACCCTCCCATCATTAAAATATTTTAAGGGGGGAGGTGTTATATTTATATTTACTTGTCAATAAAAATATGGGTTACTTTTAACGCCTTCAAACCACTAAAAAAAAATTAAAATTAAAATAAAATAAGAATACCAAGAGAAAAAGTAGATATTTTTTTAGCAGATTGAAGGAGTTTTTATCGACAAATTATTTTTTTTTAGTGGTTTGAAGGCATTAAAAGTAAGCCATATTTTTATCAACAAGTAGATGTAAATATTTAGCTCCTCCTCTTTAAAATATTTTTAAACACATTCTATATTTGTGAACAAAAGTATTAATTGTAGGGGTGTGAGATCAGAGCAAAACTCTTTTAAGGGGTGCGAGGTCAGAGCAAAACTCTTTTAAGGGGTGCGAGGTCAGAGCAAAACTCTTTTAAGGGGTGCGAGGTCAGAGCAAAACTCTAAGGGTGCGGGAATAGAAAAAGGTTGGGATCCATTGCTCTCATGTTTTGACAATTCAATTTATAATTAATAATCTATTAATAATGGAGATTGTCTGTATTTCTGTCTGTAACAAAAACTACGTCATAGCTCTACGTCACAGCTTACGTCAAAATATTCTTATGCTATATACACCCAAAATTTGAGTAAACAATTTTAAAAATTGTTTTTTATTCTCGTCCCTTCTTTTTTTTAAATACAGTAACAAGAAGTTAACTAAAAAGTTTACAAATAAATAAATACCTACGATTTTGTGTAAAATTGATGTGGAAAATATTCAAAATAATTGTTTGATTATTACATGCACGTAACATTTTATTTAAGAGGGACGCAGCTCAGTTTTCATTTCAAATTGTTTTTTTCTCCTTTAATAAATATGAGGATTTTGCTTACTTATGATACAAACCCTCTGACATTGAATTTTTAACTCCCACCCTCTCAGGCAATGTCTTTTAAAAATTAAATTTTACAACGCCCAGAGGGTGTTTTCTGTTGCTAGTCTGAAGAATAAAGTTAACGACATAAAATTTTTAAAAAAGAAGCAGAATACATACCAGTTTTGTAAAGTTTTGCATTTCAAATTCAATCGTTGCTCTACAAAGAACAAAAACAAAAATAACGATTATTATTGTATACAACACAAAAACAAGAAAAATATTATCAGTAAAAATTGTTTAACTCTTAACATCCTGTTGAGAATTTTCAAAGTCCAGAGCCCCATTCCTATAAGGATTTAAAATGGCCATTTCATTTAAAGTTTCCTGTTATTTCCCTTAAATCAAAGACTTCTAAATATGTTTAATATTACATTTAAACAAAGTCCAGAGCCCCATTCCTATAAGGATTTATCAAAAAATGGCTAAAAATGGTCTTTTCATTTAAAGTTACCTGTTATTTCCCTTAAATTAAAAACTTCTAAATATGTTTAATATTACATTTAAACAAAGGCTATCATTTGGGGTAGATTAAGAAAACAAATGTGACTTCTGGATGGGTGGAATGAGGCGGTATAAGACATTAAGAATTAAAGCTATTTTGATCTAATTTGAGTGAAGAATCAGAAGGAACATACAATTTTACATAAGAATACCAGGTTTTATCAAAATTGCACCAAAAATAAAGAAATGGTGAAGAAATTATTGAATTTCTTGTTTTGAATTGGGGAGGGGGTCTTAATCCTTTGCAGAGGATACAGTCTAAATATTCTAAACCCCACTAGCAGGGCATACAAAAACTAAATCATTTCCTCAACAATTTTTCTTTTTACTATCAATAACAACACATTTATATAATTTTATAATTCTCATAAAAATAAATTCTTGTTATTTGAATTTCTTTATTTGCTTCCGATAGAGTCAACCAACTGTAATCACTTAATAAAATTAACAAAAATTCTCAAATAAAAAAAAAAATAATTTAAAAAAAAAATAAATAAATAATATTTTCATGAAATGACATTAAACATAAAATGTGCAAAGAATTTAATTATTTTTTTTTTAATAATTATTTTTTAATTGAACCAAATAAAAAAATTTAATAAATTACCATGAAGTAAAAAGAAGAGAAAAGGTGAGAAATGTTTGGGTTTATTTTTTTTTTTCCTAAATTTTCACAATGAAAATTTGATTTCAATTTTTATCCTGCTGGTTCCAAGGCTGCGATAACAATAACGTTTCTAGTTACAAGGTTGAATTTCAAGAGAAACTTGACTTTATAATTCTATTAATTATAGGATCAAAAAGGGAATATATATATATATATATATATATATATATATATATACACACACATATGGACTCTCTCGTCGATTTCGCATGAGTGTTCATCCAGTGAACAACAAACACAGTGATTTGTTTATAGTGGTGAAGGCTTGTGTAGGAACATTCCACACTTTTTGGCACAGTTGATAGGAAAGAATTGGTGCATCAAGGAATGCCACGAACCCAATCAACGACTGACCTCAGGAATTTTGAATTCCTAGACTGGTTACCTACCCAAGGTTAAAGAACCCAGTCTACCCTACTATTTAACCCATAGATGGAGGGAGAATATATGGATTCATACCTTTCCCAAGGGTATTAGTGCTATGTGAAATGCCAACAGCTTCGTCTAGGAATTGAACTCGAACCGACAAGTCCATTTTCCACGACTCTAACCACTATATATATCTATGTATATATATATATATGTATGTGTGCATATACATGTGTGTATATATATGTACACATATATAAATATGCACATACATATACAGATATATAGACACACACACACACACACATATATAGACATATATAGACACACACACACACATATATATATATATATATAGACACACACACACATATATATACATATATATATATATATATATATATATATATTAGCAATAACAGCTCGTTTCGTAAAATCGTTGGACATAAACAATTTTTCAAGTTAATTAGTTCAAATTGCAATTCCTCTGGTATTTCTGATCCAATCTTAAAAATATCTATATGGTTGCAAAGAAAAGAAAATAATCTTTCTAAATATGTAATTTTTATGTGTTTTTATCAATGGAATAATTTTTTTACAGCAAGTTAAAATGATATTTTGCTTCGAAAAAACGAAAACATAAAATATGACATTCAAAGTTTTATCAAAATTGTTCCAAAAATAAAGAAATGGTGAAGAAATTACTAAATTTCTTGTTTTGAATTAGTCCGTGATTTGACATATTTTTTTTTAACAAAATCATGTCCACTTTTGTACCCCCAATTTCAGGGCTTTAAATTCTCATAACTTTTGAACCACTGGGGATATTTGCATAATTCAAACAGTTCTGAACTCCATTAACAGAGCTATATATAACTAACATGATTAAATAACAATAACCTAAAAAAAAAATCAACTGGGAATGCTATATATATATATATATACATATACATATATGCATATATCAACTCCTCCACACATGTTGGATGTGACACAAGCTCAATTTTTAAGCAGAATTTAACAGGTTTGAATTCAGGGTTTTCCTTCTTATGGTCAGTATAAACTGGTCAGCGACAGAGGCCTATCCTCTTTTTGCTAGCACTAGACCAAGGAGACTATTTTTGCTGAGGCCACACGCACCCTCAGCTCCCCAGTTTACCCAAGCTGTGCTACCGATCCATTGTTACACTGACCTGGAGTGGTAGTACCTGTTGGGATCTCATCTATGGGTTAAATAGAGAACTGAGTTTTAAAAGATGGGTCTAAAAAAATTTTTCAATATGCATTAAGAATGAATAAAATAAAATGTCTTTGGCATAAAATAAACCAACAAGAGTTGACATGCTGTAAAAACCAACCAACCAACCAAACAAGAATGAATAAAACAAAATGTTTTTGGTATAAAATAACCCAACAAGGATTGGTGTGTCACAAAATCTAACCAACCAGCCAACCAACCAAGAATGAATTAAACAAAGTATCTTTGGCATTAAATAACCCAACAAGGGTTGATGTGTCCCAAAATCTAACCAAACAACCAACCAAACAAGAATGACTAAAACAAAATGACTTTGGCATAAAATAACCCAACAAGGGTTGATGTGCTGTAAAAACCAACCAACCAACCAACCAACCAAGAATGACTAAAATAAAATATCTCTGGCATTAAATAACCCAACAAGGGTTGACGTTTCACAAAATCTAACCAAACAACCAACCAACCAAGAATGACTAAAATATAATATCTCTGGCATTAAATAACCCAACAAGGGTTGACAATTCACAAAATCTAACCAACCAACCAACCAAGAATGACTAAAATAAAATGTCTTTGGCATTAAATAACCCAACTAGAGTTGATGTGTCACAAAATCTAACCAAACAACCAACCAACCAAGAATGAATTAAACAAAATATCTTCGGCATTAAATAACCCAACAAGGGTTGACGTTTCACAAAATCTAACCAAACAAGAATGAATAAAATAAAATGTCTTTGGCATAAAATAACCCAATAAGGGTTGACATGCTGTAAAAACCAACCAACCAACCAACCAAACAAGAATGAATAAAATAAAATGTCTCTGGCATAAAATAACCCAACAAGGGTTGACGTGCTGAAAAACCAACCAACCAACCAACCAACCATCTTCCACTGAGTTGGTTAAAGGGTTAATAACTGAAGATTAAAAAAGAAAAGAAAAAAAAGAAAAGAAAGCAAGTACAAGTACAAGATGAAACATTTTGTCAAATTATGGTAAAGATTTCTTTATAAACTTTCTCTTTTGATATGAGAAGGAGAACTTTTTAGCTTAGTGACAATGATTTCTAAAATACGTGTCTTCAATTTCCTTTTCTCACCTGTTCAGAATGCAAATAGATTTATGCCAAAGAAAGGTGTGTTTAAAAAAAAAAACCCACACCTTTCTTCTGTATAAACATATCAGCGTTTCAGACAGACAACAAATAAGAAATCGTAGAAAGTCTTCTTTAATCTCTCTTATATGTTATTCATATCAAATTCAATATATTCTAAACTATCTGCATTTATGTTCAATTCTATCCCCCCCTCTCTGTCTCTTTATTTATATGCTATCTATTCAAAACTATCTATCCCAATGTTCAATTCTAGATCTCTCTCTCTCTCTCTCTCTCTCTCTCTCTCTCTCTCTCTCTCTCTCTCTCTCCTCTCTCTTTATTTATATACTATCTATTCAAAACTATCTACTTCAATGTTCAATTCTATCCTTCTCTCTCTCTCACTCTTTAATTATATGCTATCCCCCCCCCTCTCTCTTTCTCTCTGTCTGTCTGTCTCTCTCTATTTATATGCTATCTATTCAAAACTATCTACTTCAATGTTCAATTCTAGCCCCCCCTCTCTCTCTCTCTCTCTCTCTCTCTCTCTCTCTCTCTCTCTCTCTCTATATATATTATTATATATAATATATATATAATATTTTAGAGGATATGTGCTTAATTGAAGTCATACCTAATTTTGAAAATTAATTAGTTAATAATTAAGGAATTTAGGCGGGCATATATGTTCAAATGTAAGGCTAAACAAGTCGAGAAAATGTCAATCCCTGAATGTACATTTCGACCTATTAGGTCTCATCAGCAAGGTTATAGACATGGAGACTGCTCTGTGTGTGACTGATGAGACCTAATAGATCAAATGTACTTTCGGATTGACATTTTCTCAATTTGTTTAGCTTTACATTTCTAAATTCATTAATTATTATTTAACTTAATTAACACATATCCTCCAAAAATTGTCGACTTAAAGCCATAAACACATTTGTACTTAACCTCATTATATATATATATATATATATATATATATATATATATATATATATATGCTATCTATTCAAAACTATCTACATCTATGTTCAATTCTATCCTTATCTTTATTTCTCTCTTTCTCTCTCTATTTATATACTATCTTATATATATAAAAATAATCTTAATTTTGGCAGACTTTAGAGAAGTAGTAAGTTTTAAAGATATATACATATTTACCAACCCTTCTGTACGAGTAGGATGTGACACAAAGTCAACTGAAATTTGAAATGCAACCAGCCTCATACAGGATTTTTTTTCTCCAGAGTTTCAGTAAATATGTCAATAAAAATAAAGTAAGTAAAGTTTTCGTGGTGGACTATTGTCGGTATCAGCAGGCAGCAAAAAAGTCTATCCCCTTTTCACTAGTGCTAGACTAGGAAGATTGTTTTTGCTGAGGTGGAGCACCACACTTACTATCAGCTCCCCCACTTTACCGATCAGATCAGATCTGTGCTACTCATACAATGAGTTGTCATGCCAACACAGCGTATAAGTAACAAAGATTAGGTTATCTGATCTGTGCGGTACAGTGAGGAGCTGATGATAGGAGTGGCGCTCCACCTTGAAGAATAATCAAAGTTCCAATTACCGCCGAACTGGGAAGACAAGGCAACAAACGATTGTAACTTAAATACAAACCCGAATGTCACAAAATCTACTGCAGAATGACAGGATATATATAAGACTCCACAATGTCATTCAAATCAAGCAGTCAAGCAGCCAATCAGAACTCAAGGAATGGAATGACCTAAATCACCCAAATTCATGAATGGATCATTCTTGATTTCTATATATACCAACTGTCTTGGACACTGCTTAAGTTGTACTTAGTTAGCTACTGTTATTCAAACCAACAGTAGACTAACTGACTTCAATACACCCCAGCAAAAAACAATTGTTATATATTGTACAAACGGAAATATGAATTTCCGGTTTTATTAAACAAAGAAGTTTAACACCTGCCTGTTATCAGATCAAGAGATAAAAATACGTGGGTGTAGCTATGAATATAAAAGAACCGAGGGCTTCAGACAGGTCAGTCGTCAGTTAGCCCCGGAGGCAGTCACCTGGAGAGAGAGTGAGGTGATCGGGGTCAGGAGTCGGCCGAGCGGGACCTCGTGTAGTTGGTGTCGGAAAAGCTAGCGTTAATATTTACCAACTGAAAAAGCTTGTCGCCCAGAAATTTAATCGAAGGACCGAAAGTCTAAAGACTGAATATATTAATTAAACTGACCCTCTCTCTCGAAGTTAAGAAGCTTGAATTTATTTCAATAAACTTCTGGAGGATAACTTTGGTGTTATTGTCATCCCTTACAACGAAGATAAAACTATTGTAATTTAGTACCGTGACGACGCGCTATGCAACACAATCTCCCTAGTCTAGCGTTAGTGAAAAGGGTATAGATTGGGAAGTCTGATCTGTATCGAACCTGGAACCTTGCGATTCCTAGTCTTGTGCTATACTGACTGAGCTATGACCGATCTATATTTTATTTGTTAGAAAAAAAAAGAAGAAGCTCACTACATGCGTTCATGCAAATGTTCAAGAAGGTGTAACATTAAAAGAGATTTTTTTCTTCTTCTTCAGAGATTCAATAAATGTGTTTGAAAGTGTGGCACTTTCTATTTATACGACACAATGGCTTTTTAACATTTTTTATTGGACATATTTTTGATTTTACAATATTCTTGCTGTTTAACGACATGAAAATATGGAGTCAGCGACAGCCTTATCTTTCAGACTGCCTAAAAATAAAACGTTTTTGTAAAAGTTGGATACTTCAGAAATCTCCTTAGTATCCTTGTTGATTTTAGTAATATTGTCATCTAGATGGTTTCATATCACATCTCCAGGATACTCCAGCACTTTCCGCAGTATTCAAACTGATTTTGATAATGTTTTCATCTCGATGGTTTTATATCATGTCTCCAGGATACTTCAGAACTCTCCTCAGTATTCTTGCTGATTTTGATAATGTTGTGATCTCAATGGTTTTATATCACGTCTCCAGGATACTCCAGCTCTTTCCACAGTATTTTTGCTGATTTTGATAATGTTGTCATCTAGATTGTTTTATATCACTCTCCAGGATACTCCAGCTCTTTCCACAGTATTATTGCTGATTTGATAATGTTGTCATCTAGATTGTTTTATATCACGTCTCCAGGATACTCCAGCTCTTTCCACAGTATTTTTGCTGATTTTGATAATGTTGTCATCTAGATGGTTTTATATCACGTCTCCAGGATACTCCAGCTCTTTCCACAGTATTTTTGCTGATTTTGATAATGTTGTCATCTAGATTGTTTATATCACGTCTCCAGGATACTCCAGCTCTTTCCACAGTATTTTTGCTGATTTTGATAATGTTGTCATCTAGATGTTTTATATCACGTCTCCAGGATACTCCAGCTCTTTCCACAGTATTTTGCTGATTTTGATAATGTTGTCATCTAGATGTTTTATATCACTCTCCAGGATACTCCAGCCTTTCCACAGTATTTTTTGCTGATTTGATAATGTTGTCATCTAGATTGTTTTATATCACGTCTCCAGGATACTCCAGCTCTTTCCACAGTATTTTGCTGATTTTGATAATGTTGTCATCTAGATGTTTTATATCACGTCTCCAGGATACTCCAGCTCTTTCCACAGTATTTTTGCTGATTTTGATAATGTTGTCATCTAGATGGTTTTATATCACGTCTCCAGGATACTCCAGCTCTTTCCACAGTATTTTTGCTGATTTTGATAATGTTGTCATCTTGATGGTTTTATATCACGTCTCCAGGATACTCCAGCACTCTCCGCAGTATTTTTGCTGATTTTGATAATGTTGTCATCTTGATGGTTTTATATCACCTCTCCAGGATACTCCAGCACTTTCCACAGTATTCAAACTGATTTTGATGTTTTCATCTCGATGGTTCTATATCACGTCTCCAGGATACTCCAGCACTCTCCTCAGTATTTTTGCTGATTTTAATAATGTTGTCATCTAGATGGTTTTATATCACATCTCCAGGATACTCCAGCACTCTCCGCAGTATTTTTGCTGATTTTGATAATGTTGTCATCTTGATGGTTTTATATCACGTCTCCAGGATACTCCAGCACTTTCCACAGTATTCGAACTGATTTTGATGTTTTCATCTCGATGGTTCTATATCACGTCTCCAGGATACTCCAGCACTCTCCTCAGTATTTTTGCTGATTTTAATAATGTTGTCATCTTGATGGTTTTATATCACATCTCCAGGATACTCCAAAACAAAATTTTGCAGGGCAGGAGAGATACGTTCACAAGTATTTCAACTGCCCAGAATATAACAGGGTCGATTTTAAGTAGAGTTTGATAGGTTCCTTGCTAAGGTTAAAGAGCCCAGTCTGTCCAACGATTTACCTATAGCTGGAGGGAAAATAATTGAATTCATACTCTTCCCAAGGGTATCAGCACTATGCGAAATGCAAACAGCCTCATCTAGGTGATAGTGGGTAGCCATTTCTAGTATTATGATAAAATAGTTTTGGTTTGGTTTGTTTTGTTTTGTTTTACGGCATATCAACCTCAGTGGGTCATTTAATGCCGATAAAGTTTTGAAATAAATCAATTCTTAATGGAGAATACAATTTCTTTATAAATACATTTTTCTATTTAACCCATAGATGGGACCCTAACAGGTACTACCACTCCAGGTCAGAGTGGACCAGGGAGCCAAGGTGATAAAGGGGTGCTCCACATTCCCCAAACCTCCAAAACTGGAACCTCACCATCAGATAGAGTTTAACGTCATTCCCAGGACATATAGACCCGCAGCCACCGCCTTCTAGCACCCATATGATAAAAAAGGGTTGGGGCTTGCCATAAGGGCAATAGGGTTGGGAAAATCATATAGGTGCTAGGGCTTGACGTGACCAGCCGATTGATTGGAGGGGGCCTCTCCGACCGCCCGTCTAGCCCAAGATAGGGCCAAAGTGGAGTATTGCAAGTCATGAACTTCTCATCCACCTGGGATCTATCTTTAAGCATCACGGGTCGCCACCCCTGGCCAACAGGTGGCCCCATTGGGGGAGTCTTACCCCTCTGCAGAGGTGCAGTCCGTGCATTCTAACACCCCACCGACAGGGCGGAATAAAATAGTGTTAAAGAGAGGACAAACTGCATTACAAACAGGGATAATGTTTTCTTGGGAAATTCCAGATTTATCAGGTTAATACAATGGTAATTGTAATAAGAATGAAAGTTCCAAAGGTCAAGTCCGACGCATATGCTCTCACAACTGCTAAAGGGTCATTCCACCAGCAAAAAGTTGAAATCTGCACCCACCTACACCGAATTACTTGAAATTTGGCACAAATGTTCCCCTTCATGAGTTAGGACAATGTGCCAAATTATTTTGTCTTAAACCTTACTGTTCCGATTTTAGAGGGGGGGGGCATATAATTTTCCTATTTTGCCTCAAAATTGCGGTGTCGCAAAATCTCAGTGTTTTTTTTTTAAATTTAAAAAAAAATACTTTCATGCATTCAATATTTCTGAAATTTGGTATGTAAGGCAAATAAGGACTGTAGAATCCAAATATCCAACTATTTTAACCCTATACCTGATAGAAAATTTTATTTTGCCCACCCAAATACATGACTCCAAAATCAACAACTTTTCACCTATGTAGCTTACAGTCAGTCTATCTAAAATGTGTCCTCTTCAATTTTCATATTTTTTTCTTAACATCTACTATGTCTGCCTAAGTTCATCAAAGAATTTTGTGCGGGAGCAAAGTCTACTTTAGAAGATATTAAAAATAAAAAATAAAAAATACTGAGATTTTGCGACACCGCACGGCCTTAATTTTGAGGCAAAATAGGAAAAAATTATATCCCCCACTCTAAAATCGGAACAGTAAGGTTTAACACAAAATAATTTGGCACACTTTCCTTACTCATGAAGGGAACATTTGTGCCAAATTTCAAGTAATTCGGTGTCGGTGGGTGTAACGCCCTGGTGAATTGACATGGAATGACCCTAAAGTCTTCTGTATGCAACAATCTCTCACAAAAGTACTACTCTCTTCTCGACAGCAAAATCCAAATACAGTTTTCTCTTCCACTCCTCTCGACAGCAAAAATTTGACTACGGTTATGTCTCCCCCGGTCTGGGAGGGCAGGGCCTTAAATCCTCATTAACTGTGTACATCCAGGCTACTCACTCTGCACTGCCCGTGCGGAACTTCGACATTCACCAGCACTTCAAGTACGCGTCAATCCTCACAATGAGACTGTTTACATCCGGGTTACTCTGCACTGCCCATGCAGAATTTCAACAGTATTTTGTGAAGTTTTTAAATGCCATCCTTGGGCAGTTGAAAAGGGCTTAAAGTAAGTAAGTTCTGAGTTATGGAATCCTTTGGTTAGCGAATAAGTCCTATCCTGCGTATTGTTAAAGGTCCAGTGATTTAATCCTATGTCCGTCGTCCACGAAGGTTCAAAGTAGTTATGGCCAGTACTGTTGGTTTAAGTATTGTATCAGCAGCAGAGTACTGCCAGCGATTGGAGAAATCATATGGTTCTTGCTGAGTCTATAAATAAAAGCAGGCGTCTAGCACATACCTTATATAGCAAAAATCTCAATATATTTCAAAGACGAGGAGGTGGCGAGTTAAGTTTCTGTGGTCACTCGCCACACTCCTCCCCCTTGCACGGACCAAACATATCCGGACGCGCTTTGTTTGTGGGGGTTGGGAATCTGCTTGTCCACAGTAACACTATAAATAAATTAGTGTTACATAATCATTAGATTCCTAATATTTGTGTACAGTAGTGTAGAAACCAAAATGGCTGTTATAAGTTCAGCCGGCAGCTTTGAAGAATTGAATGACAAGGCTTGACCTCAGTCCTGATCCTCCTTCCGGTGGATACCGTGAGAATCAGTGGAGTAGACCCTCTTCCGGTTTAGATTAGAAAGAGATTTTTAGTCAGGTCGGCCAAAAACCACGACGTTGGTAAGTCGTGTTAAGCACGGTGCCGACTCAATCTGCGCAGGTAGTCTGGTGGGGATTTCCGAATAAAATATGATCTAAGTAAATCGAAGTCTTGTGTTATTATCTAAAAACTACCAATGACACAGGGCTTCTGATAAAGAGAAATCCCTAATGGAAGACCAGACACGAAGTCCCCAAGACGAAGTCCAGATGCTAGAAGAGACGCTAGAAGAATAGAAGTAAGAAAGTAAGGAAAGAGAGTATACAACATTGCGGTTTTTTTTTGTACTTGTCATGCGCGTGTCCATGAAAATGCGTGTTGGTTGTGACGTTATGACTGTATCCTAGCACGGAATTGCACGTGCATATGTATATGCGTATTAAAGAGCGTATTTGTGTTTGGTGGCCATGGTGATGTATAATATTTCGTGTTGGATGTAATATAAATCAATTTAATCATTTATTATTATTAATATTAATATTAATATATAATCAATATTATTATTATTATATTTATTTGTTTGTTTATTTACTTATTTATATCTAATTCAATTTATCTTTATTTTTTTTTTATATTTTATAATACAGTTCCAGTGATCTTTTGAAAAAGAGATATTATCTCGAAAATTCAAGAATTAAATACAGGTTAACACACATCCTCATTGTTACCATATTATTATTTTTTCTTTACACCTGCATTGTGATAGCCTTCTAAATCAACCTCCTAACCAATATATACACAATGCTTCAAGCAAATTATAAAACTCTTTTAGGGGGTTTAATTATCAAGAAGAATTTTTTTTTCGTTCTAGTTTTGAATATTCAATTAGTTTTGAATCCAATCAATCAAGTAATTGTTTACAGAGGGAGAGAGAAGATTAATCAGAAATTGATTAAACATAATAATCCCTTAATCAAAAATTACAATCAACTTTTAAGCAGGGTGTTAAGTATCTGACCGCCATCCTTGGCCAGTTGTAAAGAACTTAAAGTAAATAAGTAAGTAAGTCCTGAATTATAGAATCCTTTGGTAAGTGAATAAGTCCTAATTTTGGAATCCTACGTAGTGTCAAAAAGGTCCAGTGATATGATCCGTCGTCCATGAAGATCCAAGTGGTTGTGAGTACCTAAGATTAGAATCAGCCAGTATAAATAATAATATCAGCAGCAGAGCACTGCCAGTGATTGGACAATAAGTTGGTCACGTGCTTATCGGCAAGTCTATAAGTAGAAGTGGGCTTTTGTCACAACCTTATATCTTAAAAACGCCAACACAGGGAATAAAATAAAATGTCATTTTTTACACAGGCACAGATCATGTAGCACTTCAGAAACAAAAAAAAAACATGGATTGAATAGAATATTAGGTTATTTCCTATAATTCCAACATAAACAAGGGGAACCACTCTTGACTGATAAATTATTTATTTATTTATTGATCTACTAGGAAAAAAGAAGACGGGTTTAGGGTTAGTTTAATGGGAAAATAAATAATTTATCAGTCAAGAGTGATTCCCCTTTGTTTATGTTGGAGTTTTAGTAAATAACCAACGAATCTTCTACGTTTTAGGTATTAGATGTGCATATTAACCAACTTTTTATATAATCTTGTAATAATTTCATATAATCCTGTAAGTAGTTTGATCATTTAAGAAGATGTTCAAACATATAGTGAGAATGCCCCACGCTTGTGTTACATCATACCCGATTGAATCCAACTATTCTCCCTTTTGTTATGAATAAATAATCGGGCAGACTAATATATTATCCACAGAAAACGGTGTTAATGCACGCAGGGGGGTGGGCACGGTCTGGTTTAGGGTTAGTTTAATGGGAAAATAAATAAATAATTTATCAGTCAAGAGTGGTTCCCCTGTGTTTATGTTAGAATTATAGGAAATAACCAAATATTATTATATGAACAGACTGAGATAGACAGATAGATCTGAACAGACTGAGTATTTTTTATTTCTTCTATTAATCAAGCAACTTTTAAGCAGGGAATAAAATAAATGTCATCTTTTACACAGACACAGACCATGTAGCACTTCAGAAACAAAAACACATGGCTTGAATTAAATATTATTATATGACTGGTTTGTTTTGTTTGTTTTGTTTTACGGCATATCAACCTCGGTGGGTCATTTAATGCCGATAAAGTTGTGAAATAAATCAATTCTTAATGGATAATACAATTTTTTTATAAATACATTTTTCTATTTAACCCATAGATGGGACCCTAACAGGTACTACCACTCCAGGTCAGAGTGGACCAGGGAGTAATGGTGATGAAGGGGTGCTCCACATTCCCCAAACCTCCAGAACTGGAACCTCACCATCAGATAGAATTTAACGTCATTCCCAGGACATGTAGACCCTCAGTCACCTCCTTCTAGCACCCATATGATAAAAGGGTTGGGGCTTGCCATAAGGGCAATGGGTTGGGGCAATCATTTAGGTGCTAGGCTTGACGTGACCAGTTGATTGATCAGAGGGGGCCTCCCGATCGCCCGTCTAGCCGCAAGAAAGGACCAAAGTGGAGTATTGCAAGTCATGGTTGCCACCCGGCCACAGGTGACCCCACTGGGGGAGTTCTTAACCCCTCTGCAGAGGTGCATTTTAACGCCACGGCTGACAGGGCAGATTAATATATGAACAGATTGAGTATTTTTTTTATTTCTTCCATTAATTATTCCATTGACATATCCAACAGATGATCCACCAAAACAAATATGGAAAGTTGATAGAATAGACAGAGATTAGAAAATTACAATCTACTAGCAAGAAAAATGCTCCCACTGGGTGTAAAAATAAGTTTAATTAATAAAATATATCAAATTAGAAAGACTAACAAAATTAAATCATAACTCTTATTAAAAGATTAGACTTATTTTAATTATATTTCAATTGGTTTCTATATAAATCATTCATAGGATTAATTTTAATACATCTATCTATCTATCTATACATAATATAAAGTGTATATGTATGTCTGGAGGAAACTTCGAAAATAAAACAATTAACGACAAAGTAAATATGTATAACATCAAATATCACTAGGGCTTGGTTTTTGAGCAAAAATAATAGAGATTTGATTTATATTCATGAAGATAATTAAAAGATAAAATTTAAAATGATAACAGCATGGATTTTTTTTTCATTTGATATTTTGATAGTAAACATTCTTTCGAGAGTAGCTGGATGAAATGCAAGATGTATTAATGATGGGGGGCTTATTCATCTTAGGAC
>CM042170.1:65606335-65624143 GCA_023376005.1 Doryteuthis pealeii | reverse complement strand
TAAAACAATCAATGCCAACCCCCCAGGGTTTTTTCCCCCCCCCTTCCCCTAAATCTTTCCTTTTCTCTTTCTTTCTCTCTCCTCTCTCTCTCTCTTCTCTCTCTCTCTCTCTCTTCTCTTTTCTTTCTCTCTCCTTTCTCTCTCTCTCTCTCTTCTCTCTACTCTTATGTGAAGAGCTAAAAAAAGAATCATATTGCCGTTCATGACATATAAGATTGCATTAAAGCTAGAAGCTTAAAGTTATCATCATCCTCAGCATCATCATTGTTTTCTTGGATTACCTTGATTTTTGAATGAGATGCAATTCCAACTGCTTTTTTGTTTGTTTGTTTGTTTGTTTGTTTGTTTTTTTTAAATTTTGTTTTTGTTAGCAAATGAATGTCCTTTCTGAACTTAAAATAAAAGCTTCAAGAAACAAAAGTGATGATATTAGACAGTGAGGTTTAATCGACATCAAAGAGATACATTAAGAACCCTGTAGTAATTAATCAGGTGTAATAAGGAAACCTTTTTGAAAAAGTCAACTGAGAGGTGTTACATTTTGCCCAAAGGTAATTTCAAACTATGAAGAACAGGTGTTCACCTCCTCGGGATATTTCATATTATATCAGTATTGTAATTTCTTATATACACAGTATTTCAAAAAGTTATTTACCTCATACTCCACTTGCATGGGTTAGGCACAAGGCCCTATTAACATGGGACCACCCAATAGCCGAATCTATAACAGAGATGCTGATAGGTATGCGTCCTACGTCCCTGACACACAAAAATCTAAAAGGACGCAGTAAAATTGAATAGATGCATCCCAGTGTCTTTCTTTTTTCTTCCCCCACCATTTCAAGCAAATCTGTCCTTCGGGGGTCCGGTGTGCTTCGGCCACTGGACCAGTGTGTTCAATTAATAGCGTCGATCCCAGGGGGCTATCCCCCAGGCAATATCTGCCCCCTTAGGGCAGGGCTGGGTTTATTGCTCAGTGCCTGGGGCACCCTCTCGCGGGGGGAATGCAGATGGCTTCGACGCAATTTTTGCGCCCACATAAAAATGTCCTTGTGTCAAGCCCTCATAAGTGGGATGAGCGGCAAATATCACCCACAAGCCGAGACTCCTGGGTGGTGGGTTCAAAAAATGCGTTGATCCCGTTGGCCCCCCCTCCCCAAGGAGGGTGCATCAGGCACTGAACCCAGCCCTGCCCCGCCCCTTTAAATTGAGGGCGCAGGTGTTACCTGGGGGGATGGCCCGCTGGGATCAACGCTAAAGTTTGATGTCATTTGAGATGTACAGAGTCTTCCCTTTTTAACAAAACCAAACTTAGTAAATAATTACTTGGTGTTATTGATCTATAACTGAGATGCTGATAGGTACGCATTCTGCATCCCTGACACACAAAAATCTAAAAGGACGCAGTAAAATTGCATCCATGCATTCCAATGTCTTTCTTTTTTCTTCCCTCACCATTTCAAGCTAACTGTAAATACATTTCAATAGTTTCTTAGAAATGAATTATACAGGATAGGTTATATAAGATAGCGGTTAGACGGGGGTTAGTAGGGGTTCCCCGATCATAAATAAAAACCCTACAATTTATTAAGAAACTTTAGTTGGGACCCATAAATTTTCCTGAGGACTCATTCAAAGGAAATATGTATATCCTGGGATGCACTAAATTAAAAAACCTATCAGCATCACTGTTATAATATTATGTTTTTATTCTCCAACGCCTGGGTAGAGGGGGATTTTTTAAAGTTAGTCCCACAGATCTATTATTACTGAATCGTTAGTTGAATCCTCGTGGGATACCCCATTTAAATCCCTATGTAAAAAAATAGACCTTGCATTCATCCAGCTACTATTTAAAATATCAAATGAAAAAAAAATCCATGCTGTTATCATTTAAATTTTATCTTTTAATTATCTTCATGAATATAAATCAAATCTCTATTATTTTTGCTCAAAAACCAAGCCCTAGTGATATTTGATGTTTATACATATTTACTTTGTCGTTAATTGTTTTATTTTCGAAGTTTCCTCCAGACATACATATACACTTTATATATGTATAGATAGATAGATAGATAGATGTATTAAAATTAATCCTATGAATGATTTTATATAGAAACCAATTGAAATATAATTAAAATAAGTCTAATCTTTTAATAAGAGTTATGATTTAATTTTGTTAGTCTTTCTAATTTGATATATTTTATTAATTAAAACTTATTTTTACACCCAGTCGGAGCATTTTCTTGCTAGTAGATTGTAAATTTTTCTAATCTCTGCTATTCTATCAACTTTCCATATTTGTTTTGGGTGGATCATCTGTTGGATATGTCTATGGAATAATTAATGGAAGAAATAAAAAATACTCAATCTGTTCATATATTAATCTGCCCTGTCAGCTGTGGCGTTAAAATGCACCTCTGCAGAGGGGTAAGACTCCCCCAGTGGGGTCACCTGTTGGCCGTGGGTGGCAACCCATGTCTTGCAATAATCCACTTTGGTCCTTTCTTGGGCTAGACGGGCGATCGGAGAGGCCCCCTCCGATCAATCAACTGGTCACGTCAAGCCCTAGCACCTATATGATTGCCCCAACCCTATTGCCCTTATGGCAAGCCCCAACCCTTTTTATCATATGAGTGCTAGAAGGCAGTGGCTGAGGGTCTATATGTCCTGGGAATGACGTTAAACTCTATCTGATGGTGAGGTTGCAGTTCTGGAGGTTTGGGGAATGTGGAGCACCCCTTCATCACCATTACTCCCTGGTCCACTCTGACCTGGAGTGGTAGTACCTGTTAGGGTCCCATCTATGGGTTAAATAGAAAAATGTATTTATAAAAAAATTGTATTATCCATTAAGAATTGATTTATTTCAAAACTTTATCGGCATTAATTTTAAATGACCCACCGAGGTTGATATGCCGTAAAACAAAACAAACAAAACAAACCAGTCATATAATAATATTTAATTCAAGCCATGTGTTTTTGTTTCTGAAGTGCTACATGATCTGTGTCTGTGTAAAAGATGACATTTATTTTATTCCCTGCTTAAAAGTTGATTGTAATTTTTGATTAATAGAAGAAATAAAAAATACTCAGTCTGTTCAGATCTATCTGTCTATCTCAGTCTGTTCATATAATAATATTTGGTTATTTCCTATAATTCTAACATAAACACAGGGGAACCACTCTTGACTGATAAATTATTTATTTATTTTCCCATTAAACTAACCCTAAACCAGACCGTGCCCACCCCCCTGCGTGCATTAACACCGTTTTCTGTGGATAATATATTAGTCTGCCCGATTATTTATTCATAACAAAAGGGAGAATAGTTGGATTCAATCGGGTATGATGTAACACAAGCGTGGGGCATTCTCACTATATGTTTGAACATCTTCTTAAATGATCAAACTACTTACAGGATTATATGAAATTATTACAAGATTATATAAAAAGTTGGTTAATATGCACATCTAATACCTAAAACGTAGAAGATTCGTTGGTTATTTACTAAAACTCCAACATAAACAAAGGGGAATCACTCTTGACTGATAAATTATTTATTTTCCCATTAAACTAACCCTAAACCCGTCTTCTTTTTTCCTAGTAGATCAATAAATAAATAAATAATTTATCAGTCAAGAGTGGTTCCCCTTTGTTTATGTTGGAATTATAGGAAATAACCTAATATTCTATTCAATCCATGTTTTTTTTTTGTTTCTGAAGTGCTACATGATCTGTGCCTGTGTAAAAAATGACATTTATTTTATTCCCTGTGTTGGCGTTTTTAAGATATAAGGTGTGTGACAAAAGCCCACTTCTACTTATAGACTTGCCGATAAGCACGTGACCAACTTATTGTCCAATCACTGGCAGTGCTCTGCTGCTGATATTATTATTTATACTGGCTGATTCTAATCTTAGGTACTCACAACCACTTGGATCTTCATGGACGACGGATCATATCACTGGACCTTTTTGACACTACGTAGGATTCCAAAATTAGGACTTATTCACTTACCAAAGGATTCTATAATTCAGGACTTACTTACTTATTTACTTTAAGTTCTTTACAACTGGCCAAGGATGGCGGTCAGATACTTAACACCCTGCTTAAAAGTTGATTGTAATTTTTGATTAAGGGATTATTATGTTTAATCAATTTCTGATTAATCTTCTCTCTCCCTCTGTAAACAATTACTTGATTGATTGGATTCAAAACTAATTGAATATTCAAAACTAGAACGAAAAAAAAATTCTTCTTGATAATTAAACCCCCTAAAAGAGTTTTATAATTTGCTTGAAGCATTGTGTATATATTGGTTAGGAGGTTGATTTAGAAGGCTATCACAATGCAGGTGTAAAGAAAAAATAATAATACAGTAACAATGGTGTTGTGTGTTAACCTGTATTTAATTCTTGAATTTTCGAGATAATATCTCTTTTTCAAAAGATCACTGGAACTGTATTATAAAATATAAAAAAAAAAATAAAGATAAATTGAATTAGATATAAATAAGTAAATAAACAAACAAATAAATATAATAATATTGATTATATATTAATATTAATAATAATAATAATAATAAATGATTAAATTGATTTATATTACATCCAACACGAAATATTATACATCACCATGGCCACCAAACACAAATACGCTCTTTAATACGCATATACATATGCACGTGCAATTCCGTGCTAGGATACAGTCATAACGTCACAACCAACACGCATTTTCATGGACACGCGCATGACAAGTACAAAAAAAAAACGCAATGTTGTATACTCTCTTTCCTTACTTTCTTACTTCTATTCTTCTAGCATCTGGACTTCGTCTTGGGGACTTCATGTCTGGTCTTCCATTGGGGATTTCTCTTTATCAGAAGCCCTGTGTCATTGGTAGTTTTTAGATAATAACACAAGACTTCGATTTACTTAGATCATATTTTATTCGGAAATCCCCACCAGACTACCTGCGCAGATTGAGTCGGCACCGTGCTTAACACGACTTACCACCGTCGTGGTTTTTGGCCGACCTGACTAAAAATCTCTTTCTAATCTAAACCGGAAGAGGGTTTACTCCACTGATTCTCACGGTATCCACCGGAAGGAGATCAAGCCTTGTCATTCAATTCTTCAAGGCCGCCAGCTGAAATTGTAGTGAGTAGCCCGGATGTACACAGTTACTATGTATTTAAGGGCCTGCTCTCCCAGACCGGGGGAGACACAACCGTAGTCGGATTTTTGCTGTCGAGAGGAGTGGAAGAGAAAACTGTATTTGGATTTTGCTGTCGAGAAGAGAGTAGTACTTTTGTGAGAGATTGTTGCATACAGAAGACTTTAGGGTCATTCCATGTCAATTCACCAGGGCGTTACACCCACCGACACCGAATTACTTGAAATTGTTCCCTTTATGGGTTAGGAAAGTGTGCCAAATTATTTTGTGTTAAACCTTACTGTTCCAATTTTAGAGTGAGGGATATAATTTTTTCCTATTTTGCCTCAAAATTAAGGCCATGCGGTGTCGCAAAATCTCAGTGTTTTTTTTTTATTTTTAATATCTTCTAAAGTAGACTTTGCTCCCACACAAAATTCTTTGATGAACTTAGGCAGACATAGTAGATGTTAAGAAAAAAATATGAAAATTGAAGAGGACACATTTTAGATAGACTGACTGTAAGCTACATAGATGAAAAGTTGTTGATTTTGGAGTCATGTATTTGGGTGGGCAAAATAAAATTTTCTATCAGGTATAGGGTTAAAATAGTTGGATATTTGGATTCTACAGTCCTTATTTGCCTTACATACCAAATTTCAGAAATATTGAATGTATGAAAGTATTTTTTTTTAAATTTAAAAAAAAAACACTGAGATTTTGCGACACCGCAATTTTGAGGCAAAATAGGAAAATTATATGCCCCCCCCCTCTAAAATCGGAACAGTAAGGTTTAAGACAAAATAATTTGGCACATTGTCCTAACTCATGAAGGGGAACATTTGTGCCAAATTTCAAGTAATTCGGTGTCGGTGGGTGCAGATTTGCTGGTGGAATGACCCTTTAGCAGTTGTGAGAGCATATGTGTCGGACTTGACCTTTGGAACTTTCATTCTTATTACAATTACCATTGTATTAACCTGATAAATCTGCCTTGGAATTTCCCAAGAAAACATTATCCCTGTTTGTAATGCAGTTTGTCCTCTCTTTAACACTATTTTATTCCGCCCTGTCGGCTGGGGCGTTAGAATGCACTGACTGCACCTCTGCAGAGGGGTAAGACTCCCCCAATGGGGCCACCTGTTGGCCGGGAGTGGCGACCCGTGATGCTTAAAGATAGAGCCCAGGTGGATGAGAAGTTCATGACTTGCAATACTCCACTTTGGCCCTATCTTGGGCTAGACGGTCGGTCGGAGAGGACCCCCTCCGATCAATCGGCTAGTCACGTCAAGCCCTAGCACCTATATGATTTTCCCAACCCTATTGCCCTTAAGGCAAGCCCCAACCCCTTTTTATCATATGGGTGCTAGAAGGCGGTGGCTGTGGGTCTACATGTCCTGGGAATGACGTTAAACTCTATCTGATGGTGAGGTTCCAGTTTTGGAGGTTTGGGGAATGTGGAGCACCCCTTCATCACTATTGCTCCCTGGTCCACTCTGACTGGGAGTGATAGTACCTGTTAGGGTCCCATCTATGGGTTAAATAGAAAAATGTATTTATAAAGAAATTGTATTATCCATTAAGAATTGATTTATTTCAAAACTTTAGCGGCATTAAATGACCCACTGAGGTTGATATGCCGTAAAACAAAACAAACAAAACCAAAACTATTTTATTATAATACTAGAAATGGCTACCCACCATCGCCTGGATGAGGCTGTTTGCATTTCGCATAGTGCTGATACCTTTGGGAAGAGTATGAATTCAATTATGTTCCCTCCAGCTATAGGTAAATCGTTGGACAGACAGGGCTCTTTAACCTTGGCAAGGAACCTATCAAACTCTACTTAAAATCGACCTTGTTATATCCTGGGCAGTGGAAATACTTGTGAAATATAAGTATAAGAATACTGAGGAGAGTGCTGGAGTATCCTGGAGATGTGATATAAAACCATCAAGATGACAACATTATCAAAATCAGCAAGAATACTGAGGAGAGTGTTGGAGTATTCTGGAGACGTGATATAAAACCATCAAGATGACAACATTATCAAAATCAGCAAAAATACTGCGGAAAGTGCTGGAGTATTCTGGAGACGTGATATAAAACCATCGAGATGACAACATTATCAAAATCAGCAAAAATACTGAGGAGAGTTCTGAAGTATCCTGGAGACATGATATAAAACCATCGAGATGAAAACATTATCAAAATCAGTTTGAATACTGCGGAAAGTGCTGGAGTATCCTGGAGATGTGATATGAAACCATCTAGATGACAATATTACTAAAATCAACAAGGATACTAAGGATATTTCTGAAGTATCCAACTTTTGCAAAAATGTTTTATTTTTAGGCAGTCTGGAAGATAAGGCTGTCGCTGACTCCATATTTTCATGTCGTTAAACAGCAAGAATATTGTAAAATCAAAAATATGTCCAATAAAAAATTTTTAAAAAGCCATTGTGTCGTATAAATAGAAAGTGCCACACTTTCAAACACATTTATTGAATCTCTGAAGAAGAAGAAAAAAATCTCTTTTAATGTTACACCTTCTTGAACATTTGCATGAACGCGTGTAGTGAGCTTCTTCTTTTTTTTTCTATTAAATAAAATATAGATAGGTCATAGCTCAGTCAGTATAGCACAAGACTAGGAATCGCAAGGTTCCAGGTTCAATACAGATCAGACTTCCCAATCTATACCATTTTCACTAACGCTAGACTAGGGAGATTGTGTTGCATAGCGCGTCGTCACGGTACTAAATTACAATAGTTTTATCTTCGTTGTAAGAGATGACAATAACACCAAAGTTATCCTCCGGAAGTTTATTGAAATAAATTCAAGCTTCTTAACTTCGAGAGAGAGGGTCAGTTTAATTAATATATTCAGTCTTTAGACTTTCGGTCCTTCGATTAAATTTCTGGGCGACAAGCTTTTTCAGTTGGTAAATATTAACGCTAGCTTTTCCGACACCAACTACACGAGGTCCTGCTCGGCCGACTCCTGACCCCGATCACCTCACTCTCTCTCCAGGTGACTGCCTCCGGGGCTAACTGACGACTGGCCTGTCTCGGGCCCTCAGTTCTTTTATATTCATAGCTACACCCACGTATTTTTATCTCTTGATCTGATAACAGGCAGGTGTTAAACTTCTTTGTTTAATAAAACCGGAAATTCATATTTCCGTTTGTACAATATATAACAATTGTTTTTTGCTGGGGTGTATTGAAGTCAGTAAGTCTACTGTTGGTTTGAATAACAGCAGCTATCCTTCTCTCTCTCTCGCTCTTTATTTATATGCTATCCTTCTCTCTCTCTCTGTAAATTTCACATGGTTTGCACTTCTCAGCCAGCAAACATTTGATGACAGACCTCTGTTCAAGTCTGAACCACTGTTTGATTTTATACCATTTTGAATATGCTGAAAACAAATATTTCAGCAGGATTAAAATAATTTTGGCAATAAACCAATTCCAAATATTGAAGTCAGTAAGTCTACTGTTGGTTTGAATAACAGCAGCTAACTAAGTGCAACTGAAGCAGTGTCCAAGACAGTTGGTATATATAGAAATCAAGAATGATCCATTCATGAATTTGGGGGATTTGGGTCATTCCATTCCTTGAGTTCTGATTGGCTGCTTGACTGCAATGACATTGTGGAGTCTTATATATATCCTGTCATTCTGCAGTAGACTTTGTGACATTCGGGTTTGTATTTCAGTTACAATCGTTTGTTGCCTTGTCTTCCCAGTTCGACGGTAATTGGAACTTTGATTATTCTTCAAGGTGGAGCGCCACTCCTATCATCAGCTCCCCACTGTACCGCACAGATCAGATAACCTAATCTTTGGCATGACAACTCAGTGTATGAGTAGCACAGATTGGGTAATCTGATCTGAGCGATAAAGTGGGGAGCTGACGGTAAGTGTGGTGCTCCACCTCAGCAAAAACAATTTTCCTAGTCTAGCACTAGTGAAAAGGGGATAGACTTTGTTGCTGCCTGCTGATACCGACAATAGTCCACCACACCAACTTTACTTACTTTATTTTTATTGACACATTTACTGAACCTCTGGGAAAAAACAAATCCTGTATGAGGCTGGTTGCATTTCAAATTTCAGTTGACTTTGTGTCACATCGTACTCGTGCAGAGGGGTTGGTAAATATGTATATATCTTTAAAACTTACTACTCTAACGTCTGCTTGATCTAAGATTTTTTTTATATATAAGATAGTATATAGATAGAGAGAGAAAGAGAGAAATAAAGAGAAGGATAGAACTGAACATAGATGTAGATAGTTTTGAATATATAGCATATATATATATATATATATATATATATATATATATATAAAGAGAGATAGAGAGAGAAGCATAGAATTGAATATTGAAGTAGATAGTTTTGAATAGATAGCATAGAGAGAGAGAGAGTGAGAGAGAGAGAAGGATAGCATATGAATAGAGAGAGAGAAGGATAGTATATGAATAGAGAGAGAGAGGGATAGCATACAAATAAAGAGAGAGAGAAGGATAGAATTGAACATAGATGTAGATAGTTTTGAATAGATAGCATATAAATAGAGAGAGAGAAAGAGAGAGAGAGAGAGAGGGGGGGATAGCATACAAATAAAGAGAGAGAGAGAGAGAGAGAAGGATAGAATTGAACATAGATGTAGATAGTTTTGAATAGATAGTATATAAATAAAGTGAAAGAGAGAGAGAGAGAGGGATAGCATATATATATATATATAGAGAGAGAGAGAAGGATAGCATATAAATAAAGAGAGAGAGAGAGAGAGAGAGAGAGAGAGAAGGATAGAATTGAACATAGATGTAGATAGTTTTGAATAGATAGTATATAAATAAATTGAGAGAGAGAGACAGAGAGAGAGAGAGAGCTAAAGCTAAAGCAAAAGCTATCTAGAATTGAACATAGATGTAGATAGTTTAGAATATATTGAATTTGATATGAATAACATATAAGAGAGATTAAAGAAGACTTTCTACGATTTCTTATTTGTTGTCTGTCTGAAACGCTGATATGTTTATACAGAAGAAAGGTGTGTGGTTTTTTTTTTAAACACACCTTTCTTTGGTATAAATCTATTTGCATTCTGAACAGGTGAGAAAAGGAAATTGAAGACACGTATTTTAGAAATCATTGTCACTAAACTAAAAAGTTCTCCTTCTCATATCAAAAGAGAAAGTTTATAAAGAAATCTTTACCATAATTTGACAAAATGTTTCATCTTGTACTTGTACTTGCTTTCTTTTCTTTTCTTTTTTAATCTTCAGTTATTAACCCTTTGGCCAACTCAGTGGAAGATGGTTGGTTGGTTGGTTGGTTTTTACAGCATATCAACCCTTGTTGGGTTATTTTATGCCAAAGACATTTTGTTTTAGTCATTTTTGTTTGGTTAAATTTTGTGACACGTCAACCCTTGTTGGGTTATTTTATGCCCAAGACATTTTGTTTTATTCATTCTTGTTGGGTATTCAATTTTTGGTGGTTGGTTGGTTTTTATGGCATGTCAACCCTTGTTGGGTTATTTTATGCTGAAGACATTTTGTTTTATTCATTCTTATTGGGTATTCAATTTTTGGTGGTTGGTTGGTTTTTATGGCATGTCAACCCTTGTTGGGTTATTTTATGCCTAAGACATTTTGTTTTATTCATTCTTGTTGGGTATTCAATATTTGGGGGTTGGTTGGTTTTTACAGCATATCAACCCTTGTTGGGTTATTTTATGCCAAAGACATTTTTTTAGTCATTCTTGTTTGGTTAAATTTTGTGACACGTCAACTCTTGTTGGGTTATTTAATGCTACTTTATTTAATTCATTCTTGGTTGGTTAGATTTTGTGACACATCAACTCTTGTTGGGTTATTTAATGCTGAAGATATTTCATTTTATTCATTCTTGTTTGGTTGAATTTTGTGACACGTCAACCCTTGTTGGGTTATTTAATGCCAGAGATATTTTATTTTAGTCATTCTTGGTTGGTTGGTTGTTTGGTTAGATTTTGTGAAACGTCAACCCTTGTTGGGTTATTTAATGCCAGAGACATTTTATTTTAGTCATTCTTGGTTAGTTGGTTGTTTGGTTAGATTTTGTTACACGTCAACTCTTGTTGGGTTATTTTATGCCAAAGACATTTTATTTTATTCATTCTTGTTTGGTTAGATTTTGTGAAACGTCAACCCTTGATGGGTTATTTAATGCCGAAGATATTTTATTTTATTCATTCTTGGTTGGTTGGTTGTTTGGTTAGATTTTGTGACACGTCAACTCTAGTTGGGTTATTTAATGCTGAAGACATTTTATTTTAGTCATTCTTGGTTGGTTGGTTAGATTTTGTGAATCGTCAACCCTTGTTGGGTTATTTAATGCCAGAGACATTTTATTTTAGTCATTCTTGGTTGGTTGTTTGGTTAGATTTTCTGACATGTCAACCCTTGTTGGGTTATTTAATGCTGAAGATATTTTGTTTAATTCATTCTTGGTTGGTTGGTTATTTGGTTAGAGCTTTGTAAATGGAGTTCAGAACTGTTTCAGTTATGTAAATATCCCCAGTTGTTCAAAAGTTATGAGAATTTAAAGCCCTGAAATTGGGGGTACAAAAGTGGACATGATTTTGTTAAAAAAAAAATATGTCAAATCACGGACTAATTCAAAACAAGAAATTTAGTAATTTCTTCACCATTTCTTTATTTTTGGAACAATTTTGATAAAACTTTGAATGTCATATTTTATGTTTTCGTTTTTTTGAAGCAAAATATCATTTTAACTAGCAGTAAAAAAAATTATTCCATTGATAAAAACACATAAAAATTACATATTTAGAAAGATTATTTTCTTTTCTTTGCAACCATATAAATATTTTTAAGATTGGATCAGAAATACCAGAGGAATTGCAATTTGAACTAATTAAGGTGAAAAATTGTTTATGTCCAACGATTTTATGAAACGAGCTGTTATTGCTAATATATATATATATATATATATATATGTGTGTGTGTGTCTATATATCTGTATATGTATGTGCATATTTATATATGTGTACATATATATACACACATGTATATGCACACATACATATATATATATACATAGATATATATAGTGGTTAGAGTCGTGGAAAATGGACTTGTCGGTTCGAGTTCAATTCCTAGACGAAGCTGTTGGCATTTCACATAGCACTAATACCCTTGGGAAAGGTATGAATCCATATATTCTCCCTCCATCTATGGGTTAAATAGTAGGGTAGACTGGGTTCTTTAACCTTGGGTAGGTAACCAGTCTAGGAATTCAAAATTCCTGAGGTCAGTCGTTGATTGGGTTCGTGGCATTCCTTGATGCACCAATTCTTTCCTATCAACTGTGCCAAAAAGCGTGGAATGTTCCTACACAAGCCTTCACCACTATAAACAAATCACTGTGTTTGTTGTTCACTGGATGAACACTCATGCGAAAATCGACGAGAGAGTCCATATGTGTATATATATATATATATATACTTTGGTGCGGTACCAAGTTTCTTGGTACAAGGTGATTCTAGGTGGGTCCTAATTCTCTACCCATAGTTTGTTGTAGAGTTCAGGTTCCGTATGAGAGCTCAATGTTTAATTATTGTAAACAGAGCAAATTTATTTGGGAATAAAAAGGCCTTAAATACCATGGGTATCGTGGTTATGGACCATTTCCACTCGCGAGTATGCTCACGAGCTTCTTCAGACCGCTGATATATTTTATTTATAAATAATATATCAGTGGTCTGAAGAAGCTCGTGAGCATACTCGCGAGTGGAAATGGTCCATAACCACGATACCCATGGTATTTAAGGCCTTTTTATTCCCAAATATATATATATATATATTCCCTTTTGATCCTATAATTAATAGAATTATAAAATCAAGTTTCTCTTGAAATTCAACCTTGTAACTAGAAACGTTATTGTTATCGCAGCCTTGGAACCAGCAGGATAAAAATTGAAATCAAATTTTCATTGTGAAAATTTAGGAAAGAAAAAAATAAACCCAAACATTTCTCACCTTTTCTCTTCTTTTTACTTCATGGTAATTTATTAAATTTTTTTATTTGGTTCAATTAAAAATAATTATTAAAAAAAATAATTAAATTCTTTGCACATTTTATGTTTAATGTCATTTCATGAAAATATTATTTATTTTTTTTTTTTTTTAAATTATTTTTTTTTTTTTTTTTTTAATTTTTTTTCATTTGAGAATTTTTGTTAATTTTATTAAGTGATTACAGTTGGTTGACTCTATCGGAAGCAAATAAAGAAATTCAAATAACAAGAATTTATTTTTTATGAGAATTATAAAATTATATAAATGTGTTGTTATTGATAGTAAAAAGAAAAATTGTTGAGGAAATGATTTAGTTTTTGTATGCCCTGCTAGTGGGGTTTAGAATATTTAGACTGTATCCTCTGCAAAGGATTAAGACCCCCTCCCCAATTCAAAACAAGAAATTCAATAATTTCTTCACCATTTCTTTATTTTTGGTACAATTTTGATAAAACCTGGTATTCTTATGTAAAATTGTATGTTCCTTCTGATTCTTCACTCAAATTTGATCAAAATAGCTTTAATTCTTAATGTCTTATACCGCCTCATTCCACCCGGCCAGAAGTCACATTCATTTTCCTAATCCACCCCAAACGATAGCCTTTGTTTAAATGTAATATTAAACATATTTAGAAGTTTTTAATTTAATGGAAATAACAGGTAACTTTAAATGAAAAGACCATTTTTAGCCATTTTTTGATAAATCCTTATAGGAATGGGGCTCTGGACTTTGTTTAAATGTAATATTAAACATATTTAGAAGTCTTTGATTTAAGGGAAATAACAGGAAACTTTAAATGAAATGGCCATTGAAAAATCCTTATAGGAATGGGGCTCTGAACTTTGAAAATTCTCAACAGGATGTTAAGAGTTAAACAATTTTTACTGATAATATTTTTCTAGATTTTGTGTTGTATACAATAATAATGATTATTTTTGTTTTTGTTCTTTGTAGAGCAACGATTGAATTTGAAATGCAAAACTTTAAAAAACTGGTATGTATTCTGCTTCTTTTTTAAAAATTTTATGTCGTTAACTTTATTCTTCCGACTAGCAACAGAAAACACCCTCCGGGCGTTGTAAAAATGATTTTTTGAAAGACATTGCCTGAGAGAGTGGGAGTTAAAAATTCAATGTCAGAGGGTTTGTATCATAAGTAAGCAAAATCCTCATATTTATTAAAGGAGAAAAAAACAATTTGAAATGAAAACTGAGCCGCGTCCCTCTTAAATAAAATGTTGCGTGCATGTAATAATCAAACAATTATTTTGAATATTTTCCACATCAATTTTACACAAAATCGTAGGTATTTATTTATTTGTAAACTTTTTAGTTAACTTCTTGTTACTGTATTTAAAAAAAGAAGGGACGAGAATAAAAAACAATTTTTTAAATTGTTTAGTCAAATTTTGGGTGTATATAGCATAAGAATATTTTGACGTAAGCTGTGACGTAGAGCTATGACGTAGTTTTTGTTACACAGAAATACAGACAATCTCCATTATTAATAGATTAT
This sequence comes from Doryteuthis pealeii, assembly GCA_023376005.1. NCBI lineage: Eukaryota > Metazoa > Mollusca > Cephalopoda > Myopsida > Loliginidae > Doryteuthis > Doryteuthis pealeii. The sequence continues at coordinate 65,609,374 of CM042170.1, read as the reverse complement.
TAATTATAAATTGAATTTATTTATGAGAGCAGTGGATCCCAACCTTTTTCTATTCCCGCACCCTTAGAGTTTTGCTCTGACCTCGCACCCCTTAAAAGAGTTTTGCTCTGACCTCGCACCCCTTAAAAGAGTTTTGCTCTGACCTCGCAACCCTACAATTAATACTTTTGTTCAAAAATATAGAATGTGTTTAAAAATATTTTAAAGAGGAGGAGCTAAATATTTACATCTACTTGTTGATAAAAATATAGCTTACTTTTAATGCCTTCAAACCACTAAAAAAAAATAATTTGTTGATAAAAACTCTTTCAATCTGCTAAAAAATATCTACTTTTTCTTTTGGTATTTTTCTTTTATTTTAATTTTTTTTTAGTGGTCTGAAGGCGTTAAAAGTAACCCATATTTTTATTGACAAGTAAATATAAATATAACACCTCCCCCCTTAAAATATTCTAAAGATGGGGAGGGTTAAAATATTTAAATTTACTTGTGGAAAAAAAGACTGGAGGGGGTAAAATATCACCTTAACTTTTCAAGAAAAATGCCTTAAGCACTGGGTTTTTTTTTCAGCAGGCACCACTTCAGCTAGGGATTTCATTCGTAGGGCTGGTTGTTTTTTCAGCTATCACGGCTTAGCTTTTTGTAAGGCAGGATGCCGGGACACAATTCTGCGAATAGCCCCAAATTTTCTTCCAAACTATCACTACAAACCTTTCAAAACTTTGCTGGCATCAAATGACCCATTGTGGTTGTTATACTGTAAAACAAAATGTTGAGAATTTTGACATATAAGGTGTATGCTAGATACCGGCTTCTACTTATAGACTCAGCGTGATCAAACTCTTGGCCAGTCACTGGCAGTACTCTGCTGTTAATACAATACTTAAACGGAGCATACTGACCATAACTACTTTGACTTTCGTGGCATAGGATTAAATCACTGGACCTTTAACAATACACTGGATAGGACTTATACGCTTACCAAAGGATAACTCAGGACTTACTTACTTTAAGCTCTTTTCAACTGGCCAAGGATGACATTTAAAAACTTAACACAAAACAAACAAACAAACAAACACTTATGTACTCCTCTTGTAACCTCAGCCATTTATCCCAGCATCCTATCCACTTTTTAAAACAGTCTGTAAAATATCTAGCCATTTAATATTAACAAAAGAGTAGCCTACCTAGGGAAGTGGTACCTTAGTCCCCTTCAAAGTGCTCACTTAGAACCTCACACATCCTATCCACTTATTAGAACAGTCTGCAATGTATCCAATCCTTGATATTAAAAAAAAAAAAAAAAAAACTAATGTAGCCTACTAGACCTGTTCAAAAATCAACTTTTTCCTTTTTTCATACCCTCCTGCTCGGTTTCCCATGCTTTTTGACCTGGAAAAGCCGAAAATCACAACCATTTTGAAGTAAAATGTCAGGAACCTTTGCCTCATTGGACCTCAAGATATTAAGCCCGCGATAGTAGAAAAGTGCCTAATTTTGCCTTCTGCCAGACAGTTTTTCACCTGAAACTTTTGTTACAATTGGGATAGAACAACAAAATGGGTATCAAATTGAAGCATTTGTAATACTCTTAAAAATACTCGTAAAAACAATCCAAGTAAACATTCAAGAAAAAATATCAAAATATCAAAATTTCATAAATATTACAATCTTGACATCAGAAAAAAGGAAAAAGTTGATTTTTGAACAGGTCTAGTAGCCTACCTAGGGCAGTGGTACCCTCATACTTTTGGTTTTGGAAATATTGCTATAGAACATTGTTGAGCCAACTAGTCTTATCATTAGTTGTGTTGAATTCTTGCTTGACATAAATCTCGTCCTTGGGGGGAAAAAAAAACATCATCTGCATTTTGTGGATTTGTTTAGGTTTTAACTACATTTTTTTTTTGCAACAAACGTCATATACATATGCTTCCAGATCTTTCCATTATCAGGATAGTAGATTAAGCCTGTAGCGGGTGTTTTTGTTATACTAGGGTGAGTCTAAAGTTTTGCAATATTTTGGCAACATTAGGTACTTTATATATATATATATTATTATATATATATATTGTAAGAATGGAAAGGGAATTGAATCCCACAATATGAGGAAAAATGAGTAAAGAAAAGAAATGTAGATGGATAAAAATGAATTTTATCGATATCACTTTTAATCGATATCACTTACACATGTGTTTCGGTCCGTTTATCAAAATGTATACGGATTTACGCTAAAATATTATTTTTTCGAACATTTTAAAATTCTGTTTTGTCTCCAACGGATTTTTGTCTCTACTCAAAAAATAAAAAATTCACTCTGATGAAGGTCGTAAAAAATCTCTCTGTGTACGAAATATTTTTACGTTTTTCCTATAATTATTATTATTATCATCATTTCAACTTCATCGGATTATTTTAATAATAATAATAGCGTAAATCCGTATACATTTTGATAAACGGACCGAAACACGTGTAAGTGATATCGATTAAAAGTGATATCGATAAAATTCATTTTTATCCATCTACATTTCTTTTCTTTACTCATTTTTCCTCATATATATATATATATATATATATATATATATATATATGTGGGAGTAAATATGGAAATAAATCCGACAATATAAAGAAATTTGAAAAACGAAGTGTTCCAAAAATAAGATGAATTTATTTATCGACGCTTAAACGTTTCGGTTTATTTATGGGATGAAGAAATTGATGGATGTTTTGTAAATGACAGGAGTTAGAAAAGTATTTATAAAAAGTTTGTAACTGTATTTGTTCAGCATTATATTTTTTGAAAGACCTATATATATATTATGGACTCTCTCGTCGATTTTTCGACGCATGAGGGTTCACAACACAATGAACACTCACACAGTGATTTGTTTATAGTGGTGAAGGCTTGTTGTTGGACATCCACACTGTTTGCACAGTCGATAGAAGAATTGGTGCATCAAGGGTTGCCACAACCCAATCAACGACTGACTCAGGAATTTTGAATTCAGAGTTTTCCCTCTACTAGACTATCTCTCTTCT
>CM042170.1:65588852-65606235 GCA_023376005.1 Doryteuthis pealeii | reverse complement strand
AAAGAGAGAATACAGTCTATGTGTTTTATCATCATAATGGATGCTACAGAGGGAGTATTAGCACAGGAATAGATATGGATTTTACAAGTCTATCAAAGTTTTTTAATTTAGCAAGGAACCTTATATTTCCGGTTTAAAAAGAAGTGAAGAATTCTAATTAGCAATTTTTTATTTAGTTTTAATGGGTGGGTCCCCCCTAATGATTGGAATAATTGGGTTTTGCCTTCTATTTAGAAAAGGAAGTTTTGGAAAAGGATTCCCCTAAAATTTAGGCCAAATAATCCATAGTTTAGGAAAATCCTTCCCACTTCCTTTTCCCTGAAAAAAATAGAAATGCATGCAAAATAAATCAAAAAATCATATTTAAGCATAATGCAATTAGTTTAAAACATCTGGTTCCCAATGATGATATTGATGCTTCCTTATTTTAAGGACAATTGGAAGTGAAGGATTCTAATTAAGCAATATCAATAGTTTTTAACAAGCTGTCCATGATGATATCTTGAATTGCTTTCCTATTTAGAAAGGAGTGAAGGATTTCTAAATTTAGCAATTTCCATAGTTAAAACAGTTTGTCCATGATGATTATTGATGCTTCTATTCAGACAAGGAGTGAAGGATTCTAATTAGCATTCATAGTTTAAAACAGTTGTCCATGATGATATTGATGCTTCTATTTAGAAGGAGTGAAGGATTCTAATTAGCATTCATAGTTAACAGTTGTCCATGATGATATTGATGCTTCTATTTAGAAAGGAGTGAAGGATTCTAATTAGCATATCATAGTTAACAGTTGTCCATGATGATATTGATGCTTCTATTAGAAGGAGTGAAGGATTCTAATTAGCATATCATAGTTAGAATCCTTCAATAGAAGCATCAATATCATCAATATTAGCATATCATAGTTAACATCTGTCCATGATGATATTGATGCTTCTATTTAGGATGGAGTGAAGGATTCTAATTAGCATTCATAGTTAACAGCTGTCCATGATGATATTGATGCTTCTATTTAGAAAGGAGTGAAGGATTCTAATTAGCATTTCATAGTTAACAGTTGTCCATGATGATATTGATGCTTCTATTTAGGATGGAGTGAAGGATTCTAATTAGCATTCATAGTTAACAGCTGTCCATGATGATATTGATGCTTCTATTTAGAAAGGAGTGAAGGATTCTAATTAGCATTTCATAGTTAACTTGTCCATGATGATATTGATGCTTCTATTTAGGATGGAGTGAAGGATTCTAATTAGCATTTCATAGTTAACAGCTGTCCATGATGATATTGATGCTTCTATTTAGGAAGGAGTGAAGGATTCTAATTAGCATTTCATAGTTAACAGCTGTCCATGATGATATTGATGCTTCTATTTAGGAAGGAGTGAAGGATTCTAATTAGCATTTCATAGTTAACAGCTGTCCATGATGATATTGATGCTTCTATTTAGGAAGGAGTGAAGGATTCTAATTAGCATTTCATAGTTAACAGCTGTCCATGATGATATTGATGCTTCTATTTAGAAGGAGTGAAGGATTCTAATTAGCATTTCATAGTTAACAGCTGTCCATGATGATATTGATGCTTCTATTTAGGAAAGGAGTGAAGGATTCTAATTAGCATTTCATAGTTAACAGCTGTCCATGATGATATTGATGCTTCTATTTAGAAAGGAGTGAAGGATTCTAATTAGCATTTCATAGTTAACAGCTGTCCATGATGATATTGATGCTTCTATTTAGGAAGGAGTGAAGGATTCTAATTAGCATTTCATAGTTAACAGCTGTCCATGATGATATTGATGCTTCTATTTAGAAAGGAGTGAAGGATTCTAATTAGCATTTCATAGTTAACAGCTGTCCATGATGATATTGATGCTTCTATTTAGGAAGGAGTGAAGGATTCTAATTAGCATTTCATAGTTAACAGCTGTCCATGATGATATTGATGCTTCTATTTAGGAAGGAGTGAAGGATTCTAATTAGCATTTCATAGTTAACAGCTGTCCATGATGATATTGATGCTTCTATTTAGGAAGGAGTGAAGGATTCTAATTAGCATTTCATAGTTAACAGCTGTCCATGATGATATTGATGCTTCTATTTAGGAAGGAGTGAAGGATTCTAATTAGCATTCATAGTTAACAGCTGTCCATGATGATATTGATGCTTCTATTTAGGAAGGAGTGAAGGATTCTAATTAGCATTTCATAGTTAACAGCTGTCCATGATGATATTGATGCTTCTATTTAGGAAGGTGAAGGATTCTAATTAGCATTCATAGTTAACAGCTGTCCATGATGATATTGATGCTTCTATTTAGGAAGGAGTGAAGGATTCTAATTAGCATTCATAGTTAACAGCTGTCCATGATGATATTGATGCTTCTATTTAGGAAGGAGTGAAGGATTCTAATTAGCATTTCATAGTTAACAGCTGTCCATGATGATATTGATGCTTCTATTTAGGAAGGAGTGAAGGATTCTAATTAGCATTTCATAGTTAACAGCTGTCCATGATGATATTGATGCTTCTATTTAGGAAGGAGTGAAGGATTCTAATTAGCATTCATAGTTAACAGCTGTCCATGATGATATTGATGCTTCTATTTAGGAAGGAGTGAAGGATTCTAATTAGCATTTCATAGTTAACAGCTGTCCATTATGATATTGATGCTTCTATTTAGGAAGGAGTGAAGGATTCTAATTAGCATTTCATAGTTAACAGCTGTCCATTATGATATTGATGCTTCTATTTAGGAAGGAGTGAAGGATTCTAATTAGCATTTCATAGTTAACAGCTGTCCATGATGATATTGATGCTTCTATTTAGGAAGGAGTGAAGGATTCTAATTAGCATTCATAGTTAACAGCTGTCCATGATGATATTGATGCTTCTATTTAGAAAGGAGTGAAGGATTCTAATTAGCATTCATAGTTAACAGCTGTCCATGATGATATTGATGCTTCTGTTTTAGGAAGGAGTGAAGGATTCTAATTAGCATATCATAGTTAACAGCTGTCCATGATGATATTGATGCTTCTATTTAGAAAGGAGTGAAGGATTCTAATTAGCATATCATAGTTAACATCTGTCCATGATGATATTGATGCTTCTATTTAGGATGGAGTGAAGGATTCTAATTAGCATCTCATAGTTAACATCTGTCCATGATGATATTGATGCTTCTATTTAGGATGGAGTGAAGGATTCTAATTAGCATCTCATAGTTAACAGCTGTCCATGATGATATTGATGCTTCTATTTAGAAAGGAGTGAAGGATTCTATTTAGCATTTCATAGTTAACAGTTGTCCATGATGATATTGATGTTTCTATTTAAGAAGGAGTGAAGGATTCTAATTAGCCTTTTATAGTTAACAGCTATCCATGATGATATTGATGCTTCTGTTTAGAAAGGAATGGAGGATTCTAATTAACATTTTATAGTTAACAGCTGTCCATGATGATATTGATGCTTCTGTTTAGAAAGGAATGGAGGATTCTAATTAGCCTTTTATAGTTAACTGCCATCCATGATGATATTGATGCTTCTGTTTAGAAAGGAGTGAAGGATTCTAATTAACATTTTATAGTTAACAGCTGTCCATGATGATATTGATGCTTCTATTTTAGAAAGGAGTGAAGGATTGTAATTAGCATTTCATAGTTCGGCTTTATGGATTGTCACCCGTAGCCAATAGGTGGCCTCATTGGGGTGGGAGGATCTTACCCTTTTGCAGAGGTGCAGTCAGTGTATAGTACAACCCCATCTGACAGGGTGGCAAGACCAATGTGTTTTTGGTAATACATTCATTTGTATTCTGAGCTTCATGTCATGCCATGGTGTAATGTTTAGCAAGCTAGTCTCGCAAGTCCATTACTATTGAATAGTGAGTTCAATCCTCCCTGGATGGCCCATACTAGTGAACTTGTGTAGGGTATATAAATTGGTAATTATGAACTTTTGTTTAGTAAATTAGGGTGTCCCAGAAAAAACAGAACACAAAAATTTTGTAATAAAACTTAATTTTAACTAGGGGGGGGGGTAGGGTTGGAGTTTAGGGTTAGGGGTTAGTTATAAACAAATAATATGGGTTCTGTTTTTTTCTGGATCACCCTGTACAGAGTGACCCAGAAAAAACAGAACCCAAACCCTAACTCTAAATTGTATATCGTTAATGCTAAGACAGTTTCAGAATTTCAATATCGGTCATCTAACAAACCCTGATGCTAAAGTATTAATGAATAAAACACCTATGAGGGGTACAATGTGACCCAGAAAAAACAGAACCCAAACCCTAACCCTAATCCCAAACACCCCCTAGTTAAAATTAACAGTTTTATTACAAAATTTGTAGGTTCTGTTTTTTCTGGGACACCCTTATTTACTAAACAAAAGTTCATAATTACCAATAAATTTTTCTAATTTCTTTTTTTTTCTTTGGTATTTTGATATTGTTAACCATCTCATACAATATATACATCCGATATTCAAAATGTTTTTTTTTCTCATTCCATTGGATCTAATTCCATAATATCTGATTAAAAAGCTACTTCTTAAAAACCATTTAGTTCATATAAACACAGCGGCTTTTGCTTTTAATTAAATTGAATAGAATGAAGACCTTGAACAAGACTCTTGACACTCTATACTCAATTTAATAAGTATAACCTTCATATTAATACAAATAAAAGTAATTCAGGACAAAGTGCCCAACACAGACGTGCTGGAACGAGCAAACATAAACAGCATACCTGCCATCATTTGCGAGTGACGCCTGCATTGGCAAAGCCACGTCAGGAGGATGGACAAAGGCCGCATCCCCAAAGACCTACTGTATGGTGAGTTAGTAGAAGGCACCCGACCGATAGGGAGACCACGCCTATGCTTTAAAGATGTCGGCAAGGGGGACATAAAGACATGCCATATCAACACCATACATGGGAGGCTTATGCAGAAGACTGCACGACCTGGTGTCTCCTCGTCAAACAAGGAAATAGAGGAGTGAAAAAGAGAGGAAAGAAACTGACATTGAAAAGAGAGCCATAAGGAAGGAGAGACAACAGCCTCTCCAGCAAGCATCACCAATTGTTTGCAATCACTGAACCAGAGATTGCCATTCAAAAATTGGTCTGTTCAGCCACTCAAGCAGTTGCAGATAAATAAAAAATAAAAAATAAAATTAAAAAAGTGGACACTACACCATCGTCTTTAGTAGACAGAAGGATACCAACACACATAAAGTCATTCATACTATAGATTGAGAGGATGTCACCATGGTGCAGTGGCTAACATGCTGGACTGTGATATTGTATTAAGTGAGTTTGAACTCTAATTTCACTATCATGCTCACTTTTGGACTAATACCCTTGGGAAAGGTATGAACCAGTCTATTTGACCCATAAATTGATTGGTTGGTTGTTTTATTTTGTGTCGTATCAAACCTTTTTTGTTTTTTTCATGTTGAATCAAGTCTATTTCTCAGGATTTTTGAGATGAGGCTTGATAATTAGTATTATTTGGATTATTCAGACTATTGTCCTCATCTTTATTTTTATCTACACAATTTCTCTCGATTTTTAAGATGAGGCTTGATAATTAGTATTATTTGGATTATTCAGACTATTGTCCTCATCTTTATTTTTATCTACACTATTTCTCTGGATTTTTTAGATGAGGCTTGATAATTAGTATTATTTGGATTATTCAGACTATTGTCCTCATCTTTATTGTTATCTACACTATTTCTCTGGATTTTTTAGATGGGGCTTGATAATTAGTATTATTTGGATTATTTGGACTATTGTCTTCATCTTCATTGTTATTTTATACAACATTTTGGCCAATATGCCCTTTGGCATTCTTCAGATATTTCTTGTTAGACTTGGGAACCTTCTTGTTGTAATCAGGAGCCATTACTGAACTTTGAACCTAACCCTTTATACAGTCTACTTATTATTAGCCTGTTCTCATTCCGCTAACCATAGATAAGGTAGAGGCTGTGTTAATTATTATTCTATGTTACTGTGTTAATTATTATTCTATGTTACTGCTGCCCCTGACCAGGATTGAACCTGCAGTCTAGAGATAACTGCAGCAGTAATATAAAATAATAATTAACACAGCTTAATGCCTCTACCTCAGATATGGTTAGCGGAATGAGAAAAGGATACCCCCTTGGACTGAATAAACAGTTAGGTTCAAAGTTCTGTGATGGCTCCCGATTACAACAAGAAAGTTCCCGAGTCCAAAAAGAAGGTTCCCGAGTCCGAAAAGAAGGTTCCCAAGTCTAAAAAGAAGGTTCCCAAGTCCGACAAGAAATACCTGAAGAAGGCCGGAGGTTACATCGGCCGAAACGTTGTACAGATAACAATGAAGATGAGGACAATAGTCCGAATAATGCAGATAATACTAAAAAAACAAACTATAATGATATAATTATTCATTATTCAGTTGTGCTAAAACATTAAAGAAGTTTTGTGTATGTCTTTTATATATAACTAGCAAATATATGCACCCTCCGGTTGCAAGTATTTAAGTTTTAATATAATAAAATATCATATTAAATTAGAAAGGCTAATGAAACTGAATAAGAATGCAGATAAAAAGATTTGGAACAGAGGGGGTATAATCGAAAAATAGAACAACTTTGAAACTAACTATTCCATCATTTTCCATTACTCCCCTCTTTCATTGGTAAATTTTCCTAATTTAACTATTTAGTTAAAATAGGAAGTAAAGGATAATATTACAGTTATTTCTTCTTGTAAATAAATTTCTTTTAAGATTTATCCACGAGATTTTTGTTTATATTTCTTAAGATAAACCAAACAATTAGAAATCAATAATACCAAGCACATATTTATTAAAATAAAATTTTAAATATCAATATGCAAATTAGCCTTCTCGTTCAAACTGTAAACCGCTATTTTGTTGTATATATAAATACAATTGCATGTTATTAGTACGTAGATATGGTCAACAGTATTAATAATGTAAAACAATTTTTATTAATAACTGAAGGTTTAAAAGAATGAAATCATGGAGAATTTGACGTAAATAATTAAGGGAATTGTGACTTGAGTAGTAATATAGTTTCGGTTACAGACAGAAAAACACACAATCTCCATTATAATAAGAAGTAATTTATATTGTAGATTGAGAGGAGGTCCCTATGACATAATGGTTAATGTGCTGTAGAGGCGACATCATACAGAGTTCAAATACCTTTTGCAACTCTATGTTCAACTGTATATTTTATACACTAATGAAAGATAACAATCAATTTACTATTATCTGCATTATTCTGACTATTGTCCTCATCTTCATTATTATCTGTACAACGTTTCGGCCATTGTGCCCTCCAGCCTTCTTCAGGTATTTCTTGTCGGACTTGGGAACCTTCTTTTCGAACCTCACCCTTTATTCAGTCCACGGGGGTATCCTGTTTTCATTCCGCTAACCATAGCTGGGGTAGAGGCGTTAAGCTGGGTTAATTATTATTCTATGTTACTGCTGCCCTTGACCAGGATTGAACCTGCAGTCCAGAGATAACTGTCAGAACTGTTTTAATCTAACTCCTTTATCCACTAGGCCATGTGTCCAATTGCTCCCGATTATGACAAGAAGGTTCCCGAGTCCTAAAAGAAGGTTCCTGAATCTGAGAAGGCTCCTGAGTCCGACAAGAAATACCTGAAGAAGTCCGGAGGGTACATCGGCCGAAATGTTGTACAGATAACAATGAAGATGAGGACAATAGTCCGAATAATGCAGATAATACTAATCATCAAGCCTCATCTCAAACATTCAGAGAAACTACCAATTTGTATTTTACTTTTAATCAAAGAACTTTTTTTAATACAGTAATCATGAATCTCTTCTTTTTTTTAAGTGTATACATTTATAAAAAAAAAAAAAAATAAAATAAAAAACAACAACAACAAAAAAAGACCAGTCTTACCAATTCGATGGTAATTGGAACTAGTATGATTATTCTAAAGTTGAATCAACAATGGGTCAATTTTTAGGTTGGATAAAATCTGGTTCATGAATTCTGTAAGAAAAACAAAAAAGCAACTCTGCCCTGAGGTGGGGTTGTCATATATAGTTACATTTCACTGATAGCACAATTCAAATCCAGATTATTTTGCTATGTTCTCACTAAGAGTCATGATGCAAATGATTGTTTGAAAACTGATACATAATAAAAAGAAAAGAAAGAGAAAAAAAAACTTTAATAAAAATACCAATGTGGTTACAAAAGAAATATGATAATCAACCATTTTTTTCTCATAAAAAAAAACAATGCTGAACAAAAAATCTAGAACTTAAAAAAATTTTCTTTAAAAAAAAAAAAAATTGATTTCATTTAATAAATAAAGGAATCTATTATTTTTTTTTTTTTAAAGAAGCAAAATAATTTTTTTCCCAGAAATATAAACCTTGCATTTTTTTGGTGAAGAATAATTAAAGTTCCAATTACCGCCGAACTGGGAAGACAAGGCAACAAACGGTTGTAACTTAAATACAAACCCAAATAGTCACAAAGTCTACTGCAGAATGATAGGATATTTATAAGAGTCCACAATGTCATTCAAATCAAGCAGTCAAGCAGCCAACCAGAACTCAAGGAATGGAATGACTCAAATCACCCAAATTCATGAATGGGTCATTCTTGATTTCTATATATACCAACTGTCTTGGACACTGCTTAAGTTGTACTTAGTTAGCTGCTGTTATTCAAACCAACAGTAGACTTACTGACTTCAATATTTGGAATTGGTTTATTGCCAAAATTATTTAATCTTGCTGAAATATTTGTTTTCAGCATATTCAAAATGGTATAAAATCAAACAGTGGTTCAGACTTGAACAGAGGTCTGTCATCAAATGTTTGCTGGCTGAGAAGTGCAAACCATGTGAAATTTACAGAGGAATGTGTAAGATACACAGAAAAAAAAAATGATGTTTACAAATGGGCTAAACATGGGTTTGCCACTATAATCCAGAGTCAAAAAGACTGTTGATGAAGTAGAAACATACTGACCCTCCAGTAAAGAAAGAGTTCCTGGTGCAGTGGTCAGTAAAGAAGGTCATCCTGACTGGGTTCTGGGACATGAAAGGACCAATTACTACGGATTTCCTTGAAAAAGTTTGGTTTGGTTTTGTTTTACGGCATATCAACCTCAGTGGGTCATTTAATGCCGATAAAGTTTTGAAATAAATCAAATCTTAATGGATAATACAATTTTGTTTATCAACTCATGTTTTTCTATTTAACCCATAGATGGGACCCTAACAGGTACTACCACTCCGGGTCAGAGTGGACCAGGGAGCAATGGTGATGAAGGGGTGCTCCACATTCCCAAACCTCCAAAACTGGAACCTCACCATCAGATAGAGTTTAACGTCATTCCCAGGACATGTAGACCCTCAGTCACCGCCTTCTAGCACCCATATGATAAAAAGGGTTGGGGCTTGTTATAAGGGCAATAGGGTTGGGAAAATCATATAGGTGCTAGGGCTTGATATGACCAGCAGATTGATCGGAGGGGGCCTCTCCGACCACCTCGTCTAGCCCAAGATAGGGCCAAAGTGGATTATTGCAAGTCATGAACTGCTCATCCACTTCCTTGAAAAAGTTGCAAATTCAAACAGTAATACCAATTGCCAAATCCTTAGGCAATTCACATTATTTACTGAATGTTGAACTCTTTGTTTAATGACATATAAATATTTGTGGGTTATTTAATGATAAACCCATCCTTGTAGAAGAACAGTAGTACTATTTAACCCATAGCTGTAGGGATGAGGGGATTAATACCTTTTCCAAGAATACTAGTCCGAAAGTGAACATAAGGGTGCGAATGGGGTTTGAACTCACTTAATATGATATCGCAGTACAGCACATTAGCCACTACGCCATGGTGACCTCCTCTCAATCTATAGTATGAATTACTTTTATTTGTATTAATATGAAGGTTATACTGATTAAATTGAGTATAGAGTATCAAGCGTCTTGTTCAAGGTCTTCATTCTATTCATACAATTAAAAGTGAAAGCAGCTGTGTTTATATGAACTAAATGGTTTAAGAAGGTTTTTAATCTGATATTATTATAACGTGTGGGGGTGTTATATGAACGTTGGAAGGCTTAAAGTAACCCCCCAACGTGGATACATATATATACATAAAAACATTCCAACAAAGGTGTGAAAGATAACATATTTATTCCGTAAATGACGGAGATACATTTAAGAGAAAGATACACATAACAGATACATAAACGTATTATGAGGAAATAGGCATACGACTTGCATCATAGAGAATGTCACTTACTGGTAGCTGGTTTGGTAGACAGGGGGCAAAGCCCCCTAAAGGCTTAGAAGGCGGCAGGCGCCTAGACCATGTTAACTCGTTGATGGCCTGAGTGAAAAGAGGCAGGAAATCATAGTTCCCGCTTGTGGCCAAAAACCAACGCTGCCTATCGACCGAACCAACCACGGCAAGGGAAAATAACTCATTTTGGACTTATGTCCACCCAGACTCCGTTTTACTGACCCAACATTATAGTATTGAAAAATGGAATCTATCTAAAATATTAAATGCAAAAAAATCTATGCTGTTATTTAAATTTTATTTTTGCATTATCTTCACGAATATAAATCAAATCTCTATTATTTTTGCTGAAAAACCAAGCCCTGGCGATAGTGAATGTATATATATATTTACTTTGTCGTTAATTGTTTTATCTTCAAAGTTTCCTACGGACATACATATACACACAATTGCCCTTTATATATGTATAGATTTCATCTGGACACATATACACACAACTGCTCTTTATATATGTATAGATTACATTCGGACATACATACACACAACTGCCCTTTATATATATATATATATATATATAGATTACATTCGAACATAAATACACACAACTGCCCTTTATATATGTATAGATTACATTCGGACATAAATACACACAACTGCCCTTTATATATGTATAGATTACATTCGGACACACATACACACAACTGCCCTTTATATATGTATAGATTTCATCTGGTCACACATACACACAACTGCCCTTTATATATGTATAGATTTCATCTGGTCACACATACATATATATTATAGATTTCATCTGGACACACATACACACAACTGCCCTTTATATATGTATAGATTTCATCTGGACACACATACACACAACTGCCCTTTATATATGTATAGATTTCATCTGGACACACATACACACAACTGCCCTTTATATATATATATAGATTAACAAAAAAGTGAAATTTTATTTACCTTGTACCCCACTTGTATGGGTTAGGCACAAGGCCCTATTAAAATGGGCCCACCCACAAACCGAAGCTCATGGGTGGGAAAGAACCAAAAATACGTCTATCCCTTCGGCATTCCCCCTCAAGGGGGGCACCTCAGGCACTGGGCAATAAACCCAGCCCTGCCCCTTTAAGTCAAGGGGGCAGGTGTTGCCTGGGGGGATAGCCCCCTGGGATCGACGCTATTAATTTAACATGACCGATCCAGTGGCCAAAGCTCACTGTATCCCTGTCCCGAAGGACAGGTTGGAAATGCCAAAAAAGTGAAATGCAAACAGCCTAGTGCTGGATTTGAACTTGGTTTGCCAAGACCATTTCTTAACATGATGACCACTGTGCCAACCACACCTCTGTAGATAGATATCAAATGTTGGTTATTTCCTATAACTCCAACATAAACAAAGGGGAACCACTCTTGACTGATAAATTATTTATTTTCCCATCAACCTAACCCTAAACCCTAACCCTGTGTTCTTTTTTCCTAGTAGATCAATAAATAATTAAATAATTTATCAGTCAAGAGTCGTTCCCCTTTGTTTATGTCAGAGTTATAGGAAATAACCCAAATGTTAATTAGAATCCTTTATCCCTACCTGAACAAAAGAACTAATTATTAGGGAATTATTATTATTAGTAGTAGTAGTAAAATAGAACACCAATTAGGACTGAGCCTATTCTAATAGTGACCACCCCAAGCGGATTTAACAGGTTTGAATTCAGAGTTTTCCTTTTCCTAAACTGGTTGCCTAACTGTCAGGGAGAGTTATCTCCCACTAACGATTCAAAACCGGATACTCTCTAATGAGAAGGGAAATAAAATATGAACAGTCAGGCAGACAATGACTGGCCCCATGCGTGATCACACGTATAATACACATAGCTGAACTGTATCCAAAACCATCCACTGTATTTCCCGGTCAGTGAGAATAAATAAAACAAATATTGTTATATGTTAACATATTTCACTGTTTTTATTATGGGCCGGGTTAGCTCAGTCGGTGAGAGCATTCGGCTAGAAACCACAAGGTTCCTAGTTCGATACCGGTCCTCGCCAACTCAGCGTATGAGTAGCACAGGGATCTGTGCGGTAAAGTAAGGAGCAGTTGGTAGGTGTGGCGCTCCACCTCAGATGCTAAAACAATCTCCTTGGTCTAGTGCTATTGAAAAGGGGATAGACTCCCTTGCTGACTGGCTGATACCGACTCTAGGCCGCCCCATCGACTTTACTTTACCTACATCCTGGGATATAACACTAACCAAGGTTAAAGAGCCCAGTCTGCCCTACTATTTTACCCATAGCTGGAGAGAGAGTAGTTGGATTCATACCTTTCCTAAGGGTATTAGCACTATGTTAACAGTGGCTTTGTCCAGGAATTGAACTCAGGTCAATGAGTCCATTTCCTACAACTATAAACATTACACCACACACCTCCAACAACAATATTCACAATGGACTATTGTTATAATGGGAACCCAACATGTTTACTGGTCATCTAGTATATGTCAGTATTTAAGAGTTGGTTGAGTACTGAAAGAAATGCAACAAGTTTTGGTAACTTTCATCTTTTCAACCGCAAGCAAAGAGTAAATGAGTACAGGCGTGTCAGGTGCAAAGTAAGCAATATATAAGTATTTGATGTGAAGGAGCAACAGGTGGGCATGTACACTCATGTTACAATGTACTAATTGGGATGGAAAATAATATCATCAAAGATAAAAATACTAGAGAAATATAATGAATAAAACCAGCTGATAAGGAAGAGCCGGTTTAGCTCAGTCAGTAGAGCGTTGAACAAGGAATCACAAGGTTTTAGGTTCAATACCAGCCCTTGCCAACTCAGTGCATGAGTAGCACAGGGATTTGCGGGATAAAGTGAGGAACTGATGGTAGGTGTGGTGCTTGATCTTAGATGCAAAAACAATCTTCTTGTTCTAGCACTAGTGAAAAGGGGATAGACTCCTTTAGTGCCTGGCTTATACCAACTTTAGACCACCCTGACAACTTTACTTTTTACTTTACTTACTTCTAAGGTGCAGAGATTCTTATAGGTATGCGTCCTGCGTCCATGATGCAGAAAAATCTATAAGGAGGCAATAAAATCATATCCATGCATCCCAGTGTTTTTCTTTTTTCATCTGCTACCATTTCAAGCTAACTGTAAATACATTTGAATAGTTTCTTAGGAATGGATTGCACAGGATAGGTTACAGGGTAGCAATTAGACGGCTTTAGTTGGGACCCAATAAATTTTCCTGGGGACTCATTCAAAGCAAATTACATGTGTCACAAGATGCACTAAATCAGCATCACTGAAGGCATGTCCAAAAAGAGACTGAAACTATTGGTTGGACTTTACGGCATGTCAACCCTTGTTGGGTTATTTTATGTCAAAGACATTTTGTTTTATTCATTCTTGTTGGGTATTCAATTTTTTTGATTTTATGGCATGTCAACCCTTGTTGGGTTATTTTATGCCAAAGACATTTTGTTTTATTCATTCTTGTTGGGTATTCATTTTTTTGATTTTATGGCATGTCAACCCTTGTTGCGTTATTTTATGTCAAAGACATTTTGTTTTATTCATTCTTGTTGGGTATTCAATTTTTTTGATTTTTATGGCATGTCAACCCTTGTTGGGTTATTTTATGCCAAAGACATTTTGTTTTATTCATTCTTGTTGGGTATTCAATTTTTTTGATTTTATGGCATGTCAACCCTTGTTGGGTTATTTTATGCCAAAGACATTTTGTTTTTATTCATTCTTGTTGGGTATTCAATTTTTTTGATTTTATGGCATGTCAACCCTTGTTGCGTTATTTTTATGTCAAAGACATTTTGTTTTATTCATTCTTGTTGGGTATTCAATTTTTTTGATTTTATGGCATGTCAACCCTTGTTGGGTTATTTTATGTCAAAGACATTTTGTTTTTTCATTCTTGTTGGGTATTCAATTTTTTTGATTTTATGGCATGTCAACCCTTGTTGGGTTATTTTATGTCAAAGACATTTTGTTTTATTCATTCTTGTTGGGTATTCAATTTTTTTGATTTTATGGCATGTCAACCCTTGTTGCGTTATTTTATGTCAAAGACATTTTGTTTTATTCATTCTTGTTGGGTATTCAATTTTTTTGATTTTATGGCATGTCAACCCTTGTTGGGTTATTTTATGCCAAAGACATTTTGTTTTATTAATTCTTGACGGTACCCAAATTTTTTTTCAAACTTAAATTTTTTTAAAACTAATTTTTTTCATCGTTTGATGACATAAGAAAAAAAAAAGAACTTAACATATTCACTTTTTATTATCAATTGTGTATATCCTACATCTCGGTATATAACACTAACCAAGGTTAAAGAGCCCAGTCTTAAGAGTTTGATTACTTTTCTATTTGAGAATTAGCTGTTATAATAATAAAATAATTAGTTATTAAGAATTGTATAGTTATTAACAGGATTTATCCCCCCCCCTTTTTAAATGGAAGGGGAGGGGGTTAAAGCAGCCCCCCACCACCACCACCACCACCACCACCAAAAAAAAAAAAAAATTTTTAAAATCAATAATTAGCATAATGCAGTTTTGCTTCAAAAAGTTTACTAATTATTTCAGAAAGTTATTATCAAAAAAATAAAAAATGAAAAAAAATAAAATGAAATTCTAATTATTCCAAAATAATTTCTTGATAAAAAGGTGTTGGATTATTATGGTAATTCCTTTGTTCTATCAGACATGGAATAAGGGTATGATTAGATTCCATAAGGTATACAATAATCAGCACTAAATAGAAAAGTTACAAAATAAAAATAAATGAATAAAAGAATTCTTATCCAAAAAAAATAAAAAATGATAAAATGATCAGAGTTGATATGAAAGAATTCAACAACAAAAAGAAGTAATTAAAAAAAAAAGAAAAAAAGAAAAAGAATGAGAAAAAAAGAAAAAAGAAAGAGAAAAGAGAAAAAGAACAAAAAGAAAAAGAGAAAAGAGAAAAAAGAACAAAAAGAAAAAGAAAGAAAGCAAAAGAAAAAGAAAGCAAAAGAAGAAGAAAAAAGAAAAAGGGAAAAAAGGAAAGAAAATTGAAAAAAGAAAAAAAAGAAAAAAAAACAGATAAAAGAAAGAGAAAAAGAAAAAAGAAAAGAAAAAAGAACAAAAACAGAACAAAAAACAAAAAGAAAGAAAGAAAAAGAGGAAGAAAAAAGAAAAAAAAGAAGAAAAAAAACAAAAAAGGAGAAGAAAAAAACAAAAAAAAGAAAGAGAAGAATAAAGAAAAAGAAAGAGAAGAATAAAGAAAAAGAAAGAGAAAAAAGAAAAGAAAAAAGAACAAAAAAAAAAAAAAAGAAAGAAAGCAAATGAAGAGAGGGAAAAAAGGAAAAAAAAAAGAAAAACAGAAAAAAAAGAAAAAAATGAAAAAAGAAAAAGAAAGAAAAGAAAATTTTTTTTTTAAATCTGGATTAGAAAAAAAAATTTGAAAAATTGAAATTTCAATTCCAATTCTTCAAGATAAATATTTATCAACTTGTAAATGAAACAAAAAAAAATAACTTATATAAATCCTCGGGTTATAATTTTCTTTTCTATTAATAAATAAAGTGAAACATTTTATAATCAATTAGTAAAATGTTGTGACCCGAAGCAAGTACAAGATCCGTTAGAAAATATACTTAAATGACACAAGAACCGGTTGCAACACGCAAGATCTTTATGGTATATGTAGGACAGACACTCTCCTATGTGGTTACTCATAATTTTCTTTTCTATTAATAAAGGGAAATGTTTGATAACAATGGCAATCACTATATATATATATATATATATATATATATATATATTATAAAATGGGTACAAGAGATAACCTACTCTAGTTTCACCATAAGGATCTTCAGGGTTAAATCCACTGAATTAATTGAGACACCGATTAATAGCAGTTGATTTCACGTGTGTGTTCAATGCAATGAATCACAAAGAACATACATGAAATCGGCTGCTATTAATCGGTGTCTTGATTAATTCAGTGGATTTAATCCTGAAGATCCTTATGGTGAAACTCGAGTAGGTTATCTCTTGTCCCCATTTTATAATAAATTTGCTCTACTTAGTATTGAGCACTTTGTATTTGTTATATCGCTGACTTACCACCCTGAATTCCTCTTACTAACCATCGTGACCAAATTCACCGGTAAGTTACCTTTTCCTTTATAAATTAAATATATATATATATATATACTAGCAAATATATGCACCCTCCGGGTGCAAGTATTTAAGTTTTAATATAATAACATATCATGTTAAATTAGAAAGGCTAATGAAACTGAATAAGAATTCAGATAAAAATATTTGGAACAGAGGGGGTATAATCGGAAAATAGAACAACTTTGAAACTAACTGTTCCACCATTTTCCCTCACTCCCGTCTTTCAGTGGTAAATTTCCCTAATTTAACTATTTAGTTAAAATAGGAAGAAAATAATAAAATTACAGTTATTTCTTTATGTTAATAGATTTCTGTTAAGATTTATCCCCGAGATTTTTGCTCATATTTATTAAGATAAAACCAAGCAATTAGAAATCAATAATATTAAGCATATATTTATTAAAATCAAATTTTTTAATATCAATATGCAAATTAGCCTTCACTTTCACACAGTAAACCGCTATTTCGTTGAATATATAAATATAAGTGCATGTTATTAGTATGTAGATATTGTTAACAGTCTTAATGATGTAAAACAATTTTACTAATAATGGAGAATGTGTGTAAATAACAAAGGGAATTGTGACTTGTGTAGTTTCGGTTAGACAGACAAACCAACAATCTCCATTATAATAAGATATATGTATGTATGTAGAGTGAGTGTTAGGGATTCAACCTATTAGAAAATAGTTTCTATCTAGTGTAATAAAACTTGCATCGATTTTGATATATAAAACAAAATAATAAAAGTAGACATTTCGCATAAAAAGATGAGAGCAAATTTATTTTCGGTTTCTCAAATCTATTTGTGAGTTTGAAATCTCAAGTAAAATTTAC
>CM042170.1:65538852-65583852 GCA_023376005.1 Doryteuthis pealeii | reverse complement strand
CCTAGTCAGACGCTCTATCGACTGAACTAAACCGGCCCTTAGTCAAAATAAAATTTTATATGTACTTCTGTGACATTTTCATATATAAATACAGTATTAAAATTCAAAGAAAAAAATCAAAACTTTAACAAAAAAATAAATCTTACATAATCTATAAGCATAGCTTATCATTTTTGTAAGGCAGTGTAGTATTTTTTTATACACACATACATTCTTTCTTAGTCAAAAATAAAATTTTATAAGTGCTTCTGGACATTTTTCATATGTAAATACAGTATTAAAATTCAAAGAAAAAAAAAATCAAAACTTTAACAAAAAAAAAAAAATCTTGCATAAGCATAGCCAATCATTTTTGTAAGGAAGTGTAGTCATTTTTTATATTTATAAACCACACAAACACATACTTCCTTAGCCAAAATAAAATTGTATATGTATATTTACAAATCTCTCCGCACACGTAGGATCATTTCTTAAGCAGAGTTTAACAGGTTTGAATTCAGAATTTTCCTTCTAGACTAGTTGCTTACCAGGGTTAAAAAGGTTAGTCTGCCCTATTATTTACCCATAGCTGGAGGGAGAACAGTTGGATGCATATCTTGCCCAAGGGTATGAGCGTTATGTGAAATGCAAACAGCCTCTTCCAGGATTTGAGCTTGATTTGCCAAGCCTATTCCCTGCGATGATAATCCTTCCATCAAAAGCAACTCAATAATTAAGTATACTATCAAGAATATGGGCAGAAGTTTTAATGGTAATGAAAACATATTAGAAATTTTACTAACAAAATTAAATAAGAATACATATAAAAAAGATTACACTTATCTCTCTTTTATCATCTCGCAAGTCAGAAAGATCAGTACACTCCCCAGAAGCAGGATGCTCTCTACGTAGTACCTTATTATCCCAGATTTATTGCCATCGCTTCGCTGTCCAAATCAAGCTGGTAATGGTCACTAAAAGTTATTAATAAATCTTTATGTGAATCAATTATCAAAGAATTGAACTTATTTGAGAGTTGCCCCTAAAACACTTCTTGCGACTTTTCATTCACAAGATTTTCTTCCATTCTTCAGCTTGCTTATTCAATAGGATTACATTGTTTCTCTTTAACACCTCTACAATCATTACACCCATGTAGAGCTCTATTCTCTCTCTCTCTCTCTCTCTCTTTCTCTCCTTTTTTCTTTTCTCTTTATTTTTCTTTCTCTCTGCTCCTTTCTCTTCTCATCTTCCTCTTCTCTTTCTTTCCTCCTTCTTTCTCTCCTTCTTTCTCTCTCTCTTTCTTCTCCTTCTTTCTCTCCTTCTTTCTCTCCCTCTTTCTACTCCTTCTTTCTCTCCCTCTATTCTCTCCCTCTTTCTCTCTCCTTCTCTCCTTCTTTCTCTCTCTCTCTCCTTTCTTTCTCTCCCTCTTTCTCTCTCTTTCTCTTTTTCTTTCTCTCTCTCTCTCTCTTTCTTTCTCTTTCTCTCTCTCTCTTTTTCCCTCTTTCTCTCTCTTTCTTTCTCTCTTTCTCTCCTCTCCCTCTCTCTCTCTCCCTTTCTCTCTCTCCTTTCTCTCTCTCCCTTTCTCTCTTTCTTTCTCTTTTCTCTCTCTCTCTCTTTCTTTCTTTCTCTCTCTCTTCCTCTCTCTTTCTCTCAGAAAAATCATTTACATCCTACATCTTATTATAATGGAGATTCAGTTGTCTGTAAACTAAACTACATCAAGATACTCCCAGGAATTGCATAAGTTTTTTAAGTCTAGAATGAAAATTCTGAATTCAAACCTGTGGAAACTCTGTCAATACAAATTTCACTTTCTCCTTTAATTACCTTAATCATAACACCTTCTCGAGGCTATTCTCTCTCTCTCTCTCTCTCCTCTAAGAGACTTATAACCTTTGCTCAATCTCAGTCAGCTAGTTAAAACCAACATTTAGAGAATTTCTCTGACTGTTTGAAATGAGGCTTGATGTATTAGTATTATTCTGTGTTATTCGGACTATTGTCCTCATCTTCATTGTTATCTGTACAACGTTTTGGCCGCATATGTTCTCCGGCCTTCTTCAGGTATTTCCAAAGTCTGACAAGAAATAACCTGAAGAAGGCTGCAGGGCATATCGGCCAAAACGTTGTACAGATGACAATGAAGATGAGGACAATAGTCCGAATAAGCAGCGATAATACTCAACATTTAGAATTATGCGGAAAATTATTCTACATCCTACATCTTATTATAATGAAGATTCAGTGTCTGTCTCTATAACCTGTCAAGATACTCTCAGCGAATTGCATAAGTTTTATAAGTCTAGGATGAATATTCTGAATTCAACCTGTGAAACCTCTGCCTAAGTGTCATACGAATTTCATTTTCTCCTTAACTACCTTAAATCATAACACCTTCTAGAGGCTATTCTCTCTCTCTCTCTCTCTCTCTCTGCAGTGGTTAGTACCTGTTACGGTCCAATCTATGGGTTAAATAGAAAAAATGTATTTATAAAAAAATTATTATCCATTAAGAATTGAATTTATTTCAAAACTTTATTGGCATTAAATGACCCACTGAGTTGATATGCCGTTAAACACAAAACCAAACCCTCTCTCTCTAAGAGACCTTAACCTCTTGATCAATCTGTCAGCTAATTAAAACCAACATTTAGAATGTACACGGTAAATCATTTACATCCTACATCTTATTATAATGGAGATTCGGTGTCTATAACCTTAAAACTATGTCAAGATACTCTCAGGATTTGCATAAGTTTATCAATGAGTATTTAATTTATAGTCAAATCATAATACATAGAATAAATCTTATTCATTAACAATGTCTCTATGAAAATCTGAGTTAGATTTTGCCTCAAAACAGCCCATGTTATTAGTGCATTTTAAAATCCTGCAATGTGTCTTATATATCACTAAGAAATTACAAGGGTACATAATATATGATGTGGTAATTTGCATACTGGTTTTTTAACAAAAATCACTTTGGTGCTATTGATCTCAAATTATTGTTTTTTTCTCCAACATATTAAAATCTAATCTAAAATGATTCTATATTGGAACCAATTAAGATATAATCTAAANTTACTCTTTCTATAACATAAAAGCTTACCTGAAGAAGATCTACTCACAGTTTGAAACCTGCAGCGCCGGCTAATAAATTTACCGAAACTCATTTCATTTAAACCTGTGTTTTTTCCAAATTTCTCAACTATACCAATTTGATGCACCTGTACACATGCACGTGTGCGCAACGACACAACTCTTGTCTATATATGTATAAGAGAATTAAAAATAAAAAATAAAAATTTTTAAAATAAAAATTTAAAAAATAATATATATTAATAAATAAGTTATATTTTTGTCAACATCACACGAAATATTATACAGCACCATGGCCACCAAACACAAGTAGTGCATACAGTCATAATGTCACAGTCTTACATGCATTTTCATGTGTACGTGCATGACAGCATACGCACACGTACAAACAAAAAGTGCATTCAGTAAACATGCCAACAGAATACAGTTAAAAAATATACATCTGTATCATTTTCCAAAAGAATTTTCATTTACCCTAAAAAATCATAGCAGACGACAACTACTTCAGTTCCAGTGTTCTTTCTAAAAGAAGAGATTTATCTCGAATATCAATAATAAGAATAGATTACAGGTTAATAAAACAACACATTGTTACCCTTATTTTCTTTATCACTGCATTGTGAATAGCCTTCAAAACCAAACTCTCCAAACCAAATATATACACAATGCTTCAAGCAAATCATAAAACCCATTTTTTTGTTTTTTTTTTTTTTTGTTTTTTTTTTTCTTAATAATATATATATTATATATGAGTTAAGAGTAAGGAAATGAATCCGATGTATATGTAATAGATGAAAAGATATTAAAACACACAATGTTGTTAAAATATATTATTTCTATATCATTTTCATTGCTAATATTGAGACAATATTTCATAAAATCCAACCAATCACCAAGCTATGTTCATATAGAAAAAATGCGTTCTAAAAATGTGTACCCCATCAAGAATGAATTAGAGAAAAACATCTTCAGCATAAAAATAACCAAACAAGAGTTGACAAAAGCCATAAAATCCAACCAACCCATCTATAGAAGAAATGAGTTCTAAAAAATGTGTACCATCAAAAAATGAATAAAGAAAAACATCTTTGGCATAAAATGGGTTGAGATGCTGTAAAATCCAACCGACTGAATCAGTATCTAAACCTTGTAACCTTGCGATTCCTCGGCGGATGCTCTATCGCTTGAGCTAAACCTGACAGTTAACAAAGAATGTAAACTGACACTAAAAAAGCGATTAGAGAAGTAATTTAAAAACAAAACTACATAAAACACGGATTGGCTGATGTTTTCAAGTTAAGAAAAAAATATTATTCTTTGAAAGAAGAATTTAATCTTTTTTTTCGAAAAGGCGTTTGTTTATTTTGATAAAAGATTCTTTAAAATGAAATTGTAAGACTTACCAGCTGGGAGTTGTATAATAAAACTATGTAACTAGATTCTTTATTACTTGCCCATTACGTGGTAATGCTTCGCAATTGTAGAAGCAGTACAAAGAAGTTAGCATTGTTAATGAATACAAAGACGCCTTTTCTAATAAAAGTATAATGTATACTATTTAATATTTTTTTTTTTTTTTTTGAGATGGAGTATTGTCAATAATCAACTTTTTGACTAGCGTTTCTTTATCATACCACTAGCAGAGCTACCACGGCATTGCCTGGGGTTATAAAATTAAAAAATAAACTCTTATTTATAGTAGTCTTTGAATGGTCCAAAAAATTTAAGATAATATAATCTTTATGCAAGTTTCTCGAGCAAACGAAATGTAAATTCCTTGATTAGCGTTTCTTTATCATACACTAGCAGAGCTACCCGGCATTGCCTGTGGTTTAAAAAATTAAAAAAATAAATCTCTTATTTATATTAGCAAATATACACCCTCCAGTGCAAGTATTCAAGAATTTTTTTTAATTTTTAAACCACAGGCAATGCCGGGTAGCTCTGCTAGTGTATGATAAAGAAACGCTAATCAAGGAATTTACATTCGTTTGCTCGAGAAACTTGCATAAAGATTATATTATCTTAAATTTTTAGACCATTCAAAAGACTACTATAAATAAGAGATTTATTTAATTTTTAAACCCCAGGCAATGCCGGGTAGCTCTGCTAGTGTATGATAAAGAAACGCTAGTCAAAAGTTGATTATTGACAATACTCCATCTCAAAAAAAAAAAAAAAAATATTAAATAGTATACATTATACTTTTATTAGAAAAGGCGTCTTTGTATTCATTAACAATGCTACTTCTTTGTACTGCTTCTACAATTGCGAAGCATTTACCACGTAATGGGCAAGTAATAATAGAATCTAGTTACATAGTTTTATTATACAACTCCCAGCTGGTAAGTCTTACAATTTCATTTTAAAGAATTCTTTATCAAAATAAACAAACGCCTTTCGAAAAAAAAGATTAAATTCTTCTTTCAAAGAATAATATTTTTTTCTTAACTTGAAAAACATCAGCCAATCCGTGTTTTAATGTAGTTTTGTTTTTAAATACTTTCTAATCGCTTATTTTAGTGTCAGTTTACATTTCTTTGTAACTGTCAGGTTTAGCTCAAGCGATAGAGCATCCGCCGAGGAATCGCAAGGTTACAGGTTAGATACTGATCAGTCGGTTGGATTTTACAGCATCTCAACCCATTTTATGCCAAAGATTTTTTCTTTAATTCATTTTTGATGGGTACACATTTTTTAGAACTCATTTTCTTCTATAGATGGGTTGGTTGGATTTTATGGCTTGTCAACTCTTGTTGGGTTATTTTATGCTGAAGATGTTTTTCTTTAAATTCATTCTTGATGGGTACACATTTTTAGAACTCATTTTCTTCTATATGAACCATAGATTGGTTGGTTGGTTGGATTTTATCGAAATATTGTCAATATTAGCAATGAAAATGATATAGAAATATATTATTTTAACAACATTGTGTGTTTTAATATCCTTTTTATCTATACATATACCATCGGATTCATTTCCTTACTCTTAACTCATATATATATATATATATATATAAGGGTTTTATGATTTGCTTGAAGCATTGTGTATATATTGGTTTGGAGGTTGGTTTTGAAGGCTATCACAATGCAGGTGTAAAGAAAAAATAAGGTAACAATGGTGTTGTTTATTAACCTGTAATCTATTCTTATTATTGATATTTCGAGATAAAATCTCTTCTTTAGAAGAACACTGGAACTGAAGTAGTTGTCGTCTTGCTATGGCATTTTTTAGGTAAATGAAAATTCTTTTGAAAATGATACAGATGGTATATTTTTTTAACTGTATTCTCGTGTTGCATGTTTACGTGAATGCACTTTTTTTGTTTGTACGTGTGCGTATGCTGTCATGCACGTACACATGAAAATGCATGTAGACTGTGACATTATGACTGTATGCACGTACTTGTGTTTGGTGGCCATGGTGCTGTATAATATTTCGTGTTGGACAAAATATAACTTATTTATTAATATATTATTATTTTTAAATTTTTTATTTTTAAAAATTTTATTTTATTTATTTTTTAATTTCTTATTTACTTTGCCATAAGTGTTTGTGTGTGTGC
The DNA here is from genome assembly GCA_023376005.1 of Doryteuthis pealeii. Taxonomy (NCBI): domain Eukaryota; kingdom Metazoa; phylum Mollusca; class Cephalopoda; order Myopsida; family Loliginidae; genus Doryteuthis; species Doryteuthis pealeii. The sequence goes on along the minus strand of CM042170.1, from coordinate 65,577,205 downwards.
GCACACTTTGCGTGTGTACAGTGCATGCAAAAGTTGTAGTATAGTGAGAAATTTGAAAAAACACAGGTTTAAATGAAATGAGTGGTAAATTTATTAGCCGGCGCTGCAGTGTTTCAAACTGTTGAGTAGATCTTCTTCAGGGCTTTTATTGATATAAGAAAGAGTAAAAAAATTTTTATCACAGAATAATGAGAAAAAACTGTGATAGTTCTTGTTTATCAATCTGTTCAAAATTTGAAATTTGAAGAAGAAACGCTGGAAAGGTAGACGGTTTGAAATATGATGTCAAATATTCTTCTTTTATGGTGTGTGTATGTGTGCATCAGTGCTCAACATTAACTCTGTCCTGGGGACGATAAAAATTACACCTGGGATGATCAATATGTCATCCAAGACAGTTTGCCAAGGACAGTAAAAATTTTTCCTAAAAGTTAGTACTACATTCCAATATTGGCCGTCCAGTGATTGCCTGAATGCTGACCTCAAAATGAGGCTACGAGACTGCAGGTCTATTCTCAAAGCCATGTAATGAATAATGGTGGAGGGAGATAGTTTAAAAGGACCGAATTATGTACTACTAACCCTTCTCAGGGTAACTTAAAGTAAAAAAGTATTTTTTTTTAGCTCAAAACACACTAGGAAATGGATTTTTTGTCTAAATATCCAGAATTATCACTGCTTCAGCTTTTCTTAATGTTTTATTACATGTTATTATGCTACTGATGACTGACAAGTATAGATGATGCTAATGAATTAAACAAAAATATTTTAATTTCAGGACGGTCCAAACCCCATTTGAGACAGTTGATAATTTTTGTTCGGGACGGTCATGAAAAAGTTAGTGTCGGGGCCTGGTGTGCATATATATATATATATATATATATATATATATATATATATATAGATAGATATATGTGTGTGTGTGAGTGCTTTGTGTGTATACAGTGCATGCAGAAGTTTCTAATAAAAGACTGGTATTCTGTCTTTAAAACCAGTAAATAAATATCTAAGAAAAAACTCTAATACGAGAAGAGAAAAGTTATTTAGAGAAAGTCGATACAACTAAATAAAATCAATAGCGAACTATCAATACAAAAATTTGGCTAAATGATCTAAGATGATTTATTTATTTAATCCAACAGAACTGCCATGTTTCTTTCCACTCGTCTACTCGAGACTTACCAAGAAACACCAGCCAGTGGTTAGACTGATTGTCGTTTTTAAAAGAAAGAAAATTAATTGACATGTAATATTTGCCGAGCGTATTTAACAAGTGCTAAGAATTCACATGACGGGGTAACGATAGAAATGTTCAAAATGTTAATGAATTAAAAACTTCCTGGGAAAATTGGTTTTGGGATTTGACTTTTATTTGAAGGATTAATTACGTAAATGAGGAAACGGCTTGAGTAATTAAAAGTGGGAGGAATCCCGGGTTTCACGTTTCAGAGAAAATAGCAAAGTAGAAATATTGTATGAAATTTGTACACTTCAATAGAAATTCACTAAAGAAACAAATCTTTGACAAAGAATTAATATAACTTTCTTTCTTTTTTTTTATTTTTTTAAATCTAATTAATAATATGGAAAAGGAGGGGTTGGTGTAATGGTTATCAGAATTGAAAGTTAAACTAGCAAACCAAGTTTTAATTCAGTCTGTTTGTATTTACTTTGTATTAATACTTTTGGGAAAGGTATGAATCCACATTCTTCCTTGGTATGGATAAATAGCTTAAGTGTGGGGAATTTTCAGGGCATTTGGTACTATCTACAAAAAAAAACCTGGAAAACCAAGTTTTAATTGAGTCTGTTTATGTTTACTTTGTATTAATACTCTTGGAAAGGTATGAATCCACATTCTTCCCTGGTATGGATAAATTGGGAATTTTCAGGGCATTTGGTGCTATCTATAAAAAAAACCTGGCAAACCAAGTTTTAATTCAGTCTGTTTGTATTTACTTTGTATTAATACTCTTGGGAAAGGCATGAATCCACATTCTTCCCTGGTATGGATAAATGGGGAATTTTCAGGGCATTTTGGTGCTATCTATAAAAAAAACCTGGCAAACCAAGTTTTAATTGAGTCTGTTTATGTTTATTTTGTATTAATACTCTTGGGAAAGGTATGAATCCACATTCTTCCCTGGTATGGATAAATGGGGAATTTTCAGGGCATTTGGTGCTATCTATAAAAAAAACCTGGCAAACCAAGTTTTAATTGAGTCTGTTTATGTTTACTTTGTATTAATACTCTTGGGAAAGGCATGAATCCACATTCTACCCTTGTATGGATAAATAGCTTAAGTGTGGGGAATTTTCAGTGCATTTGATGCTATATATAAAAAAAAAATGTGCCGGGTTAGCTCAGTCAGTAGAGCGTTCGGCTAGAAACCACAAGGTTCCTAGTTTGATACCGGTCCTCGCCAACTCAGCGTATGAGTAGCACAGGGATCTGTGCGGTAAAGTAAGGAGCTGATGATAGGTGTGGCGCTCCACCCCAGATGCTAAAATAATCTCCTTGGTCTAGCGCTAGTGAAAAGGGGATAGACTCCCTCACTGTCTGGCTGATACTGACATTAGGCCGCCCGACAACTTTACTTTACTTACTTATAAAAAAAATTGGCAAACCAAGTTTTAATTGAGTCTGCTTGTGTTTACTTTTTATTAATACTCTTGGGAAAGGTATGAATCCACATTCTTCCCTAGTATCGATAAATGGGGAATTTTCAGGGCATTTGGTGCTATCTATAAAAAAACCTGGCAAACCAAGTTTTAATTGAGTCTGTATTTACTTTGTTTTATGGCATATCAACCTCAGTGGGTCATTTAATGCCATCAAAATTTTGAAATAAATTCATTCTTGATGGATACTCAATTTTTTTAATAAACCTACATTTTTCTGTTTAACCCATAGATAGGACCAAACAGGTACCACCACTTCGGGTCAGAGTGGACCTGGGAGCAATGGTGATGAAGGGGTGCTCCATATTCCCCAGACCTCCAAAACTGGAACCTAACCATCAGAGTTTAACGTTATACACATGACATAAAGACCTTCAGCCACTGGTTTCTAGCAATATGATACAAAGGATTGGGGCTTGCATAAGGGCAAGAGTGTTGGGGAAATCTTATAAGGGCTATGGCTTGATGCGACCAGCCAATTGATTTGAGGGGGCCCTTTCCGACCACCCATCTATCTATACATATATAAATGGCAGTTGTGTGTATCTGTATGTCCGGAGGAAACTTCGAAAATAAAACAATTAACAACAAAGTAAATATATATACACATTAAATATCACCAGGGTTTGATTTTTGAGCAAAAATAATTGACATTTGATTTTTATTTGTGAAGATAATTAAAAAATAAAATTTAAATGATAACAGCATGGATTTTGTTTTTCATTTAATATTTTAGATAGTAGACATTAACATTTCTTTTCAGAGTAGCTGGATCAATGCAAGGTCGATTTTTTTTTACATAGAGATTTAAATGGGGCATCCGATGAGGATCCAACTCAAGATTGAGTAATAATGGATCTGCGGGACTAACTTTTTTAAAAATCCCCCCTCTACTCTGGCGATGATGGGTGGCCACTTCTAGTCTAGTCTAAGTAAGAGCCAAAGTACAATGTTGTATGTCATGGAATTCTCAACCACCAGGATTCTATCCTTAAGTATCACTGGTCACCACGTACGGCCAACAGGTGGCCCAATTTCTTAACCCTCTGCAGAAGTGTACTCAGTGTAGCTGACAGGGCTTGTTTACTTTATACTCTTGGGAAAGGCATGAATACAGATTATTCCCTGATACGGACAAACAGCTTAAGATTGGACTTAACAGTCATGTATTTGCGGACAAAATCTATTCCTCAGTCTTGTAGTGTTTTACTTCTGGTGGTTGGCAACCTTCCGTCTATTCTAGACAATGGCGTAGTTTTTTTCTTCTCTCTCTCTCTCACTTACAGCTACGTGAGTGGCTGAACAGACCGATCCTCGAATGGCAGTCTCTGGTGCAGTGGCTGCAAACAAAAGGTGATGCTTTCTGTAGGTGTTGGAGGTGCTGCTGTTTCTCCTTTCTTTTAGCTCTCTTTTCTGTGGCAGCTTTTTTCCTCTCTTTTTCACTTCTTTTTGTTCCTTGTTTGACGAGGAGGTGCCAGGTTGCACGGTCTTCTGCACAAGCCTCCCACATGTCTATGTCGATGCGGCATGGTTAAAACCAACTTTCCTCCCAAATCCGAGATGTAGGGATAACAGAAATAATAATAAAAACAGGGAAATTGTTAACAATAACAATACTTGTTTATTTATGCTTCACTGACAGGGAATACAGTGGATGAGTTTGGATTAGAGTTCTAGCTTAATGAGGATGAGAGTGTATGACCTGCTCGGTTCTGATCTGCTGTGCAGTCTGTTTTTCCCTTCTCTTTAGAGAGTCCGGTTCGAATCGTTAGAGGGAGATAACTCTCCCTAACACATCTGTTCGGAAGAATGTCCTACCTACCCTACAACAAAGTATGATCATTTACAAATTCAAATGTCAGTGTGAAGCTGACTATGTAGGGAAGACTATCCAGCGGCTGGAAGCGATAATAGTATCAGGATATGCCCAATCAACATCCGGGCTTTAACAAGCGCACAATTCCACAATTGGCGGGCACTCATTGGATGAATGTTCGACTGGTTACTAGGAAGAATTATTCTCTGTATTACACAAGGCAAGGGCGAAGATAAATCGTGCCATTATCGTATGTATGTTATTATAAACTAAGTGTTTTGTATTTTGCTTGATTTTAATATATAAATGAATCAAGTGTAAGAATACGTAATATGAGAGAATTGAAAAACATTGATTGACAAGAATAAAAGGAATGTATGATTTTACAAGGAGAAAAAGCTATTTCCATATTTTCCACACCAAACTACTGTATAGTATAAATATATATATATATATATAGATAAAAGTATCAGGACATACCCGATTAACATCCGGGCTTTAACAAGCGCACAATTCCACAATTGTTGGGCACTTATGGGATGAATGTTCGTCAGGTTACCAGGAAGAATTCTTCTCCTTATTACACAAGGCTAGGACGAAGATAAATCTTGCCATTATTGTATGTACGTTATTATAAATTCAGTTTTTTGTATGTAGCTTGATTTTAAGTATATAAATTTTGAGAGTCTTTGGTGCAATAGAAAGTGGTATTAATGTACAAATAGGAAAAGCATCGGCTCCCATAGACAGATTATCAGTCATATGGAAATCCAATCTTGCTGACAAGTTAAAGTAACAATCCTTCCAAGCTGTAGAAAATAAGCTAGATGGGAGCTGCACAAGGATACTGTGTGCGATCTTAAACAAATAGAAACAACACCCTACAACAAAGCAGCTGTACGGCCACTTGCCACCTATCACACAGAACATCTGAGTGAGGTGAATGACATGCTAGACATTGCTGGAGAAGAAAGAACAAACTCATGATATTCTCGTACAGAAACCAGCACATTGGAATTATTTTGTATATATATATTTACCAACCCCTCCGCACGAGCAGGATACGACACAAGGTCAATTTCTTAAGCGGAGTTCAACAGGTTTGAATTCAGAGTTTTCCTTCTCCAAGACTGGTTACCTAGCCATGGTTAAAGAACCCAGTCTGCCCTGCTATTTACCCATAGCTGGAGGGAGAGTAGGATTCATACCTTTCCCAAGGGTATTAGCGCTAAGTGAAATGCAATTACAACGTCCAGGATTTGAACTCGGAGCGACGAGTCAATTTCCCATAACTTTAACCATTACACCACGCGCTTCCTACAAATTATTTTGTATATAAGGTGTGCTACCATTCCCCACCTGGATTTATAAACTAGCCAAAGTCACATGGTTTATTCCTTCAACAACCACCACTTATACTGCGTGGTTGATACACTACTTAAACACTAATACTTGCCACAGTTTACTTGCAATCATTGAGGAGGGACTTACAATACTCAGGATTCTTTACCAGAAGAACCAAAGGACTCATTATCAGAGGATTGCCAAGGATCCAATTCCACTGGACAAGCGCCCTTGCTTAAAGCCTACAGGATGGCCCATAAGATTGTAACAGGATACACCAGTGTGAGCTGCCCAGTGAAGACCTACATAGACCAGATTTGCATGGATACTGGATGCTGCACAGATGACCTACCGAGAGCGATGAATGACAGGGACGGTTGGCAAGAGATTGTCATGTATATCCATGCTACTGGCACGACATGATGATGATGATCAAGCAAACCGGTAAACCAAGTTTTAATTAAGTCTGTTTGTGTTTACTTTGTATTAATACTCTTGGGAAAGGTATGAATCCACATTCTTCCCTGGTATGGGTAAATAGCTTAAGTAATACTGGTTAAACCGAAAGTTAAAGTGCACAAGAAAATTAGAACCAACATATTTTGTACAAATGAAAACACAACAACCATTGGTTAATACAATGATACAACAGTACAAGAATGGAAACCAGAGAATAGAAAATTCCGAAAGGAAGAAGTAATACTGGCTCGGCTGCGCATTGTCCTATCTAATATACTCCATTATATTAAAACTTAAATACTTACACCGGGTGGGTACATATTCTTGCTAGTATATATTAATTCTGAAGCATCAAAAGTTTTTTTTAGAAAATTGGGGGAACAAATAGACAAAAATCTGAAGGGAAAGAATTAAAATTTCTTACTATATCATTATGTGATGTCATTCCCTCAAATCTGACGAAAAGAATATTTCCTGACTCCCACCAGGCCGGATTAAATTAAGATCTTTTTTATGTGGTGATTTTTATGGGTCATCCTGTGAGGAAAAAAATCTAAAGGGAAAGAATTAAAATTTCTTACTATATTATTATGTGATGTCATTCCCTCAAATCTGACGAAAAGAATATTCCCTGACCTCCCACCAGGCCGGATTAAATTAAGATCTTTTTTATGTGGTGATTTTTATGGGTCATCCTGTGAGGAAAAAAATCTAAAGGGAAAGAATTAAAATTTCTTACTATATCATTATGTGATGTCATTCCCTCAAATCTGACGAAAAGAATATTCCCTGACCTCCCACCAGGCCGGATTGAATTAAGATCTTTTTATGTGGTGATTTTTATGGGTCATCCTGTGAGGAAAAAAATCTAAAGGGAAAGAATTAAAATTTCTTACTATATCATTATGTGATGTCATTCCCTCAAATCTGACGAAAAGAATATTTCCTGACCTCCCACCAGGCCGGATTAAATTAAGATCTTTTTTATGTGGTGATTTTTATGGGTCATCCTGTGAGGAAAAAAATCTAAAGGGAAAGAATTAAAATTTCTTACTATATTATTATGTGATGTCATTCCCTCATATCTGACGAAAAGAGTATTCCCTGACCTCCCACCAAGCCGGATTAGATTAAATATTATATATATATTCTTATATATTCTTGCTAGTCTTATTATAATGGAGATTGTGTGTTTTTCTGTCTGTAACCGAAACTATATTCCTACTCAAGTCACAATTCTCTTAGTTATTGACATCACATTCTCCATGATTTTATTTTTATCTAAACCTCAATTATTAATAAAATTGTCTTACATTATTAATACTGTTAACTATGTCTACATACTGACAACATGCAATTATATTTATATATACAAGAAAATAGCAGTTTACAGTGTGAACGGGAGGCTAATTTGCATATTAATATTAAAAAATCGAATTTAATAAATATGTGATTAGTATTATTGATTTCTAACTGTTTGGTTTTATTTTAATGAATATAAGCAAAAATCTCTTCAATGAATCTTAAATGAAATCCATTAACAAGATAAAATAACTGTCATTTTATTCTTTACTTCCTCTTATAACTAAATACTTAAATTAGAAAAAAATAACAATGAAAGACGAGAGTGATGGAAGAGTAAGTTTCAGTTGTTCCATCTTTTTATTATACTCCCTCTGTTTCAAATCTTTTATTATACTCCCTCTGTTTCAAATCTTTTTATCTGTATTCTTATTTAGTTTCATTAGCCTTTCTAATTTAATACAATATTTTATTACATTAAAACTTAAATACTTGCACCCGGAGGGTGCATATATTTGCTAGTATATATAAATTCTGAAGCATAAAAAGTTTTTTTTAGAAAATGTAAAAAATGAAATTGGGGGGAGAAAATAGAAAAATATCTGAAGGGAAAGAATTAAAATTTCTTACTATATCATTATGTGATTTCATTCCCTCAGATCTGACGAAAAGAATATTCCCTGACCTCCCACCAGGCCGGATTGAATTAAGATCTTTTATATGTGGTTATTCTTATGGGTCATCCTGCTAGGATCGAACTCGCTATTCACTAGTAACAGATCTGCAAACGATTATTAAACCATGTTTTTATCTCTTCTACCCGTGGGTAATTTCATGTCATTTTTTTTTTAGCTTACTCAAAATTGAACAAAGAAATTCTAATACAGGTCAGAGAAAATTCTAAAGAGATAGTCAATAATCAAAGATGGTTGAAGAATTAAAGTCAATTTTTTTTTTTCCTCAAAAAAAGTTCTTTTCTATTCATATGAAAAGCAATTTCTGTTACATAATAGAATGAAAAGGATTTATGTCCTAGATACAAAGGAACAAATAATATATTTACAATGACAATAAAACACTTTCAACGATTTAAGTAGGGAATAAAAAAAATAGTGAATATATTCAGCAGAGTATCAAATGATTTTGAGAGATTAAACAGTTTCAATTCAAAAGTTGAAATTCAAAAAATGTTAATTGCTGAAAGTTTTCAATACAAGGAAAAGTTTTACAACAATGAGAAAAAAAAAAAATCTTAAAATTAAAAAAAAAAAAAAAAAGAAATTAAAAAAAAAAAAAACCCAAAAAACCCAACCTTCTCAGTCGTTCTCAAGGTTCCTAGTTCGATACCCGCCCTAGCCAACTCAGCGTATGAGTAGCACAGGGGTCTGTGCGGTAAAGTAAGGAGCTGATGGTAGGTGTAGCGCTCCACCTCAGACGCTAAAATAATCTCCTTGTCTAGCACTAGTGAAAAGGGGATAGACTCCCTCGCTGCATGGCTGATACCGACATTAGGCCGCCCCGACGGCTTTACTTTTTTATATATAGATAGATAGATAGATATATAGATAGAGAGAGAGATAAGGACCTAAAGGAGTCAGAAACTATCTACCTAGGTTTCACCTAAACTGGTGCCAGTGGAACATGAAAAGTTAAAGCTATCAATACAAGGAAAAAAAATATCTTAAAATTAAAAAATTAAAAAAGAAAAAAAAAAAAAACAACAGAATATATATATATATATATATATATATATATATATATATATATATATGTGTGTGTGTGTGTGTGTGTGTGTGTGTGTGAAGAGAAAATGGAAGTAAATCTGACAGTATGTAATATAGTGAAAAATTGAAAAAAGACAAGTTCATAAAACGAGTGATGTTTATTTCGCCAACACTGCAGTTTTTCATTCACCATTTTTTAAATAGACTGACCAACAAAGCAAAAGACTTTCACAGTTTTCTTATTCTTTGTGATAAATTTATTTTTCCTCAAATCAACAAAAGCCCTGATGAAGATCTATTTAAACAGATCAAAACACTGATGTGTTGGCAAAATAAACATCACTCGTTTTATGAACTTGTGTTTTTTCAATTTTTCACTAAATTTTATATATATATATATATATATATATATATATATAAGAGACTAAAGGAGTCAAAAACTATCTATCAATTTTTCACTATATTATATATATATATATATATATATATATATATATATATATATATACATAAGGACCTAATGGAGTCAAAAACTATCTACCTTGGTTTCACCTTGTTGTAGGTGACTCACTTATGACACAAACATTGGACTTACCCAAAGGGTATATATTAACAGAGCAAAGCTACTCAAGTGAGAAGTAGCAGATACATGTTCTTCGTGTATGGTGTAACAAGGAAACCCTTTTCATTGTACATTGATATATTGCTGAATACATCTGTTCTCTACATTTTATCGCCGTGTTTAGTTATTATTTATTGACCCTTAAACAGGTCATAACACACCTGAAAGGCTCATCAGATCATTTAGGTGAAACATAAGTAGGTAGTTTCTGACTCCTTCAGGTCCTTAAAAGTTTGCTCTACTTAGTGTATTGAACACTTTCTATGTATATAACTTAGAAAACTCTTTCGGTGTTTTTTCTTTTGGTCACTTTATTATGATACCGATGATTATTGTTTTGATCTTTTCTTTTAAAATTGGACACATGGCCGAGTGGATAAGGCAGTTAGGTTAAGACAGTTCTAAGTGACAGTTATCTCTGGAATCCGAGTTCAATCCTGCGTGAAAGCAGTTAGAAAAATAATTAATTAACACAACTCCTACCCCAGCTATGGTTAGCGGAATGAGAACAGGATGCCCCCATGGACTAAATAAAGGGTTAGGTTCAAAGTTCCGTGATGGCTCCCGAATACGACAAGAAAGTTCCCGAGTTTGAAAAGAAGGTTCCCGAGTCCGACAAGAAATACCTGAAGAAGGCCGGAAGGGTATATCGGCCGAAACGTTGTACAAATAACAATGAAGATGGGGACAATAGTCCGAATAACGCAGATAATACTAATTTTGATCTACTTAGTATATAGAACACTTTCTATGTATATAACTTAGAAAACTCTTTCGGTGTTTTTTCTTTTGGTCACTTTATTATGATACCGATGATTATTTTCAGACAGCATGGTTGTTTTGATCTTTTCTTTTTAAAAATTTTTTGGTAATTTATGAGGAAGTGCGTCCCGGTCTCCCACTCAAAAACCGCTACCCGGTGACTATCAAAATAACAACCCCAGCTCATCGTAATTCTTGTTTATTCATCGTAATTTGTCGTAATTCTTGTTTAGATATGAAGATGGATATATAGTTTGGAATAGACTGAGATAGATAGATAGATAAATAAACAAAATAATATAGATAGATACGAACAAATGGAGATAGATATTTTCGACAAGTAAATGTATTTGGGGGGGGGGTGCTCCTTTTTTTGTCGTAATTCTTGTTTATTTAAACTAAAAACAAGACAGTAAACAAACATGAATAAAAAAAATCTTAGTATTTAAAGTAATATAGATAAATATGAACAAATTGAGATAGATAGATAGATGGATAGTTTTGATTTGGTTTGTTTTGTTTTACGGCATATCAATCTCAGTGGGTCATTTAATGCCGATAAAGTTTTGAAATAAATCAATTCTTAATGGATAATACAATTTTTTTATAAATACATTTTTCTATTTAACCCATAGATGGGACCCTAACAGGTACTACCACTCCGGGTCAGAGTGGACCAGGGTGCAATGGTGATGAAGGGGTGCTCCACATTCCCCAAACCTCCAAAACTGGAACCTCACCATCAGATAGAGTTTAACATTATTCCCAGGACATGTTGACCCGCAGCCACCGCCTTCTAGCACCCATATGATAAAAGGGGTTGGGGCTTGCCATAGGATAGTTTTGAATAGACTGAGCTAGATCATTATTTTAATAGTCACCGGGCAGCAACTCTTGAGGCAGGAGACCGGGACGCACTTCCTCATAAATTACCAAATTTTTTAAAAACCTATTTTGTTCATATTCATAGTTTATACACATTTTTTTAACGTATTTCCTCTCCAACTGATATGACAACATCGATGCTTGTAGAAGAAATGCTGAACTGGAACAAAAAGACCAATAAGTGAAGAACGGAACTTGGTTTACTGGTGGTGCCAGTGGAACATGAAAAGTTAAGCCAATCACAGACTGTCGGACAGTTTGATTTTTCAGCAAGATTTAAAGGAGTGCCAAAGTGTGGTTGATGAGATAGAAAAAGTGAAAGCTCTATTTGAAAGTGAAAGTGAGAGAGAAAGTTGTATTTGAAAATGCCAAATACTGACAAGATGAGGAGGATGCCAAAATAAGAGGAGAAAACATTCAGATCAAATAAAACTGAACAAGACGGAAAAGGAATCAAGTTAAACAAGGCAGAACTAAAATTAATCCTTAAATACATCATTTCTACATAAAAATAAATTGGACAGAAGTATAGTACAAACCTCAGTGTATATATATATATATATATATAGATAAAAGGATATGAAAACACACAATGCTGTTAAAATGAAAATATTTTATATCCTATTTCATTTTAACAGCATTGTGTGTTTTCATATCCTTTTATCTATACTTATACCGTCATTTCCTTACTCTTGACATATATATATATATATATATATATATATATATAAATATAAGTAAAGTCGTCGAGGTTGCCTAAAGTCAGTATCAGCCAAACAGCGAGTGAGCCTATCCCCTTTTTACTAGCACTAGACCAAGGAGATTGTTCGGGCGTCTGAGGCGGAGCGGCACTCCTACCATCAGCTCCTCACTTTAACACATATCCATGTGCTACTCATACGCTGAGTTGGCGAGGGCCAGAGTCGAACCAGGAACCTTGAGGTTTCAGCCAGTCACTCTACCGACTGAGTTAAGCTGGCCCTATATATATATATATATATATATATTCACTCAACTTTAGTATAATAATAATAATAATAATATATATATATCTAAATTTAGATTTAAATTATGTCAAACGTTCCCTTTCTTAAAAATCTTACAAAATAATTTTAATGTTTTCTTTGTAATTCTCGGGTCATATTTATTTCTTATTAAATTTAATTTGCTTTGCAAACTCACTTTTCCCTAATCACGCTTATATTTAATGTGTATATATATATATCTACTTTGTTGTTAATTGTTTTATTTTTTGTAGTTTCATCTGGACATACACACCAACGTTGGGTCATTTAATGTTGGTAAAGTTTTGAAATATTTGTAGCGATAATTTGGAAGAAATTTTTTTAAAACTTTTTTTTTGTAAACAAATTTTCTATGTAACCCATACATGGGACCCTAACAGGTGCTAACTACCTCTTTGAATCAGAGCGGACCAGGGAGCAATGGGGATGAAGAGATGCTCCACATTCCCCAGACCTCCAAAAGTGGAACCTCACTATCAGTTAGAGTTTAACGTCATTCCCAGGACACATCATCTCGTTAAAATCTATCTGATGGTGAGGTTCCAGTTTTGGAGGTTTGGGGAATGTGGAGCACCCCTTCATCACCATTGCTCCCTGGTCCACTCTGACCCGGAGTGGTAGTACCTGTTAGGGTCCCATCTATGGGTTAAATAGAAAAATGTATTTATAAAAAAAATTGTATTATCCATTAAGAATTGATTTATTTCAAAACTTTATCGGCATTAAATGACCCACTGAGGTTGATATGCCGTAAAACATAACAAACAAAACCAGGACATGATGACCCTCAGCCACTATCTCGTACATATATGATAAAAGGGTTTGGGCTTGCCATAAGGACAATAGAGTTGGGGCAATCATATAGGTGCTAGGGCTTTGACATGAATAGCCGATTGATCAGAAGGGGCCTCTCCAACTGTCTGTCTAGCCAAAGTAAGGACCAAAGTGATGAAGGGGTGCTCCACATTACCCAAACCTCCAAAAATGGAACCTCACCATCAGATAGAGTTTAACGTTATCCATAGATTAAATTTTTTGCAATTAGTTACTATATGAAACCATTTAATTTTTTCTGACCATGACTAATATCTTATTGAATTTTCAATCAATCTTCTACTGATCATGTATGGATAAAGTATAAGACAAGATGGTTTCCAAGAGGCAAAAAGTTTCAAATCCAAATGTAGACTGAGATCGATTGGCTGATCAAAAAAAAAATTGCTTTATTAGATTCACAATTTGTTCATCATGTCAACAGACAAGGTAAACAAAATAAAATTCAAGGTGCTTCAAAAATAAAAATAAAAAAAAAATAAAAAAATGGAAGGAAAATTTTAATCTCTATATAGATATACAAAGATATATCACTAAGACAAATAACACTGGTTTACAAAAAAAAATTTTTTGTCTGAGGCAAGAATGTGAATAGGTGTTTTTTTTTTTACTAATTTGGGTGTGCTGAATTCAAATTTATAATCAGTTTTGCTCTATCACCTCTAGTTTTCTGTCTTTTAAATAGTCTCATTTTAGTATATACAGAGTATATACGTGCTTATTTCAACAGTTGCAGCAGCTTATTACAGATAAAACGGGATAGATAAAGAACATTGACGGAATAAATATACTTGGATGAGACAATGTACACAATTCATAGTACTGCAGACAGTTAGAAGTGTGTTTTCTTAGATGATCTGCTGTATTTTGCCTCCGGGATATCACGCAAGAGCATCCAGCAGAAGTCTTCCATCATGCCGGGGTTCCACTTGCCTTGGTAGTTGCTCTCCATCTTCGCAATGTCTTGGTGGAATCTTTCTCCATGCTCATCACTCACTGCTCCAAGGTTTGGAGGGAAGAAGTTGAGGTGGGAATGGAGAAAATGAATTTTGAGTGACATTCGGCATCCCATATCCTCATAAGTCTTTAGCGACTTCTCAATACAGGCTTGGTAATTTGATACGCGTGTGTTACCAAGGAAGCCACTACAGACTGACTTAAGTGCTTCCCATGCTCTCAGTTTCCTGCATAATAACTAAAAAAGAAGACATAAGTCACATAATATTAGAAATTAACCCTGAATGCATATAGGCCTTTATGTACAGTATGTGTACAAAATGTACAGTATGTGTATCTAAAAAAACTAGAGGTGATGAGTAAAAACGGATTTCAAATCTGAATTCAGCTGCACCCCAAATTAGGTTAAAACAGCTATTTTTGTGCTTGCCTCAATTTCTTTGTAAACCAGTTATTAAACAAGCAATGTCCAGAAATGCACTGGAACTGATTTTACTACATAAATGCATTGGAAGTAATTTTACTACATGAATGCATTGGAAGTAATTTTACTACATAAATGCATTGGAAGTGATTTTACTACATAAATGCATTGGAAGTTATTTTACTACATAAATGCATTGGAACTGATTTTACTACATAAATGCATTGGAAGTAACCTTACCATCAAATCTGAATTCAGCACCCCCAAATTAGGTTAAAACAGCTATTTTTGTGCTTGCCTCAATTTCTTTGTAAACCAGTGTAATTTGCACAGAGTTGTATGGTTTCAAGTATTCCTATCTAATACTAATATTATATGGTTTCAAGTAATTATATCTATTTGATAATAGAAATTTGAAGAGAAGAAACCACTATCAACTGGCTACGCATTGGCCACACTAGATTAACCCACTCTTTCATTCTAAAATAAGAACCTCCACCTAAATGTTCATGTGGAAACCAGTATACAATAAAACATATTCTGATTGAATGTACACACCTCTCCCACACTCGAAGAAAGTTCTACAATGTTGACAGCATGGACAAACTATTTGGAAAAATAGATCCCAAGAGGATATTAAACTTTTTGAAAAGAACCGGCCTCTTATCAAGGATGTAAGTTCATAGACCTACAAAAATCACCCACACACTTTCTTGATGTTTAAATCCTCAACAGAAAACTTGATTTCAAAAAATAACTAAACCCCTATCACTATACCTAATTACCAATAAAAGCAAGATCTGGAATGATATGCATAAGTGGTTGCACATGTGGCAGCTGTACCTTACAAAGAAATAAAACAAAATGTATTCGGCATAAAATAACCCAATCGGTTGACATGCCGTAAAATCCAACCAACCAACCTAATAACAATTTGTTAGCACACAGTTATATGGTTTCATGTAAATAACTAATAAAAAAATGTAATTTATGTATATCTATATATATATATACTAGCAAATATATGCACCCTCCGGGTGCAAGTATTTAAGTTTAAATGTAATAAAATATTAGATTAAATCAGAGAGGCTAATGAAACTAATTAAGAATTCAAATAAAAAGATTTGAAACGGAGGGGTATAATCGGAGAATAGAACAACCAAAACTTACTCTTTCATCACTTTCGTTTTTCAATGCTAAATTTTCCTAATTTAACTATTTAGTTAAAATAGGATGTAAAGAATAAAATTACAGTTATTTCTTCTTGTTAATGAATTTCTTTTAGGATTTATTGAAGAGAATTTTACTCATATTTATTAAGATAAAACCAAACAATTAGAAATCAATAATACCAAGCACATTTTTATTAAAATCAGTTTTTTTAATATCAATATGCAAATTAGCTTTACGTTTACACTGAAAACTGGTATTTTGTTGTATATATAAATAAAATTGCATGTTATTAATATATAGGTAAGGCCAACAGTATTAATAATGTCAAACAGTTTTATTATTAATTGAGGCTTAAATAGAAATAGAATCATGGAGAATGTGACGTTAATAACTACGGAAATTGTGACTTGAGTAGTAATATAGTTTCGGTTACAGACAGAAAAACACACAATCTCCATTATAATAAGATATATATATATATATATATATATATAGATTAAATTTTTTTTATTTCATGAAACCATTGAATTTTTTCTGATCATGTATGGATAAAGTATAAGACAAGATGATCTCTAAGAAGCAAAAAGTTCCAAAGTCAAATGTGGACCAACATTGATTGGTTGACGCAAAAAAAAAAAAAGAAAAAAGAAATAATACCTTGATTAGATTCACAATTTGTTCATCATGGGAACAGACAACGTAAACAAAATAAAAATCAAGGTGCTTCAAAAAACGAAGAAAAAAATATTGAAATCTATATATAGATATACATAGACGTATCACTAAGACAAATAATTTGCACACATGTATATGGTTTCAAGTATTCCTATCTAATATTAATAATTATATGGTTTCAAGTAATGATTTCTATTTGATAATAGAAACTTGTAAGCATATGGTTATATGGTTTCATGTAATAACTAATAGAAAAAATTTAATCTATAAGGTGGTCTCAAAGAGGCAAAAAGTTTCAAAGCCAAACGCGGACCAACATCGATTGGTTGACGAAAAAAAAAAAAAAAAAAGAAATAATAGCTTGATTAGATTCACAATTTGTTCATCATGGGAACAGACAAGGTAAACAAACTAAAAATCAAGGTGCTTCAAAAAAAAAAAAAAAAAAAAAAAAAAAAAAAAAGAAAAAAAAAAAATAAAATTTTTTTAAAAATGTGACAGTCCTGATAGGCTGAAGAAGAACAACAGCAACGAGTAAAAAAAAAAAAAAAAAAAAAAAAAAGACATTTCTGTTTGCAAAGCTAAAAAAAAAAAAAAAAAAAAATAGATTAAAATTTTTGTCTTGGAGACCTCTGTTCTTTTAGCTGAAGAAGCACTTAGTTATGCACAGCAGATGCCGTTCGTACGAGGAAAATACTGGAGACATTTCTTGATGCTGATGTTAAAAAGATCAAAACAGAAGAGGAACATAGAGGAAAAAAAAAAAAAAGAAATAGAGAGAGAAAGCGAGAAAATAAACGAATTCACCTGCTACCAGTTGGAAACCATCGTGGTGAGCGGAACGCTAATAGAAAGCTGTTATTAATGTCTCAGACAAAACTTTAAAAAAGATTGTATTAGAAAAGAAGAGTTGACCGAAACTCTTTAGAAAGTAAAAAGAAATAAAAGAACGAAATCTGAGGAAACGAAAGACTTATAGTGTTCACTGATTCAAAGTTCCATCCTGTTATCATCTTCATCACCGACAAAGTTTAACAAAAAAAAAAAGGTTTAAGCTATTACAAATACTTATATAAGTTTGTTAAGCTTATTTGCTTACTTTTAGCCAATAAGATTATTTACTTAAGACTTTTAAACTTATAAATTAAATTACTGAAGTTAAGAAGTGATGAACCTGTTCAATACTGAGTTGGGTGACCATTTCAGCAACAGTAGGTACTGTAAACAACCTGAGCCCTGAGTATCATATCTAAGCAAAATTTAGCAACTAACAACTTATAAATGAAATCACTGAAGTTAAGCAATGGTCAGCCTGTTCAATACTGAGTTGGGTGACCACTTAAGCAACAGTAGATACTGTAAGCAACCTGAAGCCTGTGTGCAATATCTTAGCAAAACTTGGTAAATAAGAACTTATAAATGAAATCATTGAAGTTAACAGGAAACGAAAGACGTATATCTTCACTGATTCAAAGTTCCCTTTATCACCAACATAGTTTAACAAAAGAAAAAAAAGTTTAAGTTATTACAAATACTTATATAATTGTGTTAAGCTTATTTGCTTACTTTTAGCCAATAAGATAATTTACTTAAGACTTTTAAACTGATAAATTAAACAAGCAGAGGGATTTTTGAAAGTTAGTCCCGCAGATCCATTTTTACTGAATCGTGAGTTGAATCCTTGTGGGATGCACCATTTAAACCCCCATATAAAAACTGTATGCTAGTCAAATGTGTGTATCAGCATTTTAACATAGTTTACATTTGAAGACACATAAGAACTCATAGAGAACAAAAACCTTTTTCTCACAAAGTGTGATCCACATTATCAGAAGATTGTCTTTTAAAAAACACAGGAACACACATTGGAGAAAAAATAATTTTCTTGTGAAGTGTTTGGATTTTCACATTCATATAAATCCAATTGAAAAAAAAAACTCACACTCAAACTTGTGATGTCTATGGATCAAGACTTTTAATGAATTCACTTTTGAAAATGCAAACACACACTTGAGAGAAACCACATGCTTATGAAGTGTGTGAATCTACATTTTTCACAAAATTTCTATTTAAAGAGCAATATGCATATACACACTGGAGAGAAACCATATCGTTGTGAAGTCTGTGGATCTGGATTTTCATTTAGTTCACATCTTAAAAATCACATGAAGACACACACTGGAGAGAAACCATTTTCTTGTGATGTGTGTGGATTAGAATTTTCACTTAAATCTAATCTGAAACGACACATGCGAATACACACTGGATGGAAACCCTATTCTTGTGAGGTGTGTGGATCAGGATTTATTTTTAGTTCACTTTTGAAAATCCACATGCGAAAACACACAGGAGAGAAACCATTTCCTTGTGAAGTATGTGGATCTACATTCTCACAAAATTCTGATTTAAGAAACCACATGCGAATACACACTCAAGAGAAGCCATTTACTTGTGAAGTGTGTGGATCTGCATTTGCACAGAATTGCATTGATCCAGCTATTCCGAAAATAGATTTTAATGACTATTATCTAAAATAATGAGAAATTCTTCCTTCTTCTAGATTGGTTACCATACCAAGATTAAAGAGCACAGTCTGCCCTACTATTAACCAATAGCTGGAGGTAGAATAACTGGATGCATACCTTTCCTAAGAGTATAAACGTTCTATGAAATACAAACATCTTTTTTTCAGGATTGGAACTCAGTTTGCCATATCTATGAGCTAGGACGATAACCATTACACCATCAGTAAGTTTCGATAGAAGAAGGAAATAAGAAAATAAATAAATAGGCTAGTTGGTTGGATTTTACTGCAGGTCAACTCTTGTTGGGTTATTTTATGCCAAAGATGTTTTAGTTTTATTCATTCTGTTGCATATCGTGCAACGGAAGAGGAATCTTCCGGTCAAGAGACAAAAGAGAAAGATAAAGAAATATATATATATATATATATATATATATATATATATATATATATAAAAACAGAAGAGAGGTCTTCCAGTCAAGAAGCAGGGAGAAGATGAAGAAATATATTAAAGAAAAAAGGAAAACGGAAGACTCCTCTTCCGGTGAGGAGGCGGAGAGAAAGATAAAGAAATATATAAAAAATGTCCGTTATCAGATCAAAAGATAAAAATGCATGGGCATATTTATCGTATATAAAGGCTAGTGGATTTGAAGGGCAGCAGTCAGTCCCCAGCGAGCAGCTGAGAGCATAACCTCATCGCCTCTCGTCACCAACTCCCTCGGGCATTCCCATTGTCGCCACCCCTCAACAACCCGCTCGGGCATTTTCATTGTGAACGCTCTGCGCCCCTCACCACCCACAAAGCGAAGAAAATAAAATCAGGTCATATTCTTATATACACGTGTCTGTGGTTTGGTTTGGTTTGGTTTGTTTTGTTTTACGACATATCAACCTCAGTGGGTCATTTAATGCCGATAAAGTTTTGAAATAAATCAATTCTTAATGGATAATACAATTTTTTATAAATACATTTTTCTATTTAACCCATAGATGGGACCCTAACAGGTACTACCACTCCGGGTCAGAGTGGACCTGGGAGCAATGGTGATGAAGGGGTGCTCCACATTCCCCAAACCTCCAAAACTGGAACCTCACCATCAGATAGAGTTTAACATCATTCCCAGGACATGTAGACCCGCAGCCACCACCTTCTAGCACCCATATGATAAAAAGGGTTGGGGCTTGCCATAACGGCAATAGGGTTGGGAAAATCATATAGGTGCTAGGGCTTGACGTGACCAGCCGATTGATCAGAGGGGGCCTCTCCGACCGCCCGTCTAGCCCAAGATAGGGCCAAAGTGGAGTATTGCATGTCATGAACTGCTCATCCACCTGGGCTCTATCCTTAAGCATCATGGGTCGCCACCCACGGCCAACAGGTGGCCCAATTGGGGGAGTCTTACCCCTCTGCAGAGGTGCAGTCGGTGCATTCTAACGCCCCAGCCGACAGGGCGGACGTGTCTGTGGTTTCATTGAAGTCCAGTCGCAGGCTATACAACAATTCTTGTTGGGTATTCAAAACTTTTTTAAGCACATTTTTTTTAAAACTCATTTTTTGATCTATTTAACACATAGATACGACTCTGACAGGTACTACCACTCCAGGTCAGAGTAGATTTGGGAGTAACGGGAATGAAGGGGTACTCTACACTCCCTAGACCTCCAAAACTTTAGGTTACTGCTTCCATTTCCTAAAACGATAACCATTACACTATCAGCGCCTCATACAACAGAACATGAGAAGAGATCTTAGATGTAAAAGAAAAATATAAATCTTATCTATGTAGGTGTTAAAAAGCCAGAGAATTATAACGTAGATGTATATCAAGTAGAATAATTTTGAGATTACTCATTTCATAACTAATAATACGATGGAACAAAAGTAAGTTTCGATACAAGACGGAAATATCAAGACGGAAATAAGAAAAATAAATAAATAAGTTGGTTGGTTAGATTTTACTGCATGTCAACCCTTGTTGGGTTATTTTATGCAGAAGATGTTTTAGTTTTATTCATTCTTGTTGGGTATTCAAAACTTTTTTTAAAAACTCATTTTTAAAGCACATTTTTTTTATCTATTTAACCCACAGAATAGATGGGGCTCTAACAGGTAATACCACTCGGGGTCAGAGTGGACCTGGGAGTAATGGGAATGAAGAGGTACTCTGCACTTCTCAGAGTTCAAGAACAGGAACCTCACCACTAAATACAGTTTAACATCATACCCACAACAGTAACCCTTACACTGTGTGCCTCTAATATTCTACAACCCCAGCCGACAGGGCTGTTTGAACATGAGTTACAATGTCCATTTACTTTAATGATAACCATTACACTATCAGTGCCTCATATAATAGAACATAAGAAGACATCTTAGATGCAAAAGAAAAATATAAATCTTGCGCCATGTTGGATTTTGTGTAAAGTATTCAACTCTGTTACAAGATGAATGCAAGACTAAAACTAGAGTTTGGTAGGTGACTTATATGGAGCTTTGGATTGTTCCATTATGAACTCAGGCAAGTTCATTTCCTGAGTTCTGATTGGCTGTTGGATTTCAGGGTTAGTAAGAACATGGATAAGTACCCACTCTTCAGCCACCACTTTGCATTATGCCAGCAGCATGCAAGGACTGTATTAAGTTACAGCTTGCCTGTTGTTCTCGTCTGCTAACTCGACGGTAGTTAGAACCCCACTGCAATGGTGAGTATCATTGTTTCTATATCTGGAGGATAACTTCTACAAATCTTATCTATGTAGGTGCTAAAAAGCTAAAGAATTATAACGTAGATGTATATATTTACCAACCCCTCCACACAAGCAGGATATGACACAAGGTCAATTCTTAAGCGGAGATTAACAGGTTTGAATTCAGAGTTTTCCTTCTCCTAGATTGGTTACCATACCAAGATTAAGGAGCACAGTCTACCCTACTATTAACCAATAGCTGGAGGTAGAATTGCTGAATGCATACCTTTTATAAGAGTATTAACGTTCTATGAAATACAAACATCTTTTTTTCAGGATTTGAACTCAGTTTGCCATATCTATGAGCTAGGACGATAACCATTACACAATCAGTGCCTCATACAACAGAGGAAGAGAAGCGAAGAGATGCAAAAGAAAATATAAATCTTATCTATCTAGGTGTTAATAAGCCGGAGAATTATAACGTAGATGTATATCAAGTAGAATAATTTTGAGATTACACAGTTCATAACTAATAATACGATGGAACAAAAGTAAGTTCCGATACAAGACGGAAATAAGAAAAATAAATAAATAAACCTGTGAAATAACCGTGGCTTCATGACAGACATCTAATTATCTTAAGCTACTCGTTAACTGGAACGTTTTTTTTTCTTTTGCGTTCCCCGTGTAGGAATATAGATTATGCTCTACATAAGATATTGGAAACACTTTCTTATGGTTGGTCGCTCAGGGTGAAACAACTTGAGAATTGATTTCTACTGTAGGAGCAGCCAAGTTTAAAATTGAAAAAGAGACATTGTCATCATCGGAGGAGAAAGAGAAATGATATGGTTCTTCTTGGGCATTGATTTTTAAGATGTTTATCGTCACACAGTAATGTACAGGTTACCAGAAAGAAAGAAAAAAAGTTGCCAAAATGTCAGTCATTTGAAAATAGAACCCCCCCATCTAAAATTTTTGTTTTTAATCTTTTTTTTTTTTTTTTTCAACGGATTATAATTTAGTGCACACCAATCTATCCGAATGTAAAAAAAATTTTTTTAAGTTATTTATTTTTCGAGTTTTCAGGGGTGCTCAGTTCCCCGTAAAGTTTATCGTAAACCAATCCCCCATATCGGAACCGCTGAAAAAAAATTTTTCTTTGTAATTTCTTTTCTTTTTCTTCAATGGATTATTATTGTTTACACACCAATCTATCAGATTGTAAAAAAAAATTCTAAAAAGTTCTTTATTTTTCAAGTTTTCAGGGGTGCTCATTTCCCGTTATAAGTTTATAGTAAATCGAACCCCCATATCGGAACCGCTCGATAATAAATAATTTGGGTTCTGTTTTTTCTGGGCCACCCTAACTTTGACACCTTTGCGCCAGTTTCCTTTTGAGCGTTTCCGATATGGGGGATCGATTTACTATAAACTTATACTAGGAAATGAGCACCCCTGAAAACTCGAAAAATAAAGAACTTTTTTGAATTTTTTTTTCACAGTCTGATAGATTGGTGTGCAATCGATAATAATCCATGGAAAGAAGAAAAATAAAAATTAAAAACAAAAATTTTAGATGGGGGGGTTCTGAAAGTTCAGGTATGCCAAAAAAAAGTTTTACTGTTTGAAACCAAAACTATCATCATCATCATCAGGTCCCCCTGACAGCACAGATTCCCAACCCTCGCCTGTTAGGGTCCCATCTACAAATATAAATAGCACTCGTGGTAGTATGGTCATCGTCATATGAAATGGATATGGTAATCCAAGTTCAAATTCTGGACAAGGCTGTTTGCATTATCTGTGTTATTCGGACTATTGTCCCCATCTTTATTGTTATCTGTACAACTGTAGAATAATCATACTAAGTCCAATTACCGTCGAATTGGCAAGACAAGACAGCAAGCAGTCGTAACCCAATACGATTCTGGTATGCTGTAAAGACCACTGCAAAGTGGCAGGATTTATGGAGCCTCAGAAGATCATACAAACCAAGCAGCCAATCAGGACTCAGGGAATGGAATCACCCAAATGCATGAGTGGACTGTTCTGAATTCCCATAAGTACCAATTGTCTTGACACTGGTTCAGTTGTGCTTGACCAGTCACGTTGTTCAAACCAATTGTTGACTGACTGACTTCAATAACGTTTCGTCAGATATGTCCTCCGGCCTTCTTTAGGTATTTCTTGTCAGACTCGAGAACCTTCTCAGACTTAGGAACATTCTTTTCGAACTCGGGAGCCATCATAGAACTTTGAACCTAACCCTTTATTCAGTCCTCGGGGGTATCCTGTTCTCATTCTGCTAACCATAGCTGGGGTAGGAGTTGTGTTAATTATTTTACTATGTTACTGCCTCTACTCAGAATTGAACCCGGAATCCAGAGATAACTGTCTCTTAGAACTGTCTTAACCTAACTACCTTATCCACTAGGCCATGTGTCCAATTGGACTGAATAAAGGGTTAGGTTCAAAGTTCTGACAAGAAATACCTGAAGAAGGCCGGAGGGCATATCGGCCGAAATGTTGTACAGATAACAATAAAGATGGGGACAATAGTCCGAATAACACAGATAATACTAATCATCAAGCCTCATCTCAAACATTCAGAGAAAAAGGCTGTTTTTATTTCACAAAGTATTTTATTAATTACATGCTGTCCATTGTATCTGATGATGACACCATGCAAATCCGTTTCCTACAATCGATTTGATCTCTGGCTGTGTCTTGCCAACTGCCTATTGGGATGTTAAAGTCCTCCAGGTTTCTCTTGATGTTGTCTTTGTATCTGAGTTTTGGTCTACCGATTCCACATGACCCCTCACTCAGTTGAGAGTACAGAATCTCCTTTGATAGTCTGTCATCTCCAAGTCTGTTTAAGTGGCCAGCCCATCTCACATTGCGTTGGACAAGTAAGTCACGCATGCCAAGAAGTCCAGTTCTTTTAAGGATGGTCTTGTTTGAAACATGCTGCCACCACTTAATATTTAATATACTGCGCAAAGCATAAATACCATTGTAAAAGGGATGTATCTGACTATTCTCCCTCCAGTTATGGGTAAACAGAAGGGCAAACTGGACTCTTTAACCTTGTTTAGGCAACCAGTCTAGAAGGAATACTCTGAATTCAAACCTGTTAAACTCCGCTTAAGAAATTGACCTTGTGTCGCATCCAGCTCGTGCAGAGGGTAGGGCTAAACATTAACGTCGTCCCAGGGATGATAAAAATTACATCCAGGACGATCAATACGTCATCCAGGACAGTTTGCCGGGGATGGTAAAAGTTTTTCCAAAAAGTCAGTACTACATTCCAATATTGACTGTCCAGTGATTGCCCGAATGCTGACCTCAAAAAACGTTCTTGTTCTAGACTTAAAATTACTAATGGCAACAACACTGAAGAAATAGACACAGTCACACAGTATATGTTTTAATGATTGGAAAATGTCCGCATAAAGATGGAAATAGAATAAATTTTAGTTTATAAAATTTTTATTTTATTATTCTTGATTATAAATAAATGTTTCTGCTTCAGTTTTTCTTAATGTTTTATTACATGTTATTATGCTACTGATGACTGACAAGTATAGATGATGCTAATGAATTAAACAAAAATATTTTGATTTCGGGATGGTCTAAACCCCATTTGGGACAGTTGATAATTTTTGTTCGGGACGGTCATGAAAAAAGTTAGTGTCGGGGCCTGGCAGAGGGGTTGGTAAATATATATATATCGTTCTGGAGTTATGCTACAAATACCATTCTGGTACTGTGACCATAGTTCTGTTACAATGGTAAATGAATACCAGAACACATACAATCTATTAATAATGTAGATTCGCTTCCGGTTTTTGTCTGTAACAAAAACTACATCACTGATTACGTCACACTACTGAAAATCGTCATAACATAGAATAAATACACTCAAAATTTGAGCATGCAATGTTAGACAGTCCTCATTGTTTGTTTTTTTAAAAGTTATCAGAACTAAGTTTCCATTTCAATTTTTTTATTTTTTGCTCTTTTAATAAATTTATTTTATTTTTTACTCCTTTAATAAATTTGATGATTTTACTTTACTTATGATATAAACTCTCTGATATTAAATTTTCAACTCCCATCCCCTCAGGCAATATTTATTTTACGTCGCCCAGAGGACGTTTTTTATTTTGCTAGTACACATAAAAGAAGTTCATTTGAAAAGCCATTTTGTCAGCTGAGGCAGAAGAATACACCAACTGCACCTGTTTATATGTATGTATCATCATCATCATCATGTTGCGCTGTTAGCACGGATATCCATGACACTCTCTCTCCATCCATCCCTATCACTCATCATTCTCAGGAGGTCCTCTACACAGCATCCAATATCCGCACAGAGCTGGTCAATGTACGTCTTTGCTGGTCGGCCCACACTGGTATGCCCATGTGCTGGCTTCCATAGGAGGACGTCACTTATGAGTCCGTCCTTGCTTCTCCAGCAGTGTCCTGTGTGTCTTATTCATCTTACTGGGATGGTTTGGGTGATATGGGGCAGGTGGCCATACAGCTGTTTTCTAGTGGGGTGTTGTTTCCACGTCTTGTTCAGGATCACCCGCAGCATTCTTGTGCAACTCCCGTCTAGTTTATTCTCTAGTCACTTTATTAGGGTCCAGGTAGTGCAGCCATACAGCAGCACTGACATGACAACAGCCTGGAAGAATTGTCTCTTTAACTTGTCTGTGAGTTGGGATTTCCATATAACTGATAATTTATTTATAGCGGACCATGCCTTTCCTATGCGTGCATTAACATCGCTTTCTGTGGATGAGATATCACTGCCTAAATACCTAAATTGTTCTACCGATTTTAGGAGTTTGCCATCAATAGTTAAGATGTCTATGTATATATGTTTATAAATATATTATATATATATATATATATATATATACACATACGTACATATAGATATATGAACATATAGATCAATTCATGTATGCATACATATATGTATATAAATTTATATTCAGGTGTATAGATGTGTATATTTATGTATTTATATATAAGTGTATAGATAGACATATATTTATATATACTGCTTGGCTCATAAAAAATACACCGTTCTTTATAAAAGTATATGCATATATTTATTTACATATATATGTGTGTGTGTATATATATATATATATATACATGGGAGTAAAATGAAGAAATCAATCCGTTAGCAAACGGGTAAGACTCACACACCCTCAATGGCTGTGAGTGGCGACCTGTGAAGGTTAAGGACAGCGATGTTCTTCTAGGATATGAACTCTTGGGCAGTCTGAGCAGGTGCGTTGTCATGGTGAAGCACCCACAAATTGTCCAGCCACATCTATTGCCTCTTCTCACACACTGAATGAAGCAAACACTGCAGTATCTTTTTGTAGACATGCTAGCTGATCGTCTGGCCCTGTGGTAAGAACTCGCAGTCGACGATGCCCCTCACATCAAACTTTTCTGACATACTTTGTAGAATATAATAATTTCAGTGAGATTGAGAAATTAACACATTTTCTGTCCAATAAAAATTTATGAAACGACAATAAAGACATCAAAAGATGATGTGATTTAAAATCGATTTGAACTTATTGGCTGAAGAACACAAGACTTTTTTTTAATGTTTTAATCTAATAAAACAAAAACAAAAATAGACAAAGTTTTTCACATTTATAATAGAACTAGAAGCAGCTACCCGGCGTCACCTGAGTAGAGGGTGATTTTTTAAAGTTAGTCCCACAGATCCATTATTACTGAACCGTGAATTGAATCCTCGTGGGATGCCCCATTTAAATCCCTATGTAAAAAGAAAATAGACCTTGCAATGAACAAGCTACTCTGAAAAAAAATGTTAATGTCTACTATCTAAAATACTAGCAGTGACTACCCGGCGTTGCCTGGGTAGAGGGAGATTTTTTAAAGTTAGTCCCGCAGATCCATTATTACTGAATCGTGAGTTGAATCCCATTTAAATCCCTATGTAAAAAGAAATAGACGTTGCATTGATCCAGCTACTCTGAAAAGAAATGTTAATGTCTACTATCTAAAATATTAAATGAAAAAAAAACCATGCTGTTATCATTTAAATTTTATTTTTTAATTATCTTCATGAATAT
This sequence comes from Doryteuthis pealeii, assembly GCA_023376005.1. NCBI lineage: Eukaryota > Metazoa > Mollusca > Cephalopoda > Myopsida > Loliginidae > Doryteuthis > Doryteuthis pealeii. The sequence goes on along the minus strand of CM042170.1, from coordinate 65,549,166 downwards.
AAATCAAATCTCTATTATTTTTGCTCAAAAATCAAACCCTAGTGATATTTAATGCGTATATATATATATATATATATATACTTTGTCGTTGTTTTATTTTCAAAGTTTCCTCCGGACATACATATACACACAATTGCCCTTTATATATGTATAGATATAAATGGTATCTATCAAGGTTTTAAAAAGCCAGAGAATTGTAACGTTGATGTATAAGTAGAATAATTTTGTAATTACATAGTTTATAACTAATAATATGACTGAACTTAACCCATAGCTAGAGGGAGAATAGCTGGATGCATGCCTTTCCTAAAGAGTATTAGCATTCTATGAAATGCAAACATCTTCATTCAAGATTTGAACTTTATTTGCTATGACGATAACCATTACACGATCAGTGCCTCATATATATATATTTACCAACTCCTCCGCGCAAGCAGGATACGACACAGTGTCAGTTTCTTAAGCGGGGTTCAACAGGTTTGAATTCAGAGTTTTCCTTCTCCTAGACCAGTTGCCTAAACAAGGTTAAAGAGCCCAGTCTGCCCTGCTATTTACCCATAGCTGGAGGGAGAGTAGGATTCATACCTTCCCCCAGGGTATTAGCGCTAAGTGAAATGCAATTATCAGGTCCAGGATTTGAACTCGGGGCGACGAATCCATTTCCCATGACTTTAACCATTACACCAGCGCCTCATATAACAAATTAACTAATGCAAAAGAATATAAATAAATCTTACCTATGTAGGTGTTAAAAAGCCGGAGAATTATAACGTAGATGTATATCAAGTAGAATAATTTTGAGATTACACAGTTCATAACTAATAATACGATGGAACAAAAGTAAGTTCCGATACAATATGGAAATATCAAGAAGAAAATAAGAAAAATAACTGAATTTTGGCAGGTTTCTTCTTATCTCTACAAGGTTGGTTGTGTAGCGTAGTTATTATGGTCTACGGAGAATTTGGGGATTGACGGAGGAAAAAGAGGAAGAAGAAATAAGAACAAACAAGAGTTAAAATTTGGAAGAGTAAATACTAAGCGGGGTGCCAGTAATGTGACCGACAAATGACCCCAGAAGTAGATTTAAAAATAAAAACAGAAGTTCTGGGTTTTGACCAGAAACGGATGTGGCTCTTCCACCCCCGGGACAAGAAATGGAAGAAGAAGAAAATTGGTCTCGTTTTGGCCAGGCCTCGTGGAAAGCTGGTGGGACCTTTCGTAGTTCCCCCTATGGGTTCGATATAGTAGAAGCAAACATGATTTACGACAGAGTAATTTGACCATACCCTCTCTCTCTCTTTCTCTCTATCTTTCCTTCTCTCTGAAAAAGAACCTACTAGCGTCAAAGAAATAAAGATCCTCTGTAACTATACTACCTGCGTGTGTTGTTTCTTAACTAACGACTATTACTACTACTAACAGTGATTAGTACTACAAGTTGAGTTGGCCTATGTGATAAACACTGTTCTTGTACCGTGACCATCGTTATGCTACAGTTGGTTGGCTGGATTTTACGGTACGTCAACCCTTGTTGGGTTATTTTATGTCGGAGACATTTTGTCTTATTCATTCTCATTGGGTACTCAATTTTTTTAAACACATTTTTTAATACTATTTTTAAAATATTTAATAAATATATATGGTGCTAGCGTATTGGTCTCTTTTGTATTTTTAGGGTGACTGGTAATAAATGATTGATTGATTGACTGGTTTTAATAGCACATCAAACCATATAGGGTTATTTTATGCCAAAAGGTAAATTATGTTGGAAATTTATTATCCAAAAAAAAAAAAAAAAAAAAAAGATGTATGGTATTTTGAATGCTATTTTTTCTGCCTTTCTATATCACGTTTCGTATCTTCCTACGAAAATAAACGAAAAAAAGGGCCCCATGTGGCTGGCTCCAGAAGCTGGAAATTTGTCATGTGTCCCCTAAATCGGCCTCTTTGGATCAGGGAACTTGAGGCAAGAGGATGCCTCAATAATTCTGGCGAGCAACCAGCGTCCATTCTTAGCGCTGACTGACAAATCTCTAGCAGCTAGAATATAGACATTGGTCGGTTTCTGAGAGAAACTTAATTGAGAAAGGTGGCTTATTGCTATAGGAAGCCAGCAAGATCCCTTGAAAAACAAACACAGAGGTTCTTTGAATTCCTTTGACGAGAAAGGTCGCTGTTCTTTGCTCACATCTACTTCTGACAACAGAAGAACCATTGTTGTAGATTGTCCACCCTTTTTGGCGAAATGGACAACAACGCGTAAAAAAAAAGGTACAAGCGGGGCCATCTATATTTTTCTACCAGGAGCCTTGTTTCTAGCGAAGTAAAAAAAAGAATATTGAAAGGACTGAGTTCTGTTGAACTGTTTTGCCTCTCCTGCGTGAGAGAAAATATTTTTAAAAGGGTTGTCCCTTTATTGTATTAACCCTTACAGCACCTGTGAGTTGAACGATTCTCTTTTTTATTCTATTTTTGTACTCGGCGCCTAAATTATCTATTTAGCGGATGTCGTGCATGGGGAATTTCATTCAATTTTGATTTGGAATTGTAAATATTTCATTTTTGCCTCCTTTGCGGAGATATTTGTGAATAAAATTATTTTTTATTATTAAGCAAGACCATTCGTAGCTTCATTTTTTCCCTACCCTTTTCTTTGACGACGTTGGCTTAAGTTCAAGGGTCGGAATTTTTCTGAAAGTAGAAAAATGTTTCCGACAATTATGAGGGATGGTCAGATATATTAAGTTTTTTTGTTTTTTTGTTTTTTCAGTAAATTATCTGCAGTTGTTTGTTACTGAATAAATAAAGTTACAGAAAAAAGTCACAATTTTGGCTAGGCAAAAAAAAAGACAATTTATGGTTTTTAATTCGAGTAAACACTTGTTTTTTGTTTTTTTTTGTGGAGGTTTTTTTGGTGACTTTTTTGTTTTTTTTTACCCAGATTCATTTTAAAATACACCAATAAAAAATATTAGTTGTACTTAAAAAATGTCAATATTTAAAAAAATTTTTTTTTTTTTTAACACATGTCAGGGTCGCATTTGTCTATGTGGAGTGGTGGATGCATATATACTATTCTAGTAAACTTAGGATATATTTATTCACTGAATAAGACAACTGTTTTGTAACAACAAAAAAAAAGATATTACCTATTAAAAAAAAGAAAAGAAAAATAACACAAGTGGGGGTTAAAAATGCGGCTAGTAAGTAATTAATTATTGAAAGGTTTTTTTTTTTTTTTTTTTTTTTTTTTTTACACTGAAACTCAAAATTTTAAACCCAAAAAAATATCCCATGTATTTATTTGACACAATGACAAAGAAAAAAAAAAATTTGTACATTTTTTTTTTTTTTTAAATTTTGCATCACTGATGAAAATCAAAAGATACTTTTATTTTATCCTTTTTTAAATTATTTAATTGTATAACAATTCAAAGTAAAATATTAAAGTAACTTAAAACTATATTTTTCAGAGTAAACCATAAGAAAAAATATTCAAATTAATAAAAATATTCAATTTTATTTGGTTGGTTCCCATCATCATTCCGGGTGGCTAATAATAATAATAATAACAACAACATAAATAAAACGAGGGGAGTTTCCGATTTGATAAATTAAATTAAATATTTAAAAATAAAAACAAATATATAAAAAATAAAAACAAATATAAAATAAAGAAAATATAAAATTATTATATCAACTCGAAAACTTTGGATATATAAACAAAAATTAAAGATTTGTACATTTCTTTTTCAAATATTTAAATTTTGCATCAGTGATGAATAAAAAGATGCGCTTTTGTTTTAACTTTTTTTAATTATTTATTTGAATAACAATTCAAAGTAAAATATTAAAGTAACTTAAAATTATATTTTTCAGAGTAAACCATAACAAAAAAACATTAAATTTAATAATTATATCCAATTTTATTGTCGACTCTTCATTCCGGGTGGCTAAAAAATAATTATTATTATTATTAAATAATAACACCTCAAGATAAACGAGGGGATTTCCGATTTTATAAATTAAATATTTAAAAATAAAAACAAATATTAAATAAAGAAAATATAAATTATTATATCGACTTGAAAACTTTGGATATATAAACAAAAATTAAAGATTTGTACATTTTTTAAAGAAACCCCTAAAAAAAAAATAAAAATAAACTATAAAACAACACTAAAAAAACACGCATGTTGTCTAATTTAGCCAAACAATTGTTTTATAAATTTAAACGAATAAAAATACTAAAACCTACAGAGAAAAATATTTAGATTTAATTTATTTATTTAATTTTAAACGTAAAAATGAAAAAAATTGAAACTTGACATTTCAGTCGTATTGTTTTTGTTTACGAAAGTAAACACACATTTATCTTGTTTTGTTTGTTAATTAAAACACGAAGAAAACAGACGAACCCAAAAGTAACTGGCTATATAAGTTCACTTCATTGCATTTAATTTGTTCAAAGAAAAAAATTAAACAATCATGCACAACTTATTTCTGATAAATTAAATTATAAACAAAAACGAAATTACGAACCTTCTTGCCGCCATTCAAGTACATCGAAAACATGAAACTGATTTCTAAACGAAAAACGAAATAAATTAATTTCAATAGAATAAAATATCCATTATATTTCCAAGAATGCTAATTATTAATTGATTAATAAATTCTGATAATACCTGTAAAAATATCTTCGTAAATAAATAGGTGAATATAATAAATAATAAAAGCCAGTTGAATAAAACAACTAATGAAAACTATTATATGAATAGAATAGAACAATTCGTGGTTTTTTAGGGTACTTGTTTTGAAACGAACAAAATAAAGCCATAGATACGTAACTAAAACAAGAAGATACGTTAAATAATTCAAGAAAATTACTTAGGGAATTTACGGACGGGCTCGAAGTTAATTTTAAAAACACACGAAGCTGAATATAAGGTAATTTTTTTCAGCACAGCCCGGGACGGTGAAAGTAATAAAATGTCGAGATGTGTAAAATAGAAATCTAAGAAAGATAACTTAGTAGCAGTCGTTTACTCGGCTTACACTAGGTACTTTACTGTATGAGGTGAAATGAAATAAATACGCTCAGATTCAATGGTCTTCCCCTCATCCCCCAGCAACCGCCTGCTTCTTTTTCTAAGGAGGTAAGTGGTGAGTTTATTACCCGGCCCCTGAGACACCCCTAAAGGAGGAGCTGAGCTAAGAGAGAGATGAATATCTCTCTTGTATCTAGTTGTCTCGACCATTTGACTGGTAAGATATTTAATATCAGCATGATTTCAGGGGGCTACCCGCCCCCCCAGGCAGCACCCACCACCTCGTCTATAAGGAGCAGGTCTGGGTTTATTGCCCAGTGCCATAGGCACCTCAAAAGAGGAATGCATGGTGAACTGGTTATGAGTTGTAGGAAATGGTCTCGTCGACCTGTGTTCAAATCCTGGACGAAGTTACAGTTCACATAGCGCTAATACACTTGGGAAAGGTATGAATCCAACTATTCTCCCTCCAGCTATGGGGAAATAGTAGTGCAGACTGGGATCTTTAACCTTGGTTAGGCAACCAGTCAAGGAGAAGGAAAACTCTGAATTTAAACCTGTTAAAGCCTGTCACTTGGGGTGGTCACTACGAGAATAGGCTCAGTCTTAATTAGTGATCTATTTCACTAATTAATTAATAATTTTCTAAGGAGGTAAGTGGTGAGTTTATTGCCTGGCGCCTGAGACGCCCCTAAATGAGGATGCCGATAAAGCTAAGCTGGGGGAGGGATGAATCTGTGTCTTGTGTCAAGTGGCTTTGACCATTGGACCAGTAAGATATTTAATATCAGAGTGATTCCAGGGAGCTATCCCCCCAGACAAGCACCCTCCCCCACTTGTCTAAATGAGGCAAGGCTGGTTTTATTGCCCAGTGCCTGAGAATCCTCAAAAGAGGAATAAACATTAGCCACACATGAGCTTTGGTTTGTGTGTTGTTCCCAACTGTAATGACCCTTGTGTTTGTGGGGATAAAAATAAAATTAAAATAAAAGAAATAAAAAAAAAAAAAAAACTCCCATGAGCCTTCAGACCATAAGAACCCTCCGAGCATGTGCAGAAAAAAGGATACACCTCTAACCCCCAAGATAATCTCTCGGCTATTCGAACTTAGACCGCAACTGGTTTGGTTTTGTTTGTTTTGTTTTATGGCATATCAACCTCGGTGGGTCATTTAATGCAGACAAAGTTGTGAAATAAAGTCATTCTTAATGCATAATACAATTTTGTTTATAAACTCACGTTTTTCTATTTAACCCATAGATGGGACCCTAACAGGTACTACCACTCCGGGTCAGAGTGGACCAGGGAGGAATGGGGATGAAGGGGGTGCTCCACATTCCCCAAACCTCCAGAACTGGAACCTCACCATCAGATAGAGTTTAATGTCATTCCCAGGACATGTAGGCCCTCAGTCACCACCTTCTAGCACCCATATGATAAAAAGGGGTTGGGGCTTGCCATGAGGACAATAGGGCTTGGAAAATCATATAGGTGCTAGGGCTTGACGTGACCAGCCGATTGATCGGAGGGGGCCTATCCGACCGCCCGTCTAGCCCAAGATAGGGCCAAAGTGGAGTATTGCAAGTCATGAACTGCTCATCCACCTGGACTCTATCCTTAAGCATCACAGGGCGCCACCCATGGCCAACGGGTGGCCCCATTGTGGGAGTCTTACTCCTCTGCAGAGGTGCAGTCGGTGCATTCAAACGCCACAGCCGACAGGGCTGTAGACCAGATACTATTACTGGATAGGAAGGAATTTCCTCATCTTGCGCACTGAATGAAGAAAATGCCATTGTATCTCTTTGTAGACATGTTGGTTGATCGTCTGGCCAGGTGGCAAGAACTCGCAGTGGACGATGCCCCTCACATCGAAGAATGCGATCAGCATGGAACTTTACTGACATACCTCGTATATGCTGTTTAACTTCATGTGCATTATTAAATTGGTTGTAATAATTTTCATTTACTTGCACACTTATCTATTTGACCCGTAGATGGGACACTAACAGGTACTACCACTCCTGGTCAGAGTGCACCTGGGAATGAAGGAATATTCCACACTCCCCTGTGCTCCAAAATTGGAACCTCACAATCAAATGCAGTTTTATCTGAAAAACTGATAGAGAATTATCTCCCCTTGCCACTAGGGGGCAAATCGCCAACATACGATATTGGCGGCAAAACCAAACCCCATATTTATCTGAAGATTGTTGACCTGAGGAGTCACCTTAACAAGGGCTCCGTCCACCGCCCAATTAAAAGGGTAGTTACCTAGGCAAGTCGCTCAAAAAAAGCACTCCCCAACACTTCACTTATCGGCCAAAAACTGACCAAGACGGACGCGTCTCTACAGCACTCTACAACCAAGTAGAATCCCTTTCGCGCGTTATTTCACCTACAAACTGTAATTTCACCTCTCAGATAAGTCTTGTAACAAATGCCATCAAAATTTGCAACAATTTTGTACCTTTATACAATGTGTGTAATTTTCATTTGTGTTGTTTTTCTTCTTTCGTACAGAACAATTGCCGACCACCGGGAGAATAAGAGCTCCCTACGACCCCGTAATTCCTCTTAGTTTAGCATCATACCCAGGACACATAACCGATATCATATAATATAATTTTGTATCATTTGAGAACATAGGTTGGCTCATATGACCTTTAGGCACCCCTTCCGCGATCTCGACTCACAAGGACACTTTTCTTATTTACACCGTCAAAATCCGGTTGTTTGTTAGGGGTTAGGGTTAGGGGTTAGGGTTAGGATTAGGGTTTAGGGTTAGGGGTTAGTTTTATAATTAAAAAAAACCTCTAAAAATCGTCTGTTAACAATTAACCGGATTTTGACGGTCTAAATGGAAAAAATGTCCCCATGAATCAAGATCACAAAAGGGGTGCCTAAAGCTTACAACTGTGTGCAAATTGTTTGTATTAGATAGGAATACTTAAAACCATATAATTGTTTGCAAATAATTTGTATAGATAGGAAAACTTACAACCACACATTTGAGTGCAAATCATTATTATTAGATAGAGATGCTTGAAACCATACAACTGTAACTGCAAATTATTTGTACCATATTATACTGTGTAACTGCGGTAAATTATTTGTATTAGATAGGAATACTTGAAACCTTACAATTGTGTGCAAATTATTTGTAGGGTCGGGTTAGCTCAGTCAGTAGAGTGTTTGGCTAGAAACCACAAGGTTCCTAGTTCGATACCGGCCCTTGCCAACTCAGTGTATGAGTAGCACAGGGATTTGTGCGGTAAAGTAAGGAGCTGATGGTAGGTGTGGCTCTCCACTTCAGACGCAAAAACAATGTCCTTGGTCTAGCACTAGTGAAAAGGGGATAGACTCCCTCACTGATTGGCTGATACCGACTCGAGGCCACCCCAACGATTTACTTACTTATTTGTATTAGATAGGAATACTTGAAATCATATAACTGTGTGCAAATTATTTGTATTAGATTGGAATATTTGAAACCATACAATTGTGTGCTAATCATTTGTATTAGATAGGAATACTTGAAACCATACAATTGTGTGCTAATTATTTGTATTAGATAGGAATACTTGAAACCATAAAATTTTGTGCTAATTATTTGATTAGTAGGAATACTTAAAACCATACATTGTGAGAAAATTATTTGTATTAGATAGCAATACTTAAAACCATACAATTGTGTGCTAATTATTTGTATTAGATAGGAATACTTGAAACCATATAATTGTAGGCTAATTATTTGTATTAGGAATACTTGAGACCATACAATTGTGTGCTAATTATTTGTATTAGATAGTAATACTTGAAACCATAAAATTGTTGGCAAATAATTATCATTAGAGAGCAATACTTGAAACCATATAATGTATGTATGTATGTATGTACCTGGGTATTATATAATCAATGAAAAGTGTTTTGCCTCAGTCAATGGATTCAACTCCCCAGCCCCTCAAAAAAAAATGCAGTCACCTAAATTAGATGAATTAGTTGGAAATATTATTCTCAGCCCAATTAACTAGGGGGTAATTCCATGTCAAATCATGCAGGGCCCTGTCACCCACCCACTTCAATCTTTCTGAAATTTTGGTGTGGACTATGTTAAAGTTAGACAATCCCCAAAATTTGAGCTTTCAATTCTAAAAAATAAGTTATTTTGATTTTTAACTTTTCAAATTTGGGTGGAGAGTCTGATTTTCCAAATTTTAACTGATGTTGTAGCTTCGGTTCTGAGCAAAAAGAAAACTATCTTTTTGGTACAAATAATGTTCAATATATGTGAAATAATAATAGAAAAAAAATGTCATATATGCAGTGCCACATTAGGATATTGATCTTGCTATGAATGAATCAGAAATCATCAATAACTTAAAATTGGTTGACTTTAAGACTTTTTTGATAGCATTTTTTAATTCCTTGGGCAAAAATGCTTTTATAAACCAATTTTTAGGAGTAGGGAAGCTCTAGAACTCATTTTACAGATAAACATTTTATAAAAAGTCACCATTTTTTTGTTACCCCCTCAAATTTGGAGAGCTAAAAATCGACATAACTCTGCTAATTTTTTGAATTGAAAGCTCAAATTTTGGGGATTGTCTAACTGTAACATAGTCCATAGTTGTACAATATTTCAGAAAGATTGAAAGGGGTGGGTGACAATTTTACTTTTTCCTGGATGATTTGACATGGAATTACCCTGGGCTTTAGAATACACCAACTGCACCCCTGCAGTGGGTTAAGACCTCCCCGTAATGGGGCCACCTGTTGACCGTGGGTGGCAACCTGTGATGCTCAAGGACAGAATCCTGGTGGGGCTGAGCAGTCCATGACATGCAACATTCCCACTGAGACCCTTACTTAGACTAGACGGGTGGTTGGAGAGGCTCCCTCCGATCAAATTGCACATGTATAGATTGTAAATTTATTTCTGTTTTTTTCGCAATTGAATAAAAACAAAATGTCTTCGGCATAAAAAACCCAATAGTTGACATGTGTAAAAACCAACCAACCAACCAATATTCATATGCAAAACTACTATGGGACGCCATATGACCTTAGGAACCCCTTCCGCGAGGTGCCCCTAAAATGGTCATATGAGCCCAACTATGTTCTCAAATGATACAAATTATTATATTATAATCCGGTTATGTGTCCTGGGTATCTCGACTCACATAGGATGATGCTCACATATTCCTCCTAAGAACAGGATATTTTACAACATCAAAATCCGGTTGTTTGTTAGGGGGTTAGT
>CM042170.1:65526601-65538752 GCA_023376005.1 Doryteuthis pealeii | reverse complement strand
TCCTAAAGAGTATTAGTATTCTATGAAAGCAAACATCTTCATTCAGATTTGAACTTTATTTGCTATGACATAACCATTACACGATCAGTGCCTCATATATATATATTACCAACCCCTCCGTGCAAGCAGGATACGACACAGTGTCAGTTTCTTAAGCGGGGTTCAACAGGTTTGAATTCAGAGTTTTTCTTCTCCTAGACCAGTTGCCTAACCAAGGTTAAAGAGCCCAGTCTGCCCTGCTATTACCCATAGCTGGAGGGAGAGTAGGCTTCATACCTTCCCCCAGGGTATTAGCGCTAAGTGAAATGCAATTATCAGGTCCAGGATTTGAACTCGGGGCGACGAATCCATTTCCCATGACATTAACCATTACACCAACGCCTCATATAACAAATTAACTAATGCAAAAGAATATAAATTAATCTTACCTATGCAGGTGTTAAAAAACCAGAGAATTATAACGTAGATGTATATCAAGTAGAATAATTTTGAGATTACTCATTTCATAACTAATAATACGATGGAACAAAAGTAAGTTCCGATACAAGATGGAAATATCAAGACGGAAATAAGAAAAATAAATGAATAAGTTGGTTAATTGGATTTTACTGCATGTCAACCCTTGTTGGGTTATTTTATGCAGAAGTTTTAGTTTTATTCATTCTTGTTGGGGGATTCAAAACTTTTTTTAAACTCATTTTTAAAGCACATTTTTTTATCTATTTAACCCACAGAATAGATGGGACTCTAACAGGTACTACCACTTCGGATCAGAGTGGACCTGGGAGTAATGGGAATGAAGGGGTACTCTGCACTTCCCAGAGCTCAAGAACTGGAACCTCACCACTAAATATAGTTTAACATCATACCCACAACAGTAACCCTTACACTGTGTGCCTTCAATATTCTACAACCCCACCGACTGGGCTGTTTGAACTTGAGTTAACACATCCATTTCCTTTAATGATAACCATTACACTATCAGTGCCTCATACAACAGAGCATGAGAAGAGATCTCAGATGCAAAAGCATATAAATTAATCTTATCTATGTAGGTGTTAAAAAGCCAGAGAATTATAACATAGATGTATATCAAGTAGAATAATTTTGAGATTACACAGTTCATAACTAATAATACGATGGAACAAAAGTAAGTTCCGATACAAGACGGAAATATCAAGAAGAAAATAAGAAAAATGACTGAATTTTGGCAGGTTTCTTCTTATCTATCTCTACAAGGTTGGTTGTGTAGCGTAGTTATTATGGTCTACGGAGAATTTGGGGATTGACGGGGAAAAAGAGGAAGAAGAAAGAGGAAGAAGAAATAAGAACAAACAAAGGTTAAAATTTGGAAGAGTAAACACTAAGCGGGGTGCCAGTAATGTGACCAACAAATGACCCCAGAAGTAGATTTAAAAATAAAAACAGAAGTTCTGGGTTTTGACCAGAAACGGATGTGTCTCTCCCACCCCTGGGACAAGAAATGGAAGAAGAAGAAAATTGGTCTCGTTTTGGCCAGGCCTCGTGGAAAGCAGGTGGGACCTTTCGTGGTTCCCCCTATGGGTTCAATATAGTAGTAGCAAACATGATTTATGACAGAGTAATTTGACCGTACCCTCTGTATCCTTATTTCTCTCTGAATAAGAACCCATGTGCATCAAAGAAATAAACATCCCCTGTGACTATACAACCTGCGTGTGTTATTGCTGAACTAACGACTATTACTACAAGTTGAGTTGGCCTATGTGACAAACACCATGCTTGTACTGTGACCATCATTATGCTACAGTTGGTTGGTTGGATTTAACGGCACATCAACCTTTGTTGGGTTATTTCATGTCAGAGGCATTTTGTCTTATTCATTCTCATTTGGTACTCAATTTTTTTAAACACATTTTTTAATACTATTTTTAAAATATTTAATAAATATACATGATGCTAGCGTAATAAATGATTGATTGATTGACTGGTTTTAACAGCACATCAAAACATATAGGGTTATTTTATGCCAAAAGGTAAATTATGTTGGAAATTTTTTATCCAAAAGAAAAATATGTATGGTATTTTGAATGCCTATTTTTTGTCTGCCTTTCTATATTTCTTGTTTCGTATCTACAAAAATAAACGAAAAAAAAGGGCCCCATGTGGCTGGCTCCGGAAGCTGGAAATTGGTCATGTGTCCCCTAAATCGGCCTCTTTGGATCAGGGAACCTGAGGCGAGAGGATGCCTCAATAATTCTGGCGAACAACCCGTGTCCATTCTTAGCGCTGACTGACAAATCCCTAGCAGCTAGAATATAGACATTGGTCGGTTTCTGAGAGAAACTTAATTGAGAAAGGTGGCTTATTGCTATCGGAAGCGAGCAAGATCCCTTGAAAAACAAACACAGAGGTTTGTTGAATTCCTTTGACGAGAAAGGTCGCTGTTCTTTGCTCATATCTATTTCTGCCAACAGAAGAACCATTGTTGTAGATTGTCCACCCTTTTTGGCGAAATGGACAACAACGCGTGAAAAAAAAGGTACAAGCGGGGCCATCCGTATTTTTCAACCAGGAGCCTTGTTTCTAGCGAAGTAAAAAAAAGAATATTGAAAGGACTGAGTTCTGTTGAACTGTTTTGCCTCTCCTGCGTGAGAGAAAATATTTCTAAAAGTGTTGTCCCTTTATTGTATTAACCCTTACAGCACCTGTAAGTTGAACTTTTCTCTTTTTAATTCTATATTGGTACTCGGCGCCTAAATTATCTATTTAGCGGATGTCGTGCATGGGGAATTTCATTCAATTTTGATTTGGAATTGTAAATATTTCATTTTTGCCTCCTTTGCGGAGATATTTGTGAATAAGATTATTTTTTATTATTAAGCAAGACCATTCGTAGCTTCATTTTTTCCCTACCCTTTTCTTTGACGACGTTGGCTTAAGTTCAAGGGTCGGAATTTTTCTGAAAGTAGAAAAATGTTTCCGACAATTATGAGGGATGGTCAGATATATTAAGTGTTTTTGTTTTTTTGTTTTTTCAGTAAATTATCTGCAGTTGTTTGTTACTGAATAAATAAAGTTACAGAAAAAAGTCACAATTTTGGCTAGGCAAAAAAAAAAGACAATTTATGGTTTTTAATTCGAGTAAACACTTGTTTTTTGTTTTTTTTGTGGGTTTTTTTTTGTGACTTTTTTGGGTTTTTTTACCCAGATTCATTTTAAAATACACCAATAAAAAATATTAGTTGTACTTAAAAAATGTCAATATTTAAATTTGTTTGGCTTTTTTTTAACACATGTCAGGGTCGCATTTTGTCTATGTGGAGTGGTGGATGCATATATACGATTCTAGTAAACTTAGGATATATTTATTCACTGAATAAGACAACTGTTTTGTAACATTTTCAGAATATAATTATCAACAACATAAAAAAAAAGATATTACCTATAAAAAAAAGAAGAAATAACACAAGTGGGTGTTTAAAAATGCCGGCTAGTAAGTAATTAATTGTTCAAAGGTATTTTTTTTTTTTTTTTTACACTGAAACTCAAAATTTTAAACCCAAAAAATATCCCATGTATTTATTTGACACAATGACAAAGAAAAAAAATTTGCACCTTTTTTTTATTTTTTATTTTGCATCACTGATGAATAAAAAAAGATACTTTTATTTTATCCTTTTTTTAATTATTTATTTGAATGACAATTCAAAGTAAAATATTAAAGTAACTTAAAACTATATTTTTCAGAGTAAACCATAAGAAAAAATATTCAAATTAATAAAAATATTCAATTTTATTTGGTTGGTTCCCATCATCATTCCGGGTGGCTAATAATAATAATAATAACAACAACATAAATAAAACGAGGGATTTCCGAATTGATAAATTAAATTAAATATTTAAAAATAAAAACAAATATATAAAAAATAAAAACAAATATAAAATAAAGAAATATATAAATTATTATATAAACTCGAAAACTTTGGATATATAAACAAAAATTAAAGATTTGTACATTTCTTTTTCAAATATTTAAATTTTGCATCAGTGATGAATAAAAAGATGCGCTTTTGTTTTAACTTTTTTTAATTATTTATTTGAATAACAATTCAAAGTAAAATATTAAAGTAACTTAAAATTATATTTTTCAGAGTAAACCATAACAAAAAAACATTAAATTTAATAATTATATCCAATTTTATTGTCGACTCTTCATTCCGGGTGGCTAAAAAATAATTATTATTATTATTAAATAATAACACCTCAAGATAAACGATGGGGATTTCCGATTTTATAAATTAAATATTTAAAAATAAAAACAAATATCAAATAAAGAAAATATAAAATTATTATATCGACTTGAAAACTTTGGATATATAAACAAAAATTAAAGATTTGTACATTTTTCAAAGAAACCCCTAAAAAATAAAAATAAAAATAAACCTATAAAACAACACTAAAAAAACACGCATGTTGTCTAATTTAGCCAAACAATTGTTTTATAAATTTAAACGAGTAAAAATACTAAAACCTACAGAGAAAAATATTTAGATTTAATTTTTATTTATTTAATTTTAAACGTAAAAATTTGAAAAAAATTGAAACTTGACATTTCAGTCGTATTGTTTTTGTTTACGAAAGTAACACACATTTATCTTGTTTTGTTTGTTAATTAAAACACGAAGAAAACAGACGAACCCAAAAGTAACTGGCTATATAAGTTCACTTCATTGCATTTAATTTGTTCAAAGAAAAAAATTAAACAATCATGCACAACTTATTTCTGATAAATTAAATTATAAACAAAAACGAAATTACGAACCTTCTTGCCGCCATTCAAGTACATCGAAAACATGAAACTGATTTCTAAACGAAAAACGAAATAAATTAATTTCAATAGAATAAAATATCCATTATATTTCCAAGAATGCTAATTATTAATTGATTAATAAATTCTGACAATACCTGTAAAAATATCTTCGTAAATAAATAGGTGAATATAATAAATAATAAAAGCCAGTTGAATAAAACAACTAATGAAAACTATTATATGAATAGAATAGAACAATTCGTGGTTTTTTAGGGTACTTGTTTTGAAACGAACAAAATAAAGCCATAGATACGTAACTAAAACAAGAAGATACGTTAAATAATTCAAGAAAATTACTTAGGGAATTTACGGACGGCTCGAAGTTAATTTAAAACACACGAAGCTGAATATAAGGTAATTTTTTCAGCACAACCCGGGACGGTGAAAGTAATAAAATGTCGAGATGTAAAAATAGAAATCTAAGAAAGATAACTTAGTAGCAGTCGTTTACTCGGCTTACACTAGGTACTTTACTGTATGAGGTGAAATGAAATAAATGCGTTCAGATTCAATGGTCTTCCCCTCATCCCCCAGCAACCACCTGCTTCTTTTTCTAAGGAGGTAAGTGGTGAGTTTATTACCCGGCTCCTGAGACACCCCTAAAGGAGGAGCTGAGCTAGGAGAGAGATGAATATCTGTCCTGTATCCAGTTGCTTCGACTATTGGACTGGTAAGATATTTAATATCAGCGTGATTCAAGGGGGCTATCCACCCCCCAGGCAGCACCCGCCCCCTCGTCTAAAAGGAGCAGGTCTGGGTTTATTGCCCAGTGCCCGATGCACCTCAAAAGAGGAATGCGTGGTCTAATGGTTAGAGTTGTAGGAAATGGTCTCATCGACCTGTGTTCAATTCCTGGACGAAGCTACAGTACACATAGCACTAATACACTTGGGAAAGGTATGAATCCAACTACTCTCCCTCCAGCTATGGGTAAATAGTAGAGCAGACTGGGCTCTTTAACCTTGGTTAGGCAATCAGTCTAGGAGAAGGAAAACTCTGAATTCAAACCTGTTAAATTCACTTGGGGTGGTCACTACGAGAATAGGCTCAGTCTTAATTAGTGATCTATTTCACTAATTAATAAATAATTTCTAAGGAGGTAAGTGGTGAGTTTATTGCCTGGCACCTGAGACGCCCCTAAATGAGGATGCCGATAAAGCTAAGCTGGGGGAGGGATGAATCTGTGTCTTGTGTCAAGTGGCTTCGATCATTGGACCAGTAAGATATTTGATATCAGAGTGATTCCCGGGAGCTATCCCCCAGGCAAGCACCTCCTCCACTTGTCTAAATGAGGCAGGGCTGGTTTTATTGCCCAGTGCCTGAGACGCCTCAAAAGAGGAATAAACACTAGCCACACATGAGCTTTGGTTTGTGCATTGTTCCCAACTGTAATGACCCTTGTGTTTGTGGGGATAAAATTAAAATTAAAATAAAAGAAATAAAAAATCAAAAAACTCCCATGAGCCTTCAGACCATAAGAACCCTCTGAGCATGTGCAGAAAAAAGGATCCACCTCTAACCACCAAGATAATCTCTCAGCTATTCGAACTTAGACCGTAACTGGTTTGGTTTGGTTTGTTTTGTTTTACGGCATATCAACCTCAGTGGGTCATTTAATGTCGACAAAGTTGTGAAATAAAGTCATTCTTAATGCATAATACAATTTTGTTTATAAACTCATGTTTTTCTATTTAACCCATAGATGGGACCCTAACAGGTACTACCACTCCAGGTCAGAGTGGACCAGGGAGCAATGGTGATGAAGGGGTACTCCACATTCCTCAAACCTCCAAAACTGGAACCTCACCATCAGATAGAGTTTAACGTCATTCTCAGGACATGTAGGCCCTCAGTCACCGCCTTCTAGCATCCATATGATAAAAAGGGGCTGGGGGTTGCCATAAGGGCAATAGGGTTAGGAATATCATATAGGTACTAGGGCTTGACATGACCAGCCGATTGATTGGAGGGGGCCTCTTTGACCGCCCGTCTAGCCCAAGAGTGGGCCAAAGTGGTGTATTGCAAGTCATGGACTGCTCATCCACCTGGGCTCTATCCTTAAGCATCAGGGGCACTACCCACAGCCAACAGGTGGCCCCATTGGGAGAGTCTTACACCTCTGCAGAGGTGCAGTCGGTGCATTCT
The DNA here is from genome assembly GCA_023376005.1 of Doryteuthis pealeii. Lineage (NCBI taxonomy): Eukaryota > Metazoa > Mollusca > Cephalopoda > Myopsida > Loliginidae > Doryteuthis > Doryteuthis pealeii. The sequence continues at coordinate 65,531,755 of CM042170.1, read as the reverse complement.
AACGCCCCAGCTGACAGGGCGGTAGACCTTAACTGGGACCAGATACTATTACTGGATAGGAAGGAATTTCCTCTTCTTGCGCACTGAACAAAGAAAATGCCGCTGTATCTCTTTGTAGATATGTTGGTTGATCCTCTGGCCCTGTGGCAAGAACTCGCAGTGGACGATGCCCCTCACATCGAAGAATGCAATCAGCCTGAAACTTTTCTGACATACCTCGTAAATGCTGTTTAACTTCATGTGCATTATTAAATTAGTTGAAATAATTTTCATTAACTTGCAAATATATCTATTTGACCCATAGATGGGACACTGACAGGTACTACCAGGTCAGAGTGCACCTGGGAATGAAGGAATATTCCACACTCCCCTGTGCTCCAAAATTGGAATACTTGAGACCATACAATTGTGTGCTAATTATTTGTATTAGATAGTAATACTTGAAACCATAAAATTGTGTGCTTATTATTTGTATGAGATAGGAATACTTGAAACCATACAATTGTAGGCTAATTATTTGTATTAGGAATACTTGAGACCATACAATTGTGTGCTAATTATTTGTATTAGATAGTAATACTTGAAACCATAAAATTGTGTGCTTATTATTTGTATTAGATAGGAATACTTGAAACCATACAATTGTAGGCTAATTATTTGTATTAGGAATACTTGAGACCATACAATTGTGTGCTAATTATTTGTATTAGATAGCAATACTTGAGACCATACAATTGTAGGCTAATTATTTGTATTAGATAAGAATACTTGAACCCATACAATTGTGTGCAAATGATTATTATTAGAGAGGAATACTTGAAACCATATAATGTATGTATATATGTATGTATGTACCTGTGTATTATATAATCAATGAAAAGTGTTTTGCCTCAGACAATGGATTCAACTCCCCAGCCCCTCAAAAAAAAATGCAGTCACCTAAATTAGATGAATTAGTTGGAAATATTATTCTCAGCCCAATTAACTAGGGGGTAATTCCATGTCAAATCATTAGGGCCCTGTCACCCACCCCCTTCAATCTTTCTGAAATTGTGTACAGGTGTGGACTATGTTAAAGTTAGACAATCCCCAAAATTTGAGCTTTCAATTCTAAAAACTAAGTTATTTTGATTTTTAACTTTTCAAATTTGGGTGGAGAGTCTGATTTTCCAAATTTTAACTGATGTTGTAGCTTTGGTTCTGAGCAAAAAGAAAACTATCTTTTTGGTACAAATAATGTTCAATATATGTGAAATAATAATAGAAAAAATGTGTCATAGATGCAGGGCCACATTGGGATATTGATCTTGCTAGGAAAAAATTTAAAAAATCATCAATAACTTAAAATTGGTTGACTTTAAAACTGTTTTTGATAGAATTTTTGGATTTCATGGACAAAAATGCTTTTATAAACCAATTTTTAGGAGTAGGGAAGCTCTAGAACTCATTTTTCAGACAAAAATATATTATAAAAAGTCACCATTTTTTTGTCACCCCATCAAATTTGGAGATCTAAAAGTTGACTTAACTCTGCTAATTTTTGGAATTGAAAGCTCAAATTTTGGGGATTGTCTAACTGTAACATAGTCCATAGTTGTACAATATTTCAGAAAGATTGAAAGGGGTGGGTGACAATTTTACTTTTTCCTGGATGATTTGACATGGAATTACCCTGGGGCTTTAGAATACACCGACTGCACCCCTGCAGTGGGTTAAGACCCTCCCTGTAATGGGGCCACCTGTTGACCGTGGGTGGCAACCTGTGATGCTCAAGGACAGAATCCTGGTGGCTGAGCAGTCCATGACATGCAACATTCCACTGAGACCCTTACTTAGACTAGACGGGTGGTTGGAGAGGCTCCCTCCGATCAAATTGCACATGTATAGATTGTAAATTTAATTTCTGTTTTGTTTTCACAATTGAATAAAAACAAAATGTCTTCGGCATAAAATAACCCAATATTTGACATGTTGTAAAATCCAACCAACCAATCAATATTCATATGCAAAACAACTATGGGACCATATGACCTTTAGGAACCCCTTCTGCAATCTTGACTCACAATGACACTTTTCTCATTTACACCGTCAAAATCCGGTTGTTTGTTAGGGTAGGGTTAAGGGTTAGGGTTAGGGGTTAGTTTTATAATTAAGTTGACATGTTGTAAAAATCCAACCAACCAACCAACCAATATTCATATGCAAAACAACTATGGGACCATATGACCTTTAGGAACCCCTTCCGCGATCTTGACTCACAAGGACACTTTTCTCATTTACACTGTCAAAATCCGGTTGTTTGTTAAGGGTTAGGGTTAAGGGTTAGGGTTAGGGGTTAGTTTTATAATTAAGTTAACATGTTATAAAATCCAACCAACCAACCAACCAACCAATATTCATATGCAAAACACCTATGGGACCATATGACCTTTAGGAACCCCTTCCGCGATCTTGACTTACAAGGACACTTTTCTCATTTACACTGTCAAAATCCGGTTGTTTGTTAAGGGTTAGGGTTAAGGGTTAGGGTTAGGGGTTAGTTTTACAATTAAGTTGACATGTTGTAAAAAGCCAACCAACCAACCAACCAACCAATATTCATATGCAAAACACCTATGGGACCATATGACCTTTAGGAACCCCTTCCGCGATCTTGACTTACAAGGACACTTTTCTCATTTACACTGTCAAAATCCGGTTGTTTGTTAAGGGTTAGGGTTAAGGGTTAGGGTTAGGGGTTAGTTTTACAATTAAGTTGACATGTTGTAAAAAGCCAACCAACCAACCAACCAACCAATATTCATATGCAAAACACCTATGGGACCATATGACCTTTAGGCACCCCTTCCGCGATCTTGACTCACAAGGACACTTTTCTCATTTACACTGTCAAAATCCGGTTGTTTGTTAAGGTTAGGGTTAAGGGTTAGGGTTAGGGGTTAGTTTATAATTAAGTTGACATGTTATAAAGCCAACCAACCAACCAACAATATTCATATGCAAAACACTATGGGACCATATGACCTTTAGGAACCCCTTCCGCGATCTGACTTACAAGGACACTTTTATTTACATTGTCAAAATCCGGTTGTTTGTTAAGGGTTAGGGTTAGGGTTAGGGGTTAGTTTTATAATTAAGTTGACATGTTATAAAAAGCCAACCAACCAACCAACCAACCAATATTCATATGCAAAACACCTATGGGACCATATGACCTTTAGGAACCCCTTCCGCCGATCTTGACTTACAAGGACACTTTTCTCATTTACACTGTCAAAATCCGGTTGTTTGTTAAGGGTTAGGGTTAAGGGTTAGGGTTAGGGTTAGTTTTACAATTAAGTTGACATGTTGTAAAAAGCCAACCAACCAACCAACCAACCAACCCAATATTCATATGCAAAGCAAACCATCTATATTTTCAAATGTATAGATTGTAAATTTCATATCTGTTTTGTTTATGTAATTGAATAAAATCAAAATGTCTTCGGCATAAAATAACCCAATAGTTGACATGTTGTAAAAAACCAACCAGCCAACCAACCAACCAGCCAGCCAACCAAACCAACCAGCCAGCCAACCAACCAACCAACCAGCCAACCAGCCAGCCAGCCAGCCAACCAACCAACCAGCCAACCAACCAACCAACCAACCAGCCAGCCAGCCAGCCAACCAACCAACCAACCAACCAGCCAACCAACCAACCAACAACCAACCAGCCAGCCAGCCACCAACCAACCAACCAACCAACCAGCCAACCAACCAACCAACAACCAACCAACCAAAACCACCAACCAACCAACCAATATTCATATGCAAAGCAAACCATCTATATTTTCAAATGTATAGATTGTAAATTTCATATCTGTTTTGTTTATGTAATTGAATAAAATCAAAATGTCTTCGGCATAAAATAACCAATAGTTGACATGTTGTAAAAAACCAACCAGCCAACCAACCAACCAAAGCCAACCAACCAACCAGCCAGCCAACCAACCAACCAGCCAGCCAACCAACCAACCAACCAGCCAACCAACCAGCCAGCCAGCCAGCCAGCCAACCAACCAACCAGCCAACCAACCAACCAACCAACCAGCCAGCCAGCCAGCCAACCAACCAACCAACCAACCAGCCAACCAACCAACCAACCAACCAACCAACAGCCAGCCAAGCCAGCCAACCAACCAACCAACCAACCAGCCAACCAACCAACAGCCAACCAACCAACCAACCAACAACCAGCCCAGCCAACCAGCCAGCCATCTAACCAACCAACCAACCAACCAACCAACCAGCCAACCAACCAACCAACCAACCAGTACTCATATGCAAAACAAACCATCTATATTTGCAAATGTATAGATTATAAATTTCATTTCTGTTTTGTTTTCACAATTGAATAAAAAGCACAATCGACAAATATTTGTCAAAACAAATGTTTGACAATGATGGATGATGATACTTCCGTTTGCCCTCCCCCCAACCATGTGAAGATGATAAATTCTTTCTACTTGAAATCTTCACAGATGAAATTCCATTTTTATTTCTTGTGGCAATGAAAAATTTCCAGCCATAATGAAGACTGATTTCCACACAAATGAACACGCAAATAATATCCGAATATTAAATCGGAATTTCTATGATAAAGTGCCTCGAGATTTGCTCTTGGCAATGAGATTGAAATAGTTTTCCAGTTAACTCGACTACCAGGATCTGATTTATGGGTAGTTTTTGGGTATGCTAACTTGGAGAATTAAACAAAACTTATATGGTTATTTCCTAGTTGAGTAACATGATATTACAGGCTGACCCAGAAAAAACAAACCCAAATTATTTATTTTCCCATTAAACTAATCCTAAACCTTAACCTAACCCTAACCCTAACCCTAAACCCTGACTCTAACTTTAAACCTTAACCCTAACCCTAACCCCTTCCGACCATTATCATTTTGCAACACCCTCTAGTTAAGAAGGTATTCTAATATTCTAGCTGATCTTAAATATGCTGAGGTTTGGATGGTCACAATTCTTCCTCTGATCTCCAGTTTCTTTGGTCTCTTTTCCAAGACTTTAGGGACCGTACCAAGTACACCAACAAGAATTGGTATCACCATAACATTCATGTTCCACAGCTTTTTCAGCTTTCTGGCAAGATCC
>CM042170.1:65504101-65521601 GCA_023376005.1 Doryteuthis pealeii | reverse complement strand
TAGGTAAATACGATAAGGATTGATCTCTGTGATCTTAGGAACATGACAAGAAGATGGTACGTTAGATCATAGGAAATGTCAGACAAAAATAGGAAATCAACTAAAAATAGCCGAGCAAAAACACTAATTCTGATTTTTCAGGTTTCCAATGCTAAGAAACACAAAATCTGTAGATTGTTCTAGATATACAAGCATTGTAATTCTCAATTTCACATTTGATATGAATTTATATAAGGGTTTTTTAGCGTTCAGCTCTTGCCAACTCAGCGTATGTGGAAAAGTGAGGAGCTGAAATTGAATTGAAATCAAATTGAATTTCAAATAATTGAAATAATGAATAATTTGAACTTTTGTCATTTAATTTCTTTTTCATAATTCTCTGGTTTGAATACTGAAATTCGTTGATTTTTCAGTGTTTTTTTGTTTACGATATTTAATGCCATTTCCTAAAAAATTGGTATAAGTTCCAATGCCCCAGCCGACAGGGCGGCCATCTATGGGTTAGATCGATTAAAAAATAATAAGTCTAAAATATGTGTCTTAAAAAAATTGAATACCCAACAATAATGAATAAAAAGAAAAATGTCTTTGGCATAAAAACAACCCAAGGGTTAACATGCCAAAAAAACCAACCAACCAACCAACCAACCAACCAGCCGAGTAACTTCAATTATCTTGAGATATTCCATGAGGGGAAATATTTAGCCTAACCCTCTGGGGACCTAGTAGGTAATGGAAAACAACTATCAGAGTGCACCCCTCCATTTCACTAAAATTGGTTGTGGTTAAAGTTTCCAATTTTCTGCAGTCAGCATAGAACAACCAAGTACCCGTTTTAATATAATATGCCACAACTTTAGTGGGATAAGAGTCTCAGATGAAAATCAGGTCAAGCAATCTTGAGTTCAATCCCAGGTTTGGGTAGTGTATAAGTTATTTACTTCTTTTTTTTTTTTTACCTCTAAATTGTTTGAGGATTTTCTAATCGAAAATCTTTCTTTCTCTTAGGCAAATCAGTTAAAGGTTCCAAATTGAATGATTGCATTTGCTGTTTAGGCCGGGTTCTACACAAAGACCTCGATTAAGAATCCATTTATTGGAAAGTAAGAAGAAGAAGAAGAAGAAGAAGAAGAAGAGGATGATGAAAGAAGAAGAAGAAGAAGAAGAAGAAGAGAAGAAGAGAGGATGATGAAAGAAGAAGAAGAAGAGAAGAAGAAGAAGAAGAAGAAGATGACAAAAGAAGAAGGATATAACAGATGATGATGATGATGGTTACAGAAGAAGAAGAAGAAGAAGGAGAAAAAGAAGATGATGAAGAGAAGATGATGAGAAGAAGAAGAAGAAGAAGAGAAGAAGAACAAGAAGGAGAAGAAGATAACAAAAGAAGATGAAAAAGAAGAAGAGGATGATGTCAGAAGAAGAAGAAGATGATGAGAGAAGAAGAAGAAAACATAGATGATGAAAGAAGAAGAAAAAGATAAAAGAAGAAGAAGATGATGATGATGATGATGATGATGATGATGACAAAACAAGAAGAAGATGAAAGAAGAAGAAGAAAAAGATGAAAGAGAGAAGAAGAAGAAGTAGAAGAAGAAGAAGAAGAAGAAGGGTGAGATGATGACAGAAGAAGAAGAAGAAGATGGTGATGTCAGTAGAAGAAGAAGAAAACATAGATGATGAAGAAGAAGAAGAAGAGAAGAAGAAGAAGAAGAAGAAAACATAGATGATGAAAGAAGAAGAAGTAGATGAGAGAAAAAGAAGAAGCAGAATCCCAAAGTGAAGTGTTGTCTGTGAGCCAAACATAAAAACCGAAATTACTCTTTGATGTAAAACTTGTAAGAAATGTTCAAAAGACGATCAAAATGAAAGCAATGGTGACCATTTCTAAAAACTCGGCACCACAAACATTAAAAGAGATTTAAATAAAAATAAAAATAAAACAAAAAAGAATTTCTCTCTTATGAAAATATCACCTTGGACTTTTTGGGTAGAAAAACAAGTGGAATTAAAAATAGAACAGAAACTCATTTTAAAATTATCAAAATAACAATTTGCAATTAGTACACACAAAATTAGTTGTAAAATAATAATAATAATAATAATAATAATAATTAATCCCTGGCAGAAGTAAAATTCCAACGAGGTATCTTCCAAGGAGACTCGTTATCACCACTACTGTTGTAAAATAATAATGATAATAATAATAATAAACGGAAGTACCTGACTGGATGACAAAAGGAATAACTACACTAATCCAGAAAGACCCAAAAAAGAAAACGTCCCTAGCAATTATAGACCAATAACTTGTCTACCCATGATGTGGAAAATTCTAACTGCTGTGATAAAAGAAGAAATATACTTTTCACTCAATTGGCGGAAACTTCTCCCAGAAGAACAGAAAGGATACCACAAGGGAAAAAGGGGAACCCATGATTTACTTTATATAGACCAATACATTCTTAAAGAAGTAAAAAATAGACGGAAAAATATTGCAATGGCCTGGATTGATTACAGAAAAGCCTATGACATGGTCCCCCATACTTGGATTTTAGAATGTCTAAAAATGTACAAAATTTCCAACAACATCATAAACTTCATTAAAAAAGCTATGGAAAACTGGCGAGTTCAATTAAAAGCTGGAAAACAATCCCTGGCAGAAGTAAAAATCCAAAGAGGTATCTTCCAAGGAGACTCATTATCACCACTACTCTTTATTATAGCATGATGCCACTCAATCATATACTTAAAAAATGTACAGGGGGATACAAATTCACTAACTCACAAGAAAAGAAAAAATTTTGCGAGAAAGAAAGAAAGAAAGAACATCAACTGGTGGATTTTGCAGTTCCAGCAGATCACAGGGTGAAGCTGAAGGAAAATGAAAAAATGGATAAATACCTGGACCTTGCCAGAGAACTGAAAAAGTTATGGAATATGAAAGTCCCAAAAAGATTGGAAAAAAGTTTGGAAAATCTGGAAATCAGAGGGAGAATCGAGACCATCCAGAATACTGCACTGCTGCAATCTGCCAGAATACTCAGAAGAGTCCTGGAGACCTGAGGAGACTTGTTGCCAATCAGACTCCAGTGAAAGGCCATTAGCTAACGCTGATGTGAAAAACTCAAAAGAAAGAAAGAATGTCAACTGGTGGATTGTGAAGATGAAAGAAAATGAAAAGCTGGACAAATACCATGATCTTGCCAAGAGAACTGAAAAAGCTATGGAATATGAAAGTCAAAGTGATACCAATTATAGTTGGTGCACTTGGAACAGTCCCAATAAACTTGGAAAAAAAGACTGGAAAATCTGAAAATCAGAGGAAGAATTGAGACAATTCAGACTATTGCACTGCTGCAATCTGCCAGAATACTTAGAAGGGTCCTGGAGACCTGAGGAGACTTGTCACTCAGACTCTAGTGAAATACCATCAGCTAATGCTGGTGTGAAAAACTCAAATAATAATAATAATAATAATAATAATAGTAATAATAATTATAATAATAAAAATAATAATAAAAATAGTAATTGTTTCAATAAAAATATATAAAAATAATAATAAAAATAATAATAAAATATATAAAAATAATAATAATAATATATAATAATAATAATGATAATAATAATAATAATATATAAAATGATAATAAAAATAATAATAAAAGTATATAAAAATAATAAATAATAATAATAATAATAATAAAATAATATATAAAAATAATATATAATAATAATATATAAAATAATAATAATATATAATAATAATAATAATAATAATAATAATAATATAATATATAAAAATAATAATTGTTTCAATTCGTGTGACCATTTTTAAGGCTTTAGTTGAAAGCAGTTTTATAGTGGAGATGCTTTCTGGCAAACATTTTGATCCTTTCTTGAAGTAGAAAGATGTAGTATCAGTTTTGATCCTTGTCTGGTGATCTGTCCTTAAAATAGAAAGTTGTATAAGAGTTGATCCTGTCTTGAAGTAGAGAGGAACAGTCTATAAATATAAGTTGTGGTCATTAACACACCTTATATCCAACAACAAAATTGGAGAGGTTGCACATGAAAAGATTTAGACATGATTAAGAATAGGAAACCTCAAGAGAGAAACTGAATCACTAATAATTGCTGCACAAAATAATGTCAGAAGTACAAATTATATCAAAGCAAAAATTGATAAGACATAACAAAACAGTAAATGCAGACTATGTGGTGACAGAGATGAGACCATAAACCTTGTATTAAGTGAATGTAGCAAACAGGCAAGGCATGATTGGGTTGGAAAGGTGATCCACTGGGAATTATGCAAAAAATTAAATTTTGACCACACAAGAAAATGGTATATGCATAATCCAGAATCTGTATTATCTGCGTCCAATTGGACACATGTCCTAGTAGATAAGGTAGTTAGGTTAAGACAGTTCTAAGTGACAGTTATCTCAGCCTCCTGTAAACTACCGGCTATGGCAGGTGTGAAAAATCCAATAATAATAATAATAATAATAATAATTGTTACAAGTTGTGTAGCCATTTTTAGGGCTATAGTTGAAAGCAGTTTTATAGTGGAGATCCTTTCTGGCATAAAGTTTGATCCTTTCTTGAAGTAGAAAGATGTAGTATCAGTTTTGATCCTTGTCTGTTGATCTGTCCTCCAAGTAGAAAGTTGTATCAGAGTTGATCCTGTCTTGAAGTAGAGAGTTATATCATCCTTGTCGGTTGGTCTGTCCTTCCAGTGAGTAATTTTAGGACAATTTATCAACACCTTTAAATAATGAATTAAATACATGTTTGGGCGTTTTTGATTGGCCAATGAAGCCACTGCTGTTTTTGAACAGCCTATAAATATAAGCCGTGGTCATTAGCACGCCTTATACCCAAAAATAATCAAAATATATATATATATATGTATGTGTGTGTGTGTGTGTGTGTGTGTGTATAAACACACTAAGATAGATATATATTAACAAAGTTAGACAGAAATCTAGCTTTTCTCCAAGTGCTTCATTAAAATCTATCCCCTTTTCGTTAGTGCTAGACCAGGAATATTTTTTGCTGAGGTGGAGCGCCACACCAACCGTCAGTTTTCCACTTTACAGCACAGATCAGATTACCCAATCCGTGCTACTCATGCGTTGACTTGGCGGAGACCGGTATCGAACCAGGAACCTTGCAATTCCTTGGCGGGTAGTCTACCAACTGAGCTAAATCAGACCCTATACTATCTAAACGGATATTATTAGGTATTATCTATGACCAGACTCAACAGAATTGAAAATGTAATAAAGAATATGAATATATGCAGTCCAACAATTAGATTTCTTTGCTTAATGGCATATCAACCTTCATAGGTTATTTGATGCCAAAACCATCCTTGTCGAAGAATAGTAGTGGTATTATATAACCCATTGCTGGTTTAAACTCACTTACTTCCATATCTTCACTACAGAGGAAGACTATCGCCTACGACTACTAATTTGTAAAGTCGTCGGGGCGGCCTAATGTCGGTATCAGCCAGACAGCCAGGGAGTCTATCCCCTTTTCACTAGTGCTAGACCAAGGAGATTGTTTTTGCGTCTGAGGTGGAGCACCACACATACCATTAGCTCCTTACTTTACCGCACAGATCCCTGTGCTACCCATACGCTGAGTTGGCGAGGGCTGGTATCGAACTAGGCACCTTGCGGTTTCTTGCCGAACGCTCTACCGACTGAGCTAACCCCGCCCCTTTCGTTGTTTTACATTTTAAAACGAAAAAATTGAGTTACTAGTGAAAAGAAATAAACTCTTAAGTCAAGGTACTCCTGTTTTTGAAAAATGATAATGAAATCATCTCCCCCTGTTGCCAGAGGGCGAATCGCCAACATATGATGTTGGCGGCAAAATTAAACTCCTTAACTTATCAAAGGGCTGTTAACCAGGTGAGTCGCTAAAAACAAGCGCTCCCCATACTTTACCTATCAAGGGGCCTTTCACTTATCGTAAGAACTTCCACCTGGAGAGACGCATCTTAACAGCACTCCAAAACGACCGCAAGTAGAAATCATTCTAGCGCAACTTCACCTTAACTCAGCAGATAAGCCTGGCCGCAAATGCCAAAAATTTGCAACAATCTTTTTGTACCTTTATAATTGTTAATATATGTTGTTTAATTTCCATCTGTGTTTGTCTTCTCTCATCCGAAATTATTTGCCTGCCACCGGGAGATTTAAGAGCTCCCTACTACCCCGTAATTCCTCTTATCCGAGCTTGGCCAATTTTATTTCTACTTAAATCTCTTGAAATATCTAGAGCCTTTCTTCAACAGCCTTCAACGAATCAATCTGTTTCTGTACAGGGTATATTTCTTTTAGAGTTAGAGTTAATAAAATAGACTGAGATAGATATTTTCGACAAGTAAATGTATTTGGGGGGATCGCTTCTTTTTTTGTCGTAATTCTTGTTTATTTAAATTAAAAACAAGACATTAAAAAAGAATAGATAATAAAAAGATGACCAAGGTAGATAGATAGAAACAAAGTGATATAGATAAATATGAACAAATTGAGATAGATAGATAGATAGATAAACAAATAAAATGATATAGATAGATATGAGCAAATGGAGATAGATAGATAGATAGATAGATAGATAGATATGACGATGGATAGATAGATAGATAAACAAAATGATATACATATGAACAAATGGAGATAGACAGACAGACAGACAGATAGATGTGAAGATGGATGGATAAATTGATAGATATGATGGATGGATAAATAGATAGATAGGAAGATGGCTAGCTAGATAGATAGATAGAAAGATGACTAGATAGATAGATGGGTGGATAGATAGATAGATAAACATACACAATGATATAGATAAATATGAACAAATGGAGATAGATAGAGATAGACAGATAGATAGATAGATATGAAGATGGATGGATAGACAGATAGATATGAAGATGGTGGATAGATAGATAGATAGATAGATATGAAGATGGGTGGATAGATAGATTTACATCGCGAATTTGGAATTAACAAGAGTTAGAAACATGAAGCACATGAATACAACATGGAGTTTCAACTAACATTGTATTAATACATTTACACAAACAAGAAAATGCACTTTTAGTAATTGTTGGAAACGATAGTATTGTTTGCGGGAAATGTCAATTATATAAACTAGTACAAAATAAAAAACCCTCCGGCGATGTAAAAATAGATTTTTGAAACATATTGCCTGAGGGATGGGAGTAAAAAATTCAATGTCAGCGAGTTTGTACCCTAAGTAAGTAAAATCATCAAATTTATTAAAGGATTAAAAAATAAAACAATTTGAAATGTAAACTTTAAATATGTATTAAAATAAAACAAACTATATATAGATATATAATACCAGTCATGTATTTATTAAAACTTGTTTTAAAAAAACAATGAGGACTGTCTAATGCTGCATATTCAAATTTTGAGTGTATTTATTCTGTTATGACGATTTTGGGTAATGTGATATAAGCAGTGACGTAGTTTTTGTTACAGACAAAAACCGAAAGCGAATCTCCATTATTAATAGAGATACAGCTGAGTGAATCAATAATCGTTTGCTCAAGGCTTTTTCCAATTTAGTTTAAGGACACTAAACACAGTCCCGGGAAAACTCACTCTCTTCGATCTGGGATCTCCAGACATACACTAGTCGTGTCTCTGTCTGTTTGGACTAGGGACCTTGCCCCTGAACAATTTTAGGCTCTATTACACTCTTTCTCCATAGTTCGGTTCACTAGTATTGTGAATAGTCGTGTAACACGCGTGCCTTCATACACTCACGTCTGCATGGAGGTGACACCATGTGATCCTGTATGAAGCAATTTCATCTGTTCTGTAGGACTTTCATCTCTTCGTTTAACTCTTGACTCTTCAAGACTCTTTTTTCCTTAGGTGTTTTCTATTGTATGTTGACAATAAAGCCTGTATTTTGTTATGTATCTCTTCGATGAAATTTGTTGTATATGTAAGAAAGGTTCAAAGTTATATATACTTTGAATACAAAACTCCGACGAAGGTTGACAGACAAAAACATTTAATATAGTACAGCACATGGATAAGGCGAGATACAAAGTACATAGGTAAAAAGATGAATACACATTCATGAATGGTACAAGATAACATATAAAAGCCACAGACATGAGACTAGGGATAGTCAATGCTGTGTCAATTCACTTACAGTAATGTAAGGGGGGCGAACGCTCCAACGAGACGGGGTAGACCTTAACTAACCCATGTGTCTCGTAGTATCAGGAACAGGAAAAGAGGGAGAAGGGTTTGAACCCGGCGCTTAAATACTCTAGCCCCTAGCGGGCACCAGCAAACTAAACGGGCAGACAACTCAACGGGAAGATAATCCATACAAATATATTAACCTGCGTTCAGAGGCTTTTCTGAGGCCTCTTGACGTATTATAAGAAGTGGTGTTAGCTAGAGAAGTAATAACCACTTCTTAATTCGTATAGAATGAAAATGTCTTCTTGTTTTTAATGCATCTTATTTAATTTTACTTTATTTCATTAAATTTACTCTTGATATTATTATTGTTGCTGTTAGTAATTTAAAGAGAAAATTAAATGCTTATTGCCTCTGTTGAGTCATAACTTTACTGACTATGCCTGGTGTATATTTGTTGCGTTTTTGGTTTGTAGTATTGTTGTACCGGCCGTTCCTACAGTGGAGAATATACACCGGTTCTCACTATAAACAGTGAGACACCGAGTGAAAAGGTTGTACTGTTACCGTTTAGCGGCAAGCTAGCCGTTCTTGTACCTTATTGTAAATACACTTGTCTTATTTTACCCTACCTCGACTTGACTTCTTTTTTTACTGTTGAACTAACATCACAACATAAACAAATCTCTACTCCAAAACAACCGAGTTTCTGATATTTATTACTTTAATGCTTCATACTAATGCCCAAACCTGATATATATACCTCCCACAAACGGATATATATACCTAAATAACCACAAATATATATACCTATTAGAAGCATACGGAGACCCTTAGACAACATCATATATATATATATATATACCGAGTCATCCTTTGCCGGGATTACACTTGTCAAGTTCATTTTCTATAAGAAAAAGTATCGAATTTTATGCGATACATGCGTTGTAAGTGCCTTCAAGTAAAAATTTAATATATACTTTATCCAGCAACGTTTCTAAAATAAACAAACATCCAAAAATCTTATTCACTTCGCCGAAGGGCATACGGTCTGTTTGTTGTTATTATTCTCCCAATAACCCCTTACCTATTATGGTAGAGGCGTGTAAGTATCACTTGACAAGCTTAATTTCGCTAGGATGGTCAGCTGTGTACTGTGGCCGAGGCGATAAAAGTGTTTCACTAGTGTTTCACTGTGTCTGCTGAAGTCCCGGTTTCGATTTCTGTCGGAGGGAAATCGTTAGTATATACCGCTGATGAGACTTAATAAAGTCGAAACAGTCTGTACGGTATTCTACACACCGAGTCATCCTTTGCCGGGATTACACTTGTCAAGTTCATTTTCTATAAGAAAAAGTATCGAATTTTATGCGATACATGCGTTGTAAGTGCCTTCAAGTAAAAATTTTAATATATATATATATATATATCATGGCCAAGCTGCAAGATGTTGGCTGTTTGTATTTTATATATCAACTCTTGTTGGGTTATTTTATGTCGAAGACATTTTGTTGTATTCTGAGGCCTCCTAACGTATTATAAAAAGTGGTATTAGCAACAGAAGTCATCATCACCTCGTAATTCTTATAGAATGAAAATGTCTTCCTGTTTTTAATGCATATTATTTGATTTTACTTTATTTACTTTATTTATTCTTGATAATATCATTGTTGTTGTTAGTGATTCAAATAAAAAAAAGTGAACTGCTTATCGCCGCTGTTGAGTCATGACTTTACTGGCGGTGTCTTGTGAATAATTGTTGTGTTTTTTGGTTTCTAGTGTCATGGCCGAGCTGCAAGATGTGCAAATAAATAAATTAGAAATGTTATTTCTGAATTACTTTCATGATTATTCTTTTACTCTTTCTCCCTTCCAGTATTTCGCTTTATCTCATTTTTCTTCACCTCTCTCTCTCTCTCTCTCTCTCTCTCTCTCTGTGTGTCTCTCTCTGTCTCTCTGTCTGTCTGTCTGTCTCCCTCTCTCTCTTCTTGCACACAGACACTTTTCCTCGCTTTCTATTTCCTGCATTCTCTTCCTTTCTATCACTCTTTTTTCTTCTCTTCACTCTCTTTCCATTCTCTATATTTGCTTTCTCTTCTCTCCTACTCTCTCTCTCTCTCTCATTCCCCTCTCTCTCCTCATCTCTCTCTCTCTCTCTCTCTCTCTCTCTCTATTATCTCATTCTTTCACTCGCTGTCTCTCTTTAATTCTATTTCTCCCTCTGTCTGATTCTCTCTCTCTCTCTCTCTCTCTGTCTCCCTCTCTCTCTCTCTGTCTCCCTCTCTCTCTCTCTGTCTCTGTCTGTCTGTCTCTGTCTCTGTTGCACACAGACACTTTTCCCTCGCTTTCTATTTCCTGCATTTTCTTCCTTTCTATCACTTTTTCTTCTCTTTCACTCTCTTTCCATTCTCTATATTTGTTTTCTCTCTCTCATCCTCTCTCTCTCTCTCCATCATCTCTCTCTCTCTCTATCTATCTATCTATCTATCTCATTCTTTCACTCGCTGTCTCTCTTTAATTCTCTTTCTCCTACTCTGTCTCTCTCTTTCATTCTTTCTCTCTCCCCCTCTCTCTCTCTCTCTCTCTTTACACACACACACACACAACACACACACACACACACTCCCACTCTCTCTCTCTCATTCTTTCTCTTTCTCTCTGATTCTCTCTCTCTCATTCTTTCTTTCTCTCTCTCTCTCTCTCTCTCTGTCTCCCTCTCTCTCTCTGTCTCTGTCTCTGTCTCTGTCTCTCTCTCTCTCTCTCTGTTGCACACAGACACTTTATTTTCCTTCTCTTTCTATTTCCTGCATTCTCTTCCTTTCTATCACACTTTTCCTTCTCTTTCACTCTCTTTCCATTCTCTATATTTGTTTTCTCTCTCCTCCTCCTCCTCCCCTCCTCTCTCTCTCTCTATCTGTCTATCTATCTATCTATCTTTTTCTTTCTTTTGCAAACTCCCTCATTTCCCTCGCTATCTCTCTCTTATTTTATTTTCCCTCTCATTTTCTTTCTCTCAGATTTTCTTCTTTTCTATCACTCTCTTTTCATTCCCTATCTTCTCTCTCTCTCTCTCTCTCTCTCTCTATATATATATATATATATATATATATATAATATATATATATATACACACACATACATACATATATATATATATACATATATATATATATATATATACATATATATATATATACATTATATATATACACATATATATATACATAAAGTCTAATTTGAAAACAGTTAATTTCCTGGACGTAACTTTCGACCTAAACAAAGGGACGTGGAAACCGTACAGGAAAGAAAATAATACACCATTATATATTAACATAAAATCAGACCATCCTCCAACAATTACTAAACACATTCACAAGTCTATAGAACATAGACTCGCCACTAATTCCACCAATGCCGATATATTCAACAATCAAAAACGATATATGAAAACGCCCTAAAAAACAGTGGATTATACTCCAAACTAGTATACAAAAATAATAACAACTATGAAAATAATAATAATGACAAATCAAGAAAGAGAAACATCATTTGGTTCAACCCCCCTTTCAGCAAACCGTGATAACGAATGTGGGTAAAATATTTTTCCAATTAAGGAAAAAACACCTAGACAAATCGCCTACATTAAACAAACTATTTAACAAAAACAATCTCAAATAAGTTATTGCTGCATGAACAACATTAAAAACATTATCGATAAACACAACTTTAAAATATTAAATCGTAACAACAACAACCAGATTAATAGATGCAACTGTCGCCTTAAAAATGAATGCCCATTAAGTGGCAATTGTTTGGCTAACAACATCATTTACAAAGCCACAATAAAGGACAATGTAAATAACAACGAGGAAAAAACATACATTGGTGCACTGAAAACAATTGGAAAAGTCGGTGGTACAACCACAATTTAAGTTTCAACAACAAAAGATATGAAAATAGTACCACTTATCAAAATATATATGGCAGATCAAGGAAAAACGGGCAGAACACCTACAGTAAAATGGGAAATAATAAAAAAGCCCAGGCATACAAAGGCGGACAACGTTGCGATCTTTGCTTAGAAGAAAAGTTGTGCATACTACAAACGCAAGCAATAACTTGTTGAATAAGAGAAGTGAACTCGTTTCGAAATGTAGGCATTTAAACAAATTTTTACTGTGTCACTTACCACCTGACCCTAATTGATCCCTGTATTTTCGCTCGCCTTTTTTTTATTTTTTTTTTTATTTATTTATTTATTATTATTTAAAAAAAAAAAAAAAAAAAAAAAAAAAAAAAATTAATCTGAACACCGCGTGCATTAACACCAATGCAAGTTTGTTTGATTATAATGTTTTTTAAATACAATTTAACGTCATGACATTACATCACGTGAATACAATCCACGTCACATAAACGTTAAACAAGCCACAGTTTAAAAAAAACAATTTTTAGCTTTGCATTTCCCATCGCGTGAAAAACGCTGCATATAAACGCTACAAAATTTGATTTTTACCATTTCACGACTGGTTTTTGACATCTCAACCACTTCTCATCTGATGATTGGACTACCAAGAAACTTGAAGTTATGAGTGTGAAATCATAATATCAACATTAATTATAAAACTGCTCTGCTTTATTAGCATTGAGCACCTTTCCATGCAAATACTTTTCTCATTTTTTCATTCACTATTCATTATATATTGCATTATATATATATATATATATATATATATATATATATATATATATATATATATATATATATATATAATATATAGAAGAAAAAATAAAGGTGTATCAAAACAGATGTTATTTAATAACAGTTTTATTAAAGTATAGAACAAGTTATTTGACATGCTGCTTTTGTTCAGAACAAATCTTGGTAAAGGGACTTGATTAAAATGAAAGATAAACGTAACAATAACAACGAACAAAAGGAAGCTTTAACTTTGGGCGCTGGTAAACCTACATTGTCTTGTTAAATCAAAAGATTATTTTATTACACACACACACACTCTCTCTCTCTCTCTCTCTCTCTCTTTCATTCTTGATAATCAGAACCATCTTCTATACCTTAGATCTGACATGGTCTGTCTCTGTCTCTGTCTCTGTCTCTCTCTCTCTCTCTCTCTCGTGGAATGTCAAACTTTTAAAAACGGATAGTATTAGGTATTGTTTCTTATCAAATTTTACAGCAATAAAACTCTGTAACCAAAAATAGAAATTTATAAATATATAAGGAATGTAAAAATTGTTGGCAGGGTAGTCCCCGTGGCGTAGTGGCTAACATTTACAAGGACTCAGTTAAGTTGAATTATATCCATCATATCTATTAATAATGGAGATTCGCTTCCGGTTTTTGTCACTGCTTACGTCACATTACCCAAAATCGTCATAACATAGAATAAATACACTCAAAATTTGAACATGCAACATTAAACAGTCCTCATTGTTTTTTTTTAAACAAGTTTTAATAAATACATGACTGGTATTATATATCTATGTATAGTTTGTTTTATTTTAATACATATTTAAAGTTTACATTTCAAATTGTTTTATTTTTTAATTCGTTTTTTTTACTTACTTAGGGTACAAACTCGTTTTTTATTTTACTAGTAGTAATAATAATAATGATAATATATATATATATATATATATATATATATATATATATATATATATATCAAAATTTGCTGTCACGTTTTCATTGTATTAGCATTAGTAAAATTAAGTCGTCGGGGTGGTCTAAAGTCAGTATCAGCCAGATAGCGAGGGATTCTATCCCCTTTTCACTAGCGCTAGACCAAGGAGATTGTTTTGGCGTCTGAGGTGAAGCGCCACACCTAACATCAACTTCTCGCTTTACCGCACAGATACCTGTGCAACTCATACGCGGGGTTGGCGAAGGATGGAACCGAACCAGGAACCTTGTGATTCCTAGCCGAACGCTCTACCGACTGAGCTAAATATATATCCATCAAAAGTTGCTATCACGTTTTCATTATAGTAGCATAAGTAGTCAATCCAAATGGGCTCAATATATTTCGTAAAATATCGAGCATTTATATAGTTTATTCTATAACTATATATATATATATATATATATATATATATATATATAGAGAGAGAGAGAGAGAGAGAGAGAGTTAAACAAAACAGATGTCTCCGGTTTAACGATTTTATAGATGATCTTTCCAAGCTTTCAGGCCGAATTTTTTTTATATTTGGATGGAATTCGTGGATTAGTCTACCGAAGTTCATATCCCGCGTACTTTCGGCATTTCGAAGTGCCATCATCAGGGGTGATGTGTTCCAGTTTTTTTTTGTGTTGTTTTTTTTTTCAAAGTATATTAATGCATATGGATGCTCGAAGGAGGAGAAATGGAACACATCACCCCTGATGATGGCACTTCGAAGTGCCGAAAGTACTCGGGATATGAACTTCGGTAGACTAATCCACGAATTTCATCCAAATATTAAAAAGTTGGCCAGAAAGCTTGAAAAGATCATCAATAAAATCGTTAAACAGGAGACATCTGTTTTGTTTAATTCTACATGTATAAATGAAAGAATGCTGCCATATATATATATATATATATATATATATATATATATATATATATATATATATATATATATAAAGCTACAGAAAGCGATGTTAATACACACATAGTGAAGGCATGGATTGCTATAGACAAATTATTCATCATGGAAATCTGATCTCACTGATAAGTAGAAGCAAGAATTCTTTCAAGCTGTAGTCGTGTCAGTGCAACTGTATGGCTGCACCACATTGACGCTAACGAAACTCTCGGAAAATAAATTAGATGGGAGCTGCACAACGACTTATATAAATCATGTGAACAGAATCTCACAAAAAACGTCTGTACAGTCACTTGCCACCCCTCCCTCCCCCGCTTGATCTCACCAAACCATTCACGTGGGGTGAACAAGACATGACGGACACTGCTGAAGAAGCAAGAATGAACTCGACTTGTTTTGATCCAATCAAATTCTTTGGAAACCGTCCAGTAAGTACACACACAAGAGAAAAAACACCATCAACTCGGCAAGTTCGTGACGAAATTCACTTGAAGATATAAAAACCCTAAGAAGTCTATTTCAAAAGAAACATTTAGTTAAACTCGTGCCCGTACCTGTTTGATGTTTGGTTTTCATGTACTTATAACTCGACACCTACTGCCGCTGGACTCTGACAAACGAGGAACACGTATATATATATATATATATATATATATATATATATAAAATTGTGACGAAACTAAAAGGCAGCCGTATGAACAAGCGGATTCCCAGCCCCCACAAACAAAGCGCGTCAGGATACTCGAACTCGCTACCTCCTCGTAGCTGAGGTGTTGTTAGTAGAGACTCAAATAAAGTATATCGGAATTTGCATAAGCGCAGCCGAACGAGCAGAAATAAAGACGGACTGTCGCTGAAAGAACGAATGAGGAATAAAGTGTTTGGACGGCAAGTGAAATCTGACGACTGCTATTTGAAGTGAGAATGGCGTGTTCAGTTGGGAAAGGAATTGCATTTCGTTTGCTGGAGAGACTTTCAAAGGATTGATATTACCTTGAATTTTTGGACGCTTTCAAAAGAAAAATATAATCTTATATTTTTATTCTTCGATGGGGACGTTTGTACGAAGCAGGAGATTCGTCAGAGAGGGTTTGCACATATAAAGGCGCTATCAAGAGTAGGAAACCGCCTTGCAAAACTGAACTTCAGCCAAAATTCTAGACTTTATATAATCTTAAATTTCCCCCGAGACCCACATGGCCATGCCACTTCACTCACATACCTTGTTTTTCATTGGTCATGGCTTATACATATGCATTTCCAGTGTTTATACCTCATGTATCACACCTACACACTTTATGTCTTCCAGTAGCCACTTGTTGATTTTATCAATGACCAGATGTATTTTTTAACTTCATCCAATAGGTTCACTGCCGGTCAAGGCAGTATATTACACTGGTACATGACGAGTTCTGTCTTGCAGTAGTAATGTTGCATAGCGCCTTCTTTACCGGCACTAAATAGGTATATGTTATATACTGGTCTTTTCACGTTACCAAATCTATATAACGTTATATACCTTTCTTACTTCTTACTCTGTCGTCTATTCTTCTGGCCGTCTTTGCTTGTGATCGTCTATCATCTATCTTGGTCTGGTATATCTTCTAAGGTCTCGTCTGGTCTTCTATTGAGGATTCCGGGTCTGGTTTCTGTTGCTAGGGATTTCTTGTTATCAGAAGCCCTGTGTCATTGTTAGTTTTTAGTAATAAACACAAGACTTCGATTTACGATGATGTTACTTTATTTGCAGATCCCCAGACCAGACAATCTGCGCAGTGAGACTCACATCTTGCTAGCTTGGCTTCTAACTTCTAACTGACTCTTACTTACTTAGTATCCTTAAACCGGAAGGGGGCTTTCTATGGGGTTTCCGGTTTTCACGGTCTATCCCCAGAAAGCAAGGTCAGAGTGAGGTCAAGCGCCGTCACTCACCCTCAAGGCCATCAGCTATACTGATCGCCATAATGATTTCTACACTACCTTAAAAATGTATTAGGGATCCAATTATTATGTAACAGTAATGTTTACAAAAAGAATTTCATATGGAATTTTGCTATAACAAATAGGATATTTATAAAATACTAATAATGTGTGGAGCAGGAGATTCTTCAGAGAGAATTCGCACATAAAAAAGGAGCTGTAGGGAGTTTGAGCAGGGAGCGAAAACTGAATTTCAGCCAAAATTCTATACTTTATACAGTCTTAAAACTCACACGTGATCCACATGTTCATACCTCCTTGATCACGGCAACCACGCAGTTTTCTTACAGCCACACATCTTCGCATAGGTAGCTTTTTCATTGACCATGGCTTACACTCACACAATTCCTGTGTTTATCATTGGCCATGAGTTACACCCACGCATTTCCTGTTTTTATGCGTCGAGTATCACAGCGACGCACTTCCTGTCTTCTGGTAATCACCTTGTTGATTTTATCTACAGCCGGATATATTTGTCAACTATATTCGCCGGCCAAGCGCGTGGTGTAATGGTTAAAGTCATGGGAAATGGACTTGACTGTTTCTTTGTCACCAAATAAATAGATATGTAAAACCTTTATATATTTATTTTACTATATTATATAACAGCTCTATTTTATATTGAGCACTCTACCAATAATACGCATTTTTGGCACATCCGTTCCAGTAAAAGCTGAAACAGTGACAATCACCTCTATAGTATAATATAT
>CM042170.1:65496601-65501601 GCA_023376005.1 Doryteuthis pealeii | reverse complement strand
CACATGAAGAGGTCTTTATCAAAGCAACATTGTAAACGGAAAGACGAATAAATATATCATTATCACGAGGCACAGAACGCTCTCGATCAGTACCGGAATTTTTCAAAAAATTAAAAAATGCGTATTTTTGTTAAAAATAAATAAATTTTATTTTTTAAATTATAAGCATTTTTATCATTAAAAAAAAGCTCAAAAGAGTTTGCAGTAAAAGTTTATAAAATATAAAAAAGTTCAGGAAAATGTTCCGGTTCAAAGAAAGTTTAAAAATATAATAAGTCCACAGTATAATAGATGAAGATGAAAATTTTCAGGAATCTGTAATGATGACAAATTCGTAGTGTCGGGATCCTTATTACATTCGAAATTTGGGCCTCCGGTGATATAATTTAAATAATTCCAATTTTGTTTTTTCTGTAAGACAGTATGAAAGGTAAAATGGGTATGAATCCGACAATATGTGTAGAAAGTTTGTAGAAAAAACAAGATAAAAGTTTTGCTGACAGAAATCTGTTTCGACCATATATATATATGAAACACCGATTATGGAATACCAAAGATATATCTCTTAAAATAAAAATTGACATCTACAGAGCAGTCGTGCTTTCAACTCTTCTATATAGTGCTGAAACTTGGACTCTTTACCGCAAGCACATATACCAACTTGACGCTTTTCACATGCGCTGTCTTTGTGCCATTTGCGGTATAAAATGGGATGATAGAGTAAAAAAAATTAATAAAAAAAATGTAACATTGCTGTCATTGAAACCTTAGAAGCAAAGAATGAATGAGAACAGGCTTCCAAAGAAGATATTATATGGATAATTACCAAATGCCAAGCGTTCTATTGGACGTCCACACTTACGCTATGAAAACGAATTGAAGAACAATTTGAAATGCCTCCATATTAATCTGAATGCTTGGGAAAATCTAGCATCAAATCGGAAAGAATGATATAAGACATGTTTGGCTAGATTAAAGAGCTTTGAAGAAAATAGACTGAAGTATTGAGATCAGCTCCGTCTAACTTTAAAACAAAAACATCTGACTCCCGCCTTAGAACATTTCATCTGTCAGTGTGGCTTCATAGCTCACAGCAAGGCTGGGCTGCTATCACACTCGAGGAAACACAAAATGTCTTCCTGATAGCATGCACAACATGGGAGGAAACAAAACACTCACTACTGACCCTCATCTATTGTTCACGATAGAGAGTCCACTATATATATATATATATATATATATATATATATATATAATTAAAAAAATATATTTTATGGTAAAACAGTCCGTTTTACTTTTAACTACAGGTTCAATTTTCTCTGTTGATATTTTGTAGCAGAATACAGTATTCCTGGTTCTTTTAATAAAAATCTCTCGCATCGAAACTTATAAAAATCTTGTGATATAATTATACAAACTTATCTTTATAGAAAAAAAGTAAAATCGCTTTTTGTCGGTTCATTTTTTCATATTTCATTGAAGGCGTTCTTATCGACAGTTTTTTAAAGCTAACACCGCCTAGCGTTTTTTTTAAGGCAGGAGGCCGGGACGGAAGTCTGCAAATAGTACCACAAGAGGCGCACATATTTTTACGAGCCGCCATCATACGACTTCTTTATTTTTCTTTTTTTTCTTCTTTTTTTTTTTTTTAACTTTATTAACACTCGTCGTAATATAATCGCTTGAGACATTTGAAAGAACGAAGAGGAGTTGGGATTTTTTGGCAATCTGACCACGTTTCAAACTCCTCGCTCGTTAAGAACTGATGGTTCCACTTCCCTGACCGTAATAATCTGAGTCCATTTCTGCACTCTGGCAGTCTAATATGTTATCAAATTGAAATTCTTGGTTGGAACTTGTTCTTCGTGCAAACAACGGTGCTGAACAGTGAATTTAACAAAAATAAAGATGCATTTGTATTGGACTTGGTGTTTTTTCTCTTGTGTGTGTACTTTTGTTGTTTTTTTTAATTAGGGTTACTTTTCTTTATTGTGAGCATTCAAATATAACTAATTATTTGTGCTAATGAATAGGAGATGTTTTGGAGTTAACGAAGCAGTTGCTGACTGTGTAGAAAAGTAATGATATCATTAAAAAGAAAAATGAGGAAAAAGAAAAAGAAGTTTTAAATAGTTTATTTGTTTATCGATGTCTTTTTCGTAATGGAGAGCTTTCTGCTTGTCAGATAATAACGGTTGTGGGAAGGTTACGGTGGAATGTTCCGTCAATCGGAGTGAGAGAGAGAGAGAGAGAGAGAGAGAGAGAGAGAGAGAGAGAGAGAGAGAGAGAGAGAGAGAGAGAGAGAGAGAGAGAGAGAAGAGAGAGAGAGAGAGAGAGAGTGTAATAAAAACGGAATAGAAAGAATTACGGAAAAAGAGAGAGAGAGAGAACGAGAGAGAGAGAGAGAGAGAGAGAGAGAGAAGAGAGAGATACGAGAGAAGAGAGAGAGAGAGAGAGAGAGAGAAGGAGGAGAGAGAGAGAGAGAATGTAGAATTGAGAGAGAGAGAGAGAGAGAGAGAGAGAGAGAGAGAGAGAGAGAGAAAGAGAGAGAAAAGGTGTAATAAAAACGGAATAGAAAGAATTACGGAGGAAAAGGAAGAGAGAGAGAGAGAGAGAGAGAGAGAGAAAGAGAGAGAGAGAAGAGTGTGTGTGTGAGAGAGAGAGAGAGAGTGGGGAGGGAGAAAGGGAGTGATAAAAATGGAAGAAAGATTACGGGAAGAAAAAGATAGATACGAGAGAGAGAGAGAGAGAAAGAGAGAGAGAGGGGGGAGAGAGTGATAAAAAAGGAATAGAAAGAATTACGGAAAAAGAGAGATACGAATTGAGAGAGAGAGAGAGAGAGAGAGAGAGAGAGAGAGAGAGAGAGAGAGAGAGAGAAATATGACTGATTGAAAAAGTGAAATATAGAGTTTACGAAAAAGAGAGTGAATAAAAGGTGGGAAAGAAGAAGAAGAAGAAGAAGAAGAAAAAGATAGAGAAGTGAAGAATAATATATATATATATATATATATATATATATATATATATAGAGAGAGAGAGAGAGAGAGAGAGCAAATCGTAGTTAAGAAAGAGATAGCGATGAACGAATTAATGAAGAACAAAAATAAAAGATTAAGTAATGAAGAGAGAAATAAATTTACTTATCCCAATCCCCAAAATTCAATTGAAATATAAATAAATAAAATAAATACAAAAATTGTTTAATGTTCAAAATTTAAATTAATATAAAACCCTTTTCACGTAAAAGATAAACCAATTCCTTTTATTAAATCTTATTATATATAGATATACTATGCGTTTGCGGATGCATTAGTTTTGCTTATATAATACATATGCACCTGGGGTGTGCACCTAGCGTAACGGTTATTCTCGTAGGAAAAGGAGTTCGAATCCTTGACGTGGTTGTTTGTGTTCTTTTTCAGCATGAAAAAGATACTAAAATCTGAAACACGTGTCGCAAAAATAAATAAAAAAAAGTTAAAAAAAAAAAGAATCACACCATGTTTAAAAAATTTTCTTTTTTAGAAATATCTTATTTTCTTCCGTTTGACCCATAACAAAACTTTTATACATTAATATATACATTTTTATATATTAATCTACGAGTATCAATGTCTGGCCGGAAGTCCAGAGCCAGAATACGGCATTCGATGGCTCCCGCTTTATCGAAACAGATAGCGGTCGGATGTAAAGTAAAGTCGATAAAGTCGGTATCAGCCAGTCAGTGAGGGAGTGCGTTCGATTGTTTTAGCATCTGAGGTGGAGAGCCACACCTTACCATCAGCTCCTTACTTTACCGCACAGATCCCTGTGCTACTCATACGCTGAGTTGGCGAGGGCCGGTATCGAACTAGCCGAACGCTCTACCGACTGAGCTAACCCGGCCCATTCCATTAATACGTTCCATTTTTACAGAGATGGCAGAGATGGGCCATCTAACATCGCAAATTAAGGCTCACAAATTTTTGCTTATTTTTACACCATTCCTTTAGTATGAATCGATATTATTATATTAAGCCCTGTTGATGGTTTTTATTAAAACCAAAACGCTTTAGCATCGGCTATATGTAAGTCAATCTTTGACTTAATTTTGTTGTTTTTTCCAAACTATATATTTCTTTACACTTTCGGATTTCATATCCATTTTTTCTTCTCATACACGTACAATGAATGTGATTCCCTAACTTTTAGGCATAAAATAACACTAGATGGGTTGACCTGCCTTTAAAAGTCCTAGGAATAAACAGTTTTTTGGACATTTCCAGCATACATTATATGAACAATTGCTGTTTGAAACTGTTACGTTTTTTCTTCTTAGTTAGGCTAAGAACTTTTCATCATCTCCTCATAATTGTTAAAGAAACACAAAATTCTCATCTCCCCTCGCACCCCCCAAAAAAAACATCATAAAATACTTTTTCTCTGAATGTTTGAGATGAGGCTTGATGATTACTATTATCTGCGTTATTCGGACTATTGTCCTCATCTTCATTGTTATCTATACAACGTTTCCAATTGGACACATGGCCTAGTGGATAAAGGAGTTAGGTTAAGACAGTTCTAAGTGACAGTTGACTCTAGACTGCAGGTTCAATCCTGGTCAAGGGCAGCAGTAACATAGAATAATAATTAACACAGCTTAACGCCTCTACCCCAGCTATGGTTAGCGGAATGAGAACAGGATACCCACGTGGATTGAATAAAGGGTTCGGTTCAAAGTTCCGCGATGGCTCCCGATTACGAAAAGAAGATTCCCGAGTTCGAAAAGAAGGTTCCCGAGTTCGACAAGAAATATATGTGGATTATCTGGATATATTTACCAAACACCTCCGCACGAGCAGGATGTGACACAAGGCCAATTTCTTAGCCGGAAGAAGGTCGGAGGGCATATCGGCCGAAACGTTATACAGATAACAATGAAGATGAGGACAATAGTCCGAATAATGCAGATAGTACTAAAAATACTTTTCTTTCTTTAAATCATTTCTTTCTTTTTCTTT
>CM042170.1:65471601-65491601 GCA_023376005.1 Doryteuthis pealeii | reverse complement strand
TTAAATTAGGCAAATTTACCAATGACGGGAGTAACGGAAAATGATGGAAGAGTTAGTTTCAAAGTTGTTCTATTTTTCAATCATACCCCCTCTGTTTCAAATCTTTTTATCTACATTCTTATTCAGTTTCATTAGCCTTTCTAATTTAATATAATATTTTATTATATTAAAACTTAAATACTTGCACCGGCGGGTGCATATATTTGCTAGTATATATAAAAGAGTATCTAATGCATGCTGGGAAGAGTACAATTAAGTCTCAAATCAAACGTAGATACTATTATTTTCTGTATCTTGAACAATGTAACTTATGACAACGTAATCATAAAATTCTTACAGCACTTCCATTTTTCCCTGGAGATGAAACAAATCTAAACAACAAAATAAAAATAAATTGGTTTCAAAAATTGTTTCAGTAATCGGAAAATTTAAATGTATAGGAATAAAATTTTAGATATATAAAGAAATATACATAAAAATGTAAATTATATCTAAAAAATTACCATACAATTTTATCAAGAGACATCTAAATAACAAATCTGAAATAAGGATAACAATTTCCATTTCTTTCAAATATATATATATATATATATATATATATATATATATATATATATGGTGTCCCAAAATGATGTATACACTCTTTAAATATTAGTAGTTAATAATACGTTTTCTTTTCATTTTAAAATTTCAGACTGAAGAGACTTGATAAGCCGAAACACGTGTCTGTGGATGATTATTATTATTATTATTATTATTATTATTATTATTATTATTATTATGGACTCTCTCGTCGATTTTCGACGCATGAGAGTTCACACACACAATGAGCACCCACACAGTGATTTGTTTATAGTAGTGAAGGCTTGTGTTGAACCATCCACACTTTTTGGCACAGTCAATAGAAAAAAAATTGTTGCATCAAGGGTTGCCATAAACCCAATCAACGACTGACCTCAGGAATTTTGAATTCAAAGTTATCTCTCTCTTAGACTGGTTACCTACCCAAGGCTGAAGGGCCCAGTCTGCCCTACTATCTAACCCATAGCTGGAGGGAATTTTGAATTCAGAGTTATCCCTCTCATAGACTGGTTACCTACCCAAGGCTGAAGGGCCCAGTCTGCCCTACTATTTAACCCTAGCTGGAGGGAGAATATATGGATTCATACCTTTCCCAAGGTATTAGCGCTATGTGAAATGCCAACAGCTTCGTCTAGCAATTGAACTCGAATCGACGAATCCATTTCCCACGACTCTAATATATATATATATATATATATATATATATATATATATATATATATATATATAAAAGGGTTTTGTAATTTGCTTGGAGCATTGTGTTTATATTGGTTTGTTGGTTGGTTTTGAAGGCTGTCACAATGCAAGTGTAAAGAAAAAAGAAGGTAACTATGATGTTGTTTGTTAACCTGTCATTTTATTCTTAATATTTCGGGATGAAAAATCCCATCATCAGAAGAATACTTGAACTGAAGTGGTCATAGCAGTTGCTCAATTTGTTCTATCTCAGGTCTTCCAAATTCTCTGTGTGTGTGTGGTTGGGGGTGCTTGTTTATGTGTGTGTTTGTGTGCGTGCTTGTGTGTGTAAGTGTGTGTGTGTGTGTGTGCGTGCGTGCTTATATCTGTGTGTCTGATCATTTATTTTAATTTTATTTAATTATTATTCCAGATTTGATTTGCCTCTAAGTAAGGTTTTTTTTTTACAAAAAAAAACAAAACAAAAAAACAAACAAAAAAAACCCAGATTTGATTTGCCTCTAAGTAAGGTTTGTGAGATTTAAAAATGTTTGCAGGAGAGTTATGAGGATATACCATATTGACACAAACAGGTGGGAGGTAGATGCAAAAAACAGAGCGGCCTGACACCTCAACATTAAGAGAGTTTCACAGAAATGCGCCATCACATGTCACTATTTAAAGCATCTTAGCTAATTCTAAAGAACATGGAAGCATCCAGTGTATGAGAAAGGACCATTCTTGACGACACAGATCATCAACAAGCCCAAAAGGAGCACAAGAAGTTATAAGCATTTGATGTGAACTCATCATTTTATGAACATTCTACCATTGCAGTATCTTATATTTTATAAAGTTTAATTTGCAATGTTTTTGTATATTTTACTCTCAAATTGGACAATATGACATTTAGGCACCCCTTTTGCGATCTCGATTCGTGGGGACATTTTTTCCAATTACACAGTCAAAATCCGGTTAATTGTTAACAGACGATTTTTAGAGTTTATTTTTAAATTATAAAACTAATCCCTAACCCTAACCCTAACTCCTAACCCTAACCCCTAACCCTAACCCCTAACAAACAACTGGATTTTGACGGTGTAAATGAGAAAAGTGTCCTTGTGAGTCGAGATCGTAGAAGGGGTGCCTAAAGGTCATATGGTCCGTCAAATTCTTTAAATGTGTATTCTTTCTCTTGTATCAATCTTATCTACAAGTCAAAATACATAAAACGAATAAGTTATAACGATTTAAAGTGTGTATACATTATTTTGGGACCCCCTCTCTCCATATATATATATATATATATATATATATATATATATATGAGATTTGATAATTTGCTTTAGAAGCATTGTTGAGTAAAGTATATTATTATTTATATATATATATTATATTTTTGCTTGAAGGCAATTACAATGCGTATATCGTATAAGATTCGATAATTAATGAAAATAATCATTACAAGCGAACTCGGCAAATATTATGTCCTACGTAGAACATCGTACAGCTGCTTTAACTTTATTAAGTCTCATCAGCGATGTATACTTACGATTTCCCTCCGACAGAAATCGAAACCGGGAATCCAGCACGCAGAATCTTGCATTGATCCAGCTACTCTGAAAAAAATATTAATGTCTACTATCTAAAATATTAAATGAAAAAAAAAATATCCATACTGTTATCATTTAAATTTTATTTTTTAATTATCTTCTCGAATATAAATCAAATCTCTCTTATTTTTGCTCAAAAAACAAGCCCTGATGATATTTAATGTGTATATATATTTACTTTGTTATTGATTGTTTTATTTTCGAAGTTTCTTCCGGACATACATATATATACACAACTGGCCTTTATATATGTACTAGAAGTGGCTACCCGGCGTCGCCTGGGTAGAGAGGGGATTTAAAAAAAGTTAGTCTCGCAGATCCATTATTACTTATCACAAGTTAATTCCCCATTGGATGCCCCATAAAATCCCCACGTAAATATATAACAATATAGTAAGAAATTTCAATTCAATAATTTACAATTTAAAAAATAAATACAATATAGATGAGGTGATTAATTCAATCAATCAACATCATATTTCAATTACCTTCTGTTAATATACAAATTTTAGTTTTTAATTATCTTCACGAATATAAATAAAATCTGTATTATTTTTGCTCAAAAACCAATCCCTGGTGATATTTAATGTGTATATATATATATACTTTGTCGTTAATTGTTTTATTTTCGAAGTATATATGTATAGATATATTTTTATTGATTGCTTGGATATTTTTTTTTTTTTTGTAAGTAACTCAGTTTTATGGATCATCAGGATAGAGAGTTTCCGAGGAATAATCAAATTATTTCCAATGGCTTGTGAGATGAACTTCTTTGCCATTCCCTACCAAAGGCGTAGCGATTTGAGGGTATCCCCGGGGGGAGGGGGGTTTAAAGTAATTGGCTAACCGAGTTCAAATTCCAGTTGAGATAATTTGCATTCAGTTCACACTAAGGCTTTTGATAAAGGCAAGAATCTACCCCTACAGCTATGAATAAATTGCAGGGCAGTTTGGAGCTCTTTATAAGGATATGATACACCAGTAAACAGATAAACCAAAGGAAACCAAGCAAATGTCGGCATTAAATAACCCATAACGTGTTGGTTGGTTGGTTGGATTTTATGGCATGTCAACCTTTGTTGGGTTATCTAATGCTGAAGACATTTTTGTTCATATCTATCTACTTCAGTCTGTTGATATCTACCTGCCTCAATTGAAGTACTTAGACTTGATCTTGGTAATAAAATTATTTCCTTTGGTTGGTTTGGTTTTATGGCATGTCAAACCTTGTTGGGTTATTTTGTGCGAAAGGCATTTTGTTCATATCTATCTACTTCAGTATTTTCTTTAAAGATAAAATGGTTGGCTGGTTGGTTGGTTTGGTTTTATGGCATGTCAACCCTTGGTGGGTTATTTTATGCTGAAGATATTTTGTTCATATCTGTCTACTTCAGTCTTTTCATATCTACCTGTCTCAGTGAAGTATTTTTTAGACTTAATCTTGATAATCTTTGTACGGATACTGGATGCCGTGAGGGTGACTTGCCAGTGCGGAAGTAGAAATTTAGTTATCTTCGGGGTATTTTATACTGAAGATATTTTGTTCATATCTGTCTACTTCAGTCTGTTCATATCTACCTGTCTCAATTGAAGTATTTATAGACTTAATCTTGATAATCTTTGTGCGGATACTGGATGCCGTGAGGATGACTTGTCAGTGCGCAAGTAGAAATTTGGTTATCTTCGAGGTAAAGTAATTGGCAAACTCCGGTTGAGATCATTTGTATTCACTTCACAGTAAGGATTTTGCTAAAGGAAAGAATATACATCCCCCCCCCCAGCTATGAATTAATTGGAGGGCAGTTGGAGCTCTTTAGCCTGGGAAAAAAAGAAGAATTAATTCATCTGAGTAGAATAAGGGGGACACCAGGCATTACTTTCACTTTAACTTTCAGTTTCATTTTCGCCTCTCCGGAAGATTTTCAGTTCAGTTATTCTAATTACACTGGTGGGCCGGGTTAGCTCAGTCGGTAGAGCGTTCGGCTAGAAAACCACAAGGTTCCTAGTTCGATACCGGTCCCCGCCAACTCAGCGTATGAGTAGCACAGGATCTGTGCGTTAAAGTAAGCAGCTGATGGTAGGTGTTGGCGCTCCACCTCAGATGCTAAAACATCTCCTTGGTCTAGCCCTATTGAAAAGGGGATAGGACTCCCTCGCTGACTGGCTGATACGACTTTAGGCCGCCCCGTCAACTTACTTTTTTACTTATATCCCCATATTGCCACTGAGAATATGAGTCCAAGGGTCTGATTTTAGCTCAGCGGTAGAGCACCTGCCGAGGAATCGTAATGTTTCAGGTCGATATCGATCTCCGCCAAATCAGCGCATGTGTAGTACATATTTTTGTAAACTGATTTTCTGTGGAAATTTGGAGAGCTAACGGTAGGTGTGGTGCTCCAACTCATCAAAACAAAGTGTCTGTCTTTATGAATAGTTTTCATAATTAACAACGGACTCTGTAATCCATATAAGCCCCTAGATAGGAGTACAAATCTTAAGATGGTTAAATCGAAACTTAACGGACCGAAATTCCACCATGTATCTTTGAGAATCTGTGTTACGTCTCAAAGGTACATGATTCACAGTTAAGTGACCTGAAAAAAATGTAAAAGTCTTTAAATAAAAATAACACTAGTTTACAAAGAAATTGAGGCAAGCACAAAAATAGCTGTTTTAACCTAATTTGGGGGTGCTGAATTCAGATTTGAAATTCGTTTTTTACTCATCACCTCTAGTTTTTTTTAGATATGCATACTGTACATTCTGTACGCATACTGTACATAAAGGCGTATATGCATTCAGGGTTAATTTCTAATATTGTGTGACTTATGTCTTCTTTTTTATTATTATGCAATAAATGTAAGTGATAGCCTTACATTATATATATATAGCTATATATCAAGACGGATTTTGGCAGTTAAGCGTAGCCAACATGTCTTAATCAACAGCCAGTAGTGCGCTGGCCAGTAGTGCGCTGACAGTCAGCAGATCATCTAAGAAAACACATTTCTAACTGTCTGCGGTACTATGAATTGTGTACATTGTGTCATCAAGTATATTTATTCCGTCAATGTTTCTTTATCTATCCTATTTTATCTGTAATAAGCTGCTGCAACTGTTGAAAATAAGCACATATATACTCTGTATATATTAAAATGAGACTATTAAAAGACAGAAACTAGAGGTGATAGAGCAAGACTGTTTATAAATTTGAATTCAGCACACCCAAAAAAGTAAAAAAAACACCTATTCACATTCTTGCCTAAGGACAAAAAAAAAAAAAATTGTAAACCAGTGTTATCGTTCTGTTATAACACTATGTAACAAGATTCTTTAATCCATTGACAGACTGATTACAAGACAGATGTCTGAATATTCATTTCAGATTATTGGACGAGATATAATGAAAATTACTAAAAGGAAAATATTTGCTCGGAGTTTTAGGTGACTTTTGAGGCCTGATAATCCCCCTGAGAGTGGGCAAAATTGGCCAATTTCGTGTACAAATAAAGGCCAAACCAATATGATTTACTGTTAGGTTTCGATGAGGAGTATCATATAGTAAAAGATGGTTGAGTTCAGTTGAGAATTAGGGGAGATATGGGACTTGAAAGGTGCCTCCAAAATGCCATTTTTCAGCCATTATAAGACTACGTATTTTGATTGAAAATGTACGTTATCGATTTTATTGTTTTTCTCATGGATTCTAATGCCTAATTTACTGATGGTGAAAAAAGTGCTCAATTCGGAGTTTAGTGATTTCGAGGCCTGAGAGTGGGCAAAAATGGTTAATTTCGTGTACAAATCAAGTGCCAAACTAATATGATTTTCGGATAGAGTTCGATAAGGAGTATCACATAGTAAATGATGGTTGAGTTAATAAAGTGCCAAACTTTATCATCATTATTTTTTAAATAGTGATTTTCATCTTGTTGAACTTGGAGTATATAAATACACCATCGGAATTGAAAGAAATATCACGTGTGCCGACATTTTTTTGGAAGGCAATTGAGATGTGTTCTACTTACAATGACAGGGAATTTGATGCTTTTATGTCCATCATTCAAGGTGTACCAACAGCACATATTTGTTTGAATCGGAGAAGATGTATTTTTGACCAGGTCTTGCTCGTCTTAATTGAATGGTTTGAGAGATGGGAAGTATGTGGCCGTAAAACTGCCGCATCCAAGATTTCTTCAAACCATTTCCTGGACCGAAAGTACAATTTCCGGTTAAATCGAACTTAAAACGGACCTAAATTCCACCATTGTATGTCACCCGCCAAAAGTAAAAAAAAATATACAAAAAATCAGGGAATTACCGAATTTAATGAAAATTTCAGTGTTGATATAATTTCAATTGATATTTCGCCTCATCAAAGGCGATGTATCAATTGCAATTTAGCTGTTTGTGTTGTTATATCCACACTTTCCTCTATTCTCAACCACATTTTGTCGGATATATTCAAATCCTTCATTCCTCATATATATAATATAATAATAATATAATATAATTAATATACTAGCAATATTATGCACCCTCCGGCAAGTATTTAAGTTTTATAATTATACTCAGAGCATATTGCCAGTTATTTTTTTCTTGTGGATTTCATGATTCAATTGGAGATTTTTGTTTATTCATTAAATAAACCAAACAGATAGAAATCAATGTTTAGCCTAACCGCATTTTGTGTAATAGCCCGTGTAATTATAATAAGCATGTGTGTATGCATGCGTGATGTGTGCGTGCATGTGTGGACGTATACGTGCATGTGCATGTGTGTGTGTGTGTATACGTACATGTGTGGACGTGTGCGAGCACGCGTATATGTGTGCATGCATGTGCATGCATGCATGTGTGTGTGTACGCATATATGTGTGTATGTTTGCACATGTATGTATGCGTGCATATATGATATGCGTATGTATGTATATGTGTTTGACGTGTGTGTGTGCGTGTATGTGTGCGCGTATATGTGTGTGCGTATATACTGTATATGTGTGTGTCCGTATGTGCGTATGTGCATAATATATGTACACGTGAGGGGCCATAGTAGTATGCGTATACGCTTCAGTGTGTATATGTATGACTTACGTTGCACATATAGTAGCATGTGTGTGCATATCGGTATGTATGAATATTGTTTTGTATGCGTGTCTATGTCGTGTGTATGTGCGACCGCGCGCGCAAGCATGTCCGGTTGACACCGCAACCTCGTGTGTATTTGCTACACTTAGCCAGCACCGCCGTTCCATAACCCCCCACCCGCCCATAATATACAACATTTGTAATCTTAAAGTTAATATT
Source organism: Doryteuthis pealeii (assembly GCA_023376005.1). Classification (NCBI taxonomy): domain Eukaryota; kingdom Metazoa; phylum Mollusca; class Cephalopoda; order Myopsida; family Loliginidae; genus Doryteuthis; species Doryteuthis pealeii. The sequence continues at coordinate 65,483,421 of CM042170.1, read as the reverse complement.
ATTCAACCACACTCCTCAACTAACTCGACCCGACAATATACAATATACATAACCTACACATCTGGATGGAAAAAAAACACACAAACGCTTGTGCATAAGCATTGTTAAAATGTCGCACATTCACAGAACAACGTATTATGTGTGTGACCAGTTACTACGCGTACGCAACCTTTATGCAGCCCATAAACACTCTCATACATTCAATTCACCTTCACATACATACACACATCATTTTATCCAATCATACGCATCCCATGTCTATTGAAGTTTTTGAAATTTTTTGAAATTTTTTCGATTCTCCTTACATTTGAAACGTCTTCACCTGATGATTGCATCGCATGAAACCAATATGGTTGTGAATGTTCCTTTGTCACCTAATAAATAGATATGTAAAACCTTTATATATTTATCTTATTATATTATATAACAGCTCTATTCTATATTGAGCACTCTACCACTCTAATACTGCCTTTGGTATGCCATTCCAGCAAAAGCTGAAACAGTGACCATCTCACACACACACTATATATATTATATATATATATAATATATATATATATATATATATATATATATTTGGACTCGTAACTTTAAGTTTCATGGTGATGCAATCCGCAGATGAGTCAAATGGTATGACTCATTTGACTCATCTGAAGATTGCATAACCATGAAACTTTAAGTTATGAGTCCAAATCATCCATGATACCATTACTATTGATTATAAATCTGCTCTGCTTTATTAGCATTGAGTACCTTTTCATGCAAATACTTTTTTCATTTATTCTCTATTCATTCTATATCATATATACATTCTATATATATAATATATATTATATATATATATATATATATAATATTAATAATAGTGGACTCTCCCGTCGATTTTCGACCTATGAGGGATCATACACACAATGAACTCCCACACAGGGATTTGTTTATAGTGGTGAAGGCTTGTGTTGGACCATCCACACTTTTTGGCACAGTCGATAGGAAAAAATTGGTGCATCAATTGTTGCCACAAACCCAATCAACGACCGACCTCAGGAATTTTGAATTCCGAGTTATCCCTCTCCTAGACTGAAGGGCCCAGTCTGTCCTACTATTTAACCCATAGCTGGAGGGAGAATATATGGATTCATACCTTTCCCAAGGGTATTAGCGCTTTGAGAAATGCCAACAGCTTCGTCAAGGAATTGAACTCGAATCGTGAAATGCCAACAGCTTCGTCTAGGAATTGAACTCGAATCGATATATATATATATATATATATATATATATATATAATATATATATATATATATATATATATATATATATATATATATATATATACATATATACATATATATATATATATATATATATATATATATATATATATATATGAATGAATATCTTTATCTCCATTTTAATATATCCATTCGATGCTTCCATATTTTTTCTGTGCCAAACCTACAAAAAAACAATTGTAACTCCTTTTGTTTTGATATTCTTTGTGATTCCCCGCGCAAAAGATCCGCCTTCGTTGTGTTAACTTGCATAAAATAGAAATGAATGGAAGAGTTTTGCCGCCAGCTTTATTACATCTTGACTTCAGAAAGAACAAAGACAAAGAAGTCATTACAAAGGAATTAGTGTCTGTTGTGGTTTTTGTTTTTTTCTAATTTTGCCATTTCTCGGAGAAATCATTGAAATTTATATTTCTAAATCGACTTGTTTGTTTGTTTAAGTTTGTAACTTCAGGTGTTACCTCAACTTCAATCTAGAAAATATATGCCGTGTTTTTTTCTTTGTAATATGATGGATATTACTAGATATAGAATTAGATAAAACAGAAAAAGAATCTTTAACTATTTTCTGCTATTTTAGACAATAAAATGATAATATAGATAGAAATAGAATTATAAGAAATCCATTTAAAAAAATACAACGGTGAGTCAAAAGTATTGCAATATAGGTATTCAATACAAAATTATCTCTCTTAGATAATTTGCATATCTTTTAAAGACCCGTATGGTGTCACGTGATTTGTATTTATTTTGATTTCAAGCAAACTAACTGCATATGCTTTAATGATGAACTTAATAAGACTGGTAAGTTTGGCAGACATTACTTGTGGGTAAGCATCTCGAATCCATAAACACATTACCCTAATGGCCAATGTCAACCATATTAACTGATTTATAGGCCCAATTCAATGCCTGCTCTTTTATTCAAAGTCACAGAGCAAGATTATATCAGGAAAAAAATGTACTTATGAATCGGCAAAGCAAAAGAGGTGCCTAAAGGTCATATGGTCCGTAACTGCAGGTGTTACCTCAACTTGAATCTAGAAAATATATGCCGTGTCTTTTTTCTTTGTAATATGATGGATATTACTAGATATAGAATTAAATAAGACAAAAAAGAATCTTTAACTATTTTCTGCTATTTTAGACAATAAGATGATAATAGAAATAGAATTATAAGAAATCCATTTTAAAAAATACAACGGTGAGTCAAAAGTATTGCAATATAGGTATTCAATACAAAATTATCTCTCTTAGATAATTTACATATCTTTTAAAGACCCCTATGGTGTCACGTGATTGGTATTTATTTTGATTTTAAACAAGCTAACTGCATATGCTTTAATGATAAACTTAATAAGACTGGGAAGTTTGGCAGACATTACTTGTGGGTGTTACGTTGTAATATTCACGGCACTAAAACGATACATGTACCGTAGTCCTTTTTTCTTTCTTGGTACTAAAACCCCAAAAGTCACCGTGCTGAAATGGTGCCGATAAGAAAATCATAACACGAGAAACATGTCGTCACAACTGCCAGCCTTTATTATCGTGCTCGTATAGTGGGCTTCTACCAGAGGGGAGGAAAGGCAGAGAGAAAGAGAGAGAGAGAACACTACTAGATTACTGGGCTCTCATGAGGTCCGTACCATACCACCGCCGCCGGCAAAAAGAGGACGAACCCTTTCTTTTTTTCCCCACGTCACCACGTGACTTCCGGTCAACCCCCGACTTCCGCTTGCCACTCAATTCTTCGTTCGGTCAAACCATCGTCTATCCTTTTTTAAACCTTCATCATTTCTTCCTCCTCCTTCCATTAGTAGTCCTAGCTCACAAAAGTCAGGAATATACCCATCTTGCAACAGTGGGTAAGCACCTCGAATCCATAAACACATTAGCCTAATGGCCAAATGTTACATAATCTATGCGGTTGCATAAGATTATTGTCAATCCCCTGTATTTCTAAAGTGATGGCCCTTTTCATATCACGGGCGGGACTTTCCATGGAAGATTACAGAAAGCCCGCGAAATACGTGAAGTCACGTGGGACCTGGTTGGTGTTAAGTGTCTGGTCGGCATCCTTAGTTCCAGATGTAATAAGTAAGTAAGCAGGCCAATAAGAATCCGGTTTTAGAGTATTCTTTGTAAGTCCTACGTCCAAGGGAATCCAAGTGTCAATGACATTAGTTTAGAATGGTGCCTCTATTAATACAGCAGAAGCAGCAGCAGCAGTGCCAGTGATTGGACAATAGAAATGCCCTCGGTGGTCACGTGGTAGTCAACGAGTCTATATTTAGGAGTAGGCTTCTTTCACCCGCCTTATATCTAAAAAACTGCAACAGTTGGGTCCTCAGTTTCAGTTTGGACGTCGGGCAGAGATGTACTGCCTTAAGTGGCACTCACTGCATACGCGCGCTATGTTAGTCAGATGTTTAGTTACATGAAATGTTTAGTTAAGTAAATAAAAAGCTTAAGAAAATAACACGGTTTTGTGGTTGGTGAATGTCTTGGTAACAAGACTGATCTAGAAGAAGAAATGAGTTAAGTGCGACCGACCACCAAGACGAAGTCAAGATGTCAGAAGAGACGCTAGAAGAACTTAAGATATCAAAGACGCCAGAAGAAGAATAGAAGTAAGTAAAGAAGGGTATACAACACAAAGTCAACCATATTACCTGATTTATAGGCCCAATTCAATGCCTGCTATTTTTGTCAAAGTCACAGAGCAAGATTATATCAGGGAAAAAATGTACTTATGAATCGGCAAAGCAAAAGAGGTGCCTAAAGGTCGTATGGTCCGTAACTTCAGGTGTTACCTCAAATTGAATCTAGAAAATATATGCCGTGTCTTCTTTTTGTAATATGATGGTTATTACTAGATATAAAACAAAAACAAAAAAGAATCTTCAACACTTTTCGGCTTTTTTAGGCAATAAGATTATAATAGAAATAGAAATATAATTAAAAGAAATCCATTTAAGAAAAAATACATCTGTGAGTCAAAAGTATTGCAATATAGGTTTGCAATACATGATTATTTCTATTAGATAATTTCCATGACTTTTTAGGGACTCGTAGGGTGTCATATGACATTCCCAGAAAACCATTCTCAAACCTGCATTCTGCGTTCGGTGCTGTAAAGATATTGTCATTTTATTATATTAAAATAAAGCGAATGAAATAATATAACTAATATTCAAATTGAAAATATATGGGTTTTTCTTTTTCTTTATTTTCTTTTTTATAAATACGATGTATATTACTAGATATAGAATTAAATTAGACAAACAAGAATATTCAACTCTTTTCTGCTATTTTAGATAATAAGAACAACAAGACTGCAAGAGGTTTGTGTGTTTTAAAGATTTGAAGGTCGCTTGTTGTTTTGGTGAGTGTTCTTAGGGTTTTCGATTTTTAACCCTATCTCATTTGGTGGACACGCTAAAAAGGAAGGAATTCAAGGAACGAAAAAGAAAGAGACAAAGGCAGAAGGTGGTTTTATGACTTAGACTTTATTGACCAGTCATAGCCGCCTGTGGCAAGAGAATATCTCCCTGGCCAGTAGGAGCAATCAGACCCAGTTAAAGCCTAAACTCGAATGGCCGAGATATTATCTTGGTCCTTTTTCTCGCACATGCGCGGAGGGTTCTTCCGGTGAAGGCTCATGGGAGTTTGTTATTTAAAAAAAAAATCAATTATAATTTTATTTTAATTTTATTTTAATTTCCACAATCTTTTCGCGTAACCCCGAAATAATGAAAATTTACGATTATTTTAGTCTTTCATAATAACGCCCAACTTCAACATAAAAAACGACACACACACACACACACACACACACACACACACACACAACACACACACACACATATATATATATATATATATAATATATATAAAGAAATTAATCAGCTTAGTTAACGTATAGTAGGGTCCTGAAGAAATCATTTCAATTTGATTGAAACCATGGTAGACCCTTTATTTTTCCTCTAATAATAATATTAGTATTATTATTACTGCACTATATTTTTGATATATTGAGCACTTTTGGATTATTTACTGATGCCAATGCGACGGAAATGTTAAAACTGCAATTGGATACTATATATATTATATATATATATATGTATATATATATATATATATATATATATATATATATATATATATATATATATATATATTCTCTCAGACTTAATATATAGTGAGTTTATAATGTTCCATTGGAAATAATAAAATTCTTGTGTCTTTTGTTTAAAAGAAAATCATTTTTATAGAAAAATTGTCAGGTGTATACTTATTTATGGGCGTGTGTGTGTATGTGTGCGTGTGTGAGTGAGTGTGTGTGTGTGGTGTGTGTGGTGTGTGTGTGTGTGTGTGAGTGTGCATGTACATAAACGTTACTAAGCACACACACACACACACACATATATATATATATTATCTCATATATGAATATGTATAGAGTGTATAGTATTCCATTAGATATAATAAAATTCTCGTGCCTTTTGTTTAGAATGAAATTGTCTGGGGTATCTTATATATGGGTGGTACTGTATATATATATATATATATAATATATAATATATATATATATATATATATATATATTATATATAACCCAAGCATATACATGAACACACACACACATGTATATAGTATGAATTAAATAATAAGTACATAAACATTGGTAAATATTTTAAACGATTTTATATATAAATGTATATATGCATTTACATAATTTATATGCACACACACACACACACACACACACACACACACACACACACACACACACACACACACACACACACGCACGCACACACACACACACACACACACACACATATATATATATATATATAAATTAGTCTCTCACTGATGAATATAAAATGAAATCTATAATATTATTTAAAAGCAGATTATAATAAGATTTTTCCATCTTGTGAGGAAATAAAAGAGAAAAGAATTACATTAGAAATATAAATGGAAAGTCAATGTAAGTACAGATTATTTACAAATACACCAACAACAAAATAAAAGTAACACTAAATACACCACAAAACTACTACTACTACTTCTACTACTACTAATACTATTATTATTATTATTATTATTATTATTATTATTATTATTATTATTGATAATAAGCTTTTAATAAAAGAAGATCAGAAAAGTATAGATTAATCACAAATCAATTGTAAATGTTTCTCAAGAACTCTTTTTATGCCAGACGGTTGCTAATAACTTGGGAAGAAGAAGAAGAAGAAGAAGAAGAAGAAGAATGAAAGAAGAAGAAGAAGAGAAGAAGAAGAAGAATGAAAGAAGAAGGAAGAAGAAGAAGAAGAAGAAAGAAGAAGAAGAAGAAGAGTGTCAAAGAAGAAGAAAATGACAAAAAGAAGAAGAAAAGAAGAAGAAGAAGAAGAAGAAGAGTGTCAAAAGAAGAAGAAAATGACAAAAGAGAAGAAGAAGGAGAAGAAGATGACAAAGAAGAAGAAGAAGAAGAAGAAGAAGAAGAAGAAGAAGAAGAAGAAGATGAAAAAATAAGAAGAAGAAGAAGAAAAAAGAAGAAAAAGAAGAATATAATTGAAAGAAGAAGAGAAATTGTCAGAAGAAGAAGAAGAAGAAGAAGAAGAAGAAGAAAAAGAAAAAGAAGAAGAAAAAGAAGAAGAATATAATTGCAAGGAGAAGAAGATGAAAATAGTAAGAAGACAAAGAAGAGAAGAAGAAGAAGAAGAAGAAGAAGAAGAAGAAGAAGAAGAAGAAGAAGAAGAAGAAGAAGAATATAATTTCAAGGAGAAGAAGAAGAAAATTGTAAGAAGAAGAAGAAGAAGAAGAAGAAGAAGAAGAAAATTGTAAGAAGAAGAAGAAGAAGAAGAAGAAGAAGAAGAAGAAGAAGAAGAAGAAGAAGAAGAAAAAGAAGAAGAAGAAGAAGAAGAAAATTGTCTAAAAGAAAAAGAAGATGACAAAAGAAGATTATTATTATTATCAAATGAAAATCAGACAAAAATCTAAAAAGAAAACTTAAACAACGATAATCATTCAGTAGAAAATAATTTGGTAGAAGAATTGAAAATCAATAACTTTATTGTTTTTATTTCTTTATTTTTATTTTTGTTTTTTTGTTTTGTTTTGTTGTTGTTTTGTTGTTTTGTTTTTCTTCTTCGCATCACTCAAAAGAGATAAACAATATGTTTAAAATTCTTGTGAGAATATATTTCTTTGTTAACAGAAATATCAGAATGTATCAAAAGTATCTGAGCTTTTTCTTTTAGTTTTCTTTTTTTAAATTCATATTGGACTATTAAATAATCTATTTAAATGAAAGTTACGAAGTAAATAGATTTCGTAGATCTACAAACTCCATAAGTCGGATTGGTCTATAGGTAAAAAGAAACAAGAAAAATAAAGAGAGTAGGGAAAATTAAATTGACGTCTTTCTCTATAGGAATGATAAAACTATTCGTATAACAAAACACGTCAATTTGATTTTCTCTATGGTCTTCCTTTTCTCATACAGTCGGATATTATTGAAAACTTGAACCATATGACCTTTAGGCACCCCTTCCGCGATCTCGATTCGTGGGGACACTTTTCTCTTTTACACCGTCAAAATCCGGTTGTTTGTTAGGGGTTAGGGTTAGGATTAGGGGTTAGGGTTATGGGTTAGTTTTATAATAAAAAAACTCTAAATCGTCGGTTAACAATTAACTGGATTTTGACGGTGTAAATGGAAAAAATGTCCTCACAAATCGAGATCGCAAAAGGGGTGCCTAAAGGTCATATGATCCGAAAATTTTAGTAAATATGTAGTAAGAAACAAGAAAATAAAGAGAGTAGGGAAAATTAAATTGACATGTTTCGCTATAGGGATGATAAAGCTATCCTTATGGCAAAACACGTCAATTTGATTTTCCGTATGTCCTTCCTGTTTCTTATACATTCAGATATCATTAAAAACTTTACCCATCGTTATCATGTCGTAAGAAACAAGAAAATAATGACAGTAGAGAAAATCAAATTGTCATATTTCGCTAAAGGAATTATAAAACTATCCTCATAGTAAAAAAAACGTCAATTTGATTTTCCGTTTGTTGGTTCCTTTTCTCATAGTCGGATATTATATAAAAAAATTACCCATTGTAATATCAGAATGCATCTAAAATATCTTAGCTTTTCTTTTATTCATATTGGACTATTAAATAATCTATTTAAATGAAAGTTACAAAGTAAATATATCTCGTAGATCGACAAAGTCCATAAGTCGGATTGTTCTATAGGTAAAAGGAAAGGTGGGGGTTAAATTTGTATTGTAAAAACACGGAATTTTCGACAAATTGGGTATACCTATATTAATAGCTAAGGTGTTGAGAAGTTCTGGAGATGACAGAAAATCCCCTTTTTTGATGTAATATAAAAAATAATCCCTTTTTACTTCACCACAATTTTAATTGACAAACAAATCTGTAGAGAAAAAAGTTTTGAAAATAAAGTAAAATCTTTTTATACTTATTTGTAGAATAGGATATATATATATATATATATATATATTATATATATATATATATATATATATAGAGAGAGAGAGAGAGAGAGAGAGAGAGATAATGGCATATATATATATATATATTATATATATATATATATATATATATATATATATATATATATATAGAGAGAGAGAGAGAGAGATAGATAGGATATATATATATATATATAATATATATATATATATATAGAGAGAGAGAGAGAGAGATAATAGCATATATATATATATATATATATATATATGAACAAAAAGTAATAAGACAAACAGGAATATTTCTTATGTTATTCATTCTCAAACTGGTTTCGACCTTAGGTCATCGTCAGGAGAACATTTCTTATTTGAAGAAATTGTTTTTAGAGAGTTTTTTTTTTTTGAAAGGGAGCATTTCATTATATTGAAATATTTTTTGAGGGTTTGACATGCTATTATAATTCGGGTAGAGGAATCTGTTAGAAGTAGCGAGTCCATCTGTTCCTCTTTGAGGTGCCTTCTTTTTGAATGCACTTATATATGTGAGGGATATATATATATATATATATATATATATATATATATATATATATAATTGAAACAATCACGACAAGCAAACTCGGCGAATACCATGTGCGACGTGTGGAACACTGTACAGCTGTTTTGATCTAATTATGTGTCATCATTGCCGCCTAGAGGGATTTGTATTGGGAATATCACTTCTTCTTGGTAACAACGTACTGTGTGCCTTGTCTGAATGTTAATAGGTAGTAGCAAGTATATTAGAAGTTCGGCTCTAACTCCTTTTGGCGTAAGAAACAGATATTTATCGACCTTCTTGGGTCTATGATGTACGCTAGTGGTATTTTGCCTACTAACCTCATGGGACCACTATCGAGAGAGAGAGGCTAAATGCGGGGGTGAGAAGCAGAGATTTCAAGTTCATGCCGTACAGGGCTTGTTGAATTCTAGCAGCACCACCTTGTACCTAGCAAGGTCGGAAGAAAGAAGAGTAGTAAAGATGTTGGTGACTTGCTTTTATAACAGACCACACTTGATCTCCAGAGGGCTACTGATGACCGGCGAAACCGGGTTACCTGTCCCCTAATAAATTTCCAACTATTTTTATCCCTTATACTTTCGGCAATATATATATATATATATATATATAATAATAGAGAGAGAGAGAGAGAGAGAGACAGAGAGAGAGAGAAAGAGAGAGACAGAGACAGAGACAGATAGACACTTTGAGAGACAGAGACAGAGAGAAAGAGAGACAGAGAGAAAAAAGAGAGACAGAGAGATACAGAGAGAAAGAGACACATAGACAGAGTTTGAGAAGAGAGAGAGAGAGAGAGAGAGAGAGAGAGAGAGAGAGAGAGAGAGAAGAGAGAGACAGAGACAGAGACAGATAGACACTTTGAGAGACAGAGACAGAGACAGAGAGAAAGAGAGACAGAGAGAAAAAAGAGAGACAGAGAGATACAGAGAGAAATAGACACATAGACAGAGTTTGAGAGAGAGTTTGAGAGAGAGAGAGAGAGAGAGAGAGAGAGAGAGAGAGAGAGGAGAGAGAGAGAGAGAAGAGAGAGACTGCAGACGGACAGATAGACAGCGAGAAAGAGACTGTTAGACAGACAGTTTGACAGAGAGAGAAAGAGATAGAGAGACAGAGACAGAAATACTGAGAGAGACAGAGACAGAAATACTGAGAGAGACAGAGACAGACAGAGAGAAAAAGACAGAGAGATAGAGAGTTTGACAGACAGTTTGAGAGAGAGAAAGAAAGAAGAAAAAAGAGTTAGACAGACACTTTAAGAGAGAGAGAGAGAGAGAGAGAGAGAGAGAGAGAGAGAGAGAGAGAGAAAAGAGAGAGGGGGGAGTGAGAGAGAGTAATAGGGAGAAAGAGACAGATAGACAGACATATATATTATAAGCAGAAACTGGTGGACAATAAAGACGTAATTATGAAAACTTTTTGAAATTTAATTTTTGTTTTTGTGGTTGTAAGTCAAATACTTCTAAGCGAAGTCATTTGATTGCTCCCTTTTCCCGAAAGGTCAAATTCCATTTCGATAACAAATTTGAGGAATTTTAAAAATCACTTGATTTATTGTCGTATCAAAAGGTTCCATTCATCATTTTGGGCCATTTGTTAATTTTACCGAAAATTCTACCACTTCTGGACAATGTCTGTTGAAAGAATTGGAATTGGTAAAGCCGGGATATTTCAGCGGATTTTCTCTTTAGCGTTCACCTGTTAAATAACTTGATTGATCATCAGGTAATCTTATTTCTATTAGTCAATGATTTGTAAGACAAAATTTCTCACCCCTCACCCTCTCTCTCTCTCTCTCTCTCTCTCTCTCTCTGCCTCTCTCTCTCTCTCTGCCTCTCTGAATCTCCCTGTCTCTGTCTCTGTCTGTCTGTCTGTCTGTCTCTCTGGGTTGCTTTATCTTTATCTTTCTCTTGGCTATCATTCTTTCGTATATCTCCTTCTCTATCACTCTTTATTTCCCTCTGTCTCTCACTGCCTCTCTCCCTCTCTCTGTCTGCCTCAACCATCTTATCATATATATATATATATATATATATATATATATATATGTGTGTGTGTGTGTGTGTGTGTGTGTGTGAAGAAAAGGAAGTGAATCCGACGGTATGTAGTATATTAATCTTTCTTAACATATATACATACATATATATATCTATATATATATATATATATATATATATATATATATATATATATATATATATATATTATTATTATTATTATTATACTGAAGTCGAGCGAATCAAAATCTCCCTAAAGGCATTTTTACTATTTAGTCTAATGACACAAAAATCATATTAGAATATTCCTTAGTTTTAGGATTGGGTTATGTTAGGATTGAGTTACGTTCACCTGTTAAATAACTTGATTGATTATTTCTCTTAGTCAATGATTTGTAAGACTAAATTTATCTCTCTCCCCCCCCCCCCCTCTCTCTCTCTCTCCCCTGTCTCCCT
>CM042170.1:65436601-65466601 GCA_023376005.1 Doryteuthis pealeii | reverse complement strand
TCTGTATATTTATCTCGCTCTAAATTGCTCTTTCTCTATCTTTCTCTCTCTCTCATTCTCTCTCTCTCTCTCTTTCTATATCTTTATCTCGCTCTAAATTGCTCTTTCCTCCCTCTCTCTATCTTTCTCTTTCACTCTCTCTCTATATATATATCTTTCTCTTTCTCTCTCTCTATCTTTCTCTCCCTCTCTCTCTCTCTCTCTCTCTATATATATATATATATATTTATAAATCTCTACTCACTCTCTCTCTCTCTCTCTCTCTTTCTTTCTTTCTCTTATAACCACGATTCTTTTAATTTAGCTGATCCTTTCTACACATCTATTTACATCATTCGCGCTCTCTCTCTCCCCCCCTCTCTCTCTCTCTCTCTCTCTCTCTCTCTCTCTATATATATATATATATATATATATATAATTCTCTCTCTGTCGCTCTCTCTCTCGCTCTTTCTCTTGATATTTCTCCCTTTATCTTTTTTCGCTCTTTCTCTCTTTCCTTCTCTTTCTTTCTTTCTCTCTCTATTTCTCTTCCCCCTCTCTTTTAACCATGATTCTTTCAATTCATTTTACCTATCTACCTAAGCTAATCCTTTATTCTCACACCCCTTTACATCCTTCTCTCTCTTTCTCTCTCTCAATCTCTCTTTTTACCCCTTTCTCTCTCTCTCTTTATGTTTCTCTCACTCTCTTTCTCTCTCTTTTTACCCCCTCTCTCTCTTTATGTTTCTCTCTTTATGTTTCTCTCTCTCTTTATGTTTCTCTCTCTTTTTCTTTCTCACTCTCCCTTTCTACCCCTCCCTCTCTTTATGTTTTTCTCTTTATCATTTCTCTCTATCTTTCTTTCTTTCTCTTTCTTTCTCTTTCTCTATCTCTCCCTTTCTTTCTTTCTCAGTCTCTCTTTCTACCCCTCTCTCTCTCATTCTTTCTCACTCTCACTTTATCTGCCCCCTCTCTTTATGTTTCTCTCTTTATCTTTTTCTTTCTCTTTCTTTCTCTTTCTCTATCTCTCCCTTTCTTTCTTTCTCTTTCTTTCTCGCCCTCTCTTTCTACCCCCTCTCTCTTTATGTTTCTCTCTTTATCTTTTTCTTTATCTTTCTTTCTCGCTCTCTCCTTCTACTCCTCTCTCTTTCTATCCCTCTCTCTCTCTTTCTTTATGTTTCTCTCTTTATGTTTCTTTCTCTCTCTCTCTCTTTCTTTCTCTTTATTTCTCACTCTCACTTCATCACCCCCCTCCTCTCTCTTTTAACCAACAATTCTTTCAATTTATTCTGCCTATCTAAGCTGATCCTTTATATACCCACCCACATATCCGCATCCATCTTTTGCGTTCTTTTCTTTTATGATAACAGAAAAAAACAAAACTTTAGATCACCGGGAATTTTCATTTCAACACTCAACACCTTGAAGATAATTGCATTATACTGACTTCCAATGCAAAATGACACTTTTGGTCTTCCATACTTTCTCATTAAGTCAGTCAGAGTGGAGGCGTATGTTTTCTGTTTTTCTTATCAAATTAACAGAAATGTTTTCAATAAACTGTTTGAGTGAGTCTCTCATATGAAAAGTGTCATAATCAGATGTGCTGGACTCTTTGTTTATTTCAAGAATGAAAGCAAACGACAAGTTTACCTTCAAAGTTTATTCAGGCGTAAACAAAATGGAGGGGAGAAAATAAAATGGATTCCATTTCCTGTTTATTGGCTCGTTGTTTGGATTTTATGGCATGTCAACCTTGCTGGTTATTTTATGCCGAAGATTCTGTTTTATTCATTCTTGTTCGGTCTCTTTCTCTTATATATTCCAGTTTAGATTGGCATGTCAACCCTTGTTGGGTCATTTTATGCCGAAGACATTCTGTTTTATTCATTCTTGTTTGGCCTCTTTCTCTCTATATATCACAGTCCAGTTGGTAGGTTGGATTTTATGGCATGTCAACCCTGGTTGGGTCATTTTATGCCTGTAGAATAGTCATACTAAGATCCAATTACCTTCGAATTGGTAAGACACGGCAACAAGAAGTCGTAACTGAATACGAACCTATTTTGCTGCGATACTACTCTCTTAACCACGATTCTTTCAATTTATTCTCTCTCTCTATCTTTGCCAATCCTTTATACCCACCCATCTACACATCCATTTTTAAAAAGTTTGTTCTGGCGAAAACAAAATGGAGGAAAGAAACGGATTCCATTTTCTGCTTATTGTTTGGTTGGATTTAATGGCATGTCAATCCTTGTTGGGTTATTTTAGGTCATAAACAATTTTATTTTATTCATTATTCATTTTTAAACTCATTTTTTAAACACATTTTTTAATATATTTAACCCACTGATGGAACCCTAACAGGTACTACCATTCCAGGTCAGGGTGGACCTGGGAGTAATGGTAATGAATAGGTACTTCCTAGAGCTCAATAACTAGAACATCGTCCACCTTCCCCTCTTTCTCTCTCGTAGGCTCTCTCTCTCGTAGGCTCTCCCTCTCTCTCTCTCTCTCGTAGGCTCTCTCTCTCTCTCTCTCTCGTAGGCTCTCTCTCTCTTTCTCTCTCTCTCTCGTAGGTTCTACCCCCTCTCTCTTTCTCTCGTAGGCTCTCTCTCGTAGGCTCTACCTCTCTCTCTCTCTCTCTCTCTCTCTCGTAGGCTCTTCCCTCGCTGTCTCTTTCTCGTATGCTCTCTCCCCCTTAGTAGGCTCTCCCCCCTCTCTCTCTCTCTCTCTCTCGTAGTCTCTCTCTCTCTCTCTCTCGCAGGCTCCCCTCTCTCTCTATAGTAGGCTATCTATTAATGTGCGTGAAAAAAAACTGAAGCTAATAGCAAATCTCTCCCTCCCCTTTCTCTCTCTCTCTCTTTCTCTCTCTATGTATCTATCTTTCTTTCTAAAGCTCCCTCACACACCGCCTCTCTTTCTCTCTCCCTCTCTTTCGTGGACATTTCCTATTACAGGCTATCTATCTATCTATCTATCTATCTATCTATCTATGAGTGTGTGTGTTTTTGTGTGTGTGTGTGTTTGCGCGCACGCGGGTGTAAAAACTGAAGCTGATGGAAAATGTCTCTCTCTACTTCTCTCTCTCTCTCTCACTCTCTCTTAATTTCTCTCTCTCTCTCTCTCTCTCTCTCTCTCTCTGAATCTCTCACTCTTTCTTGTTGGTTCTCTTTCTTTCTCTCGTAGGCTCTCTTTACCGCAAGCTATCTCTGTAGTATGTATGTATGTATGTATGTTTGTGTGTGTGTGTGTGTGTGTGTGTTTGTAAAAACTGAAACTGATGGAAATTTTATCTCTCACTCCTCTCTCTCTTTATTTCTCTCTCTCTCTCTTTTATTTCTCTCTCTCTTCATCTCTTTCCCTCTCTCTCTCTCTCTCTTTATTTCTCTCACTCTTTTCTCTCTCTATCACTCTTTATTTCTCTCTCTCTCTTCTCACTCTCTCTCTCTCTCTCTCTCTCTCTCTCTCTCTCTCATTTTCACTAGAGGACAGATCCATTTCCTGGAAGCTAAAATGTTAGAGTGAAATAATAATAGTTGCAGGCAAGTTTTCTCTGGGGACTGAGTGACAGCAAATCTCCTCATGTTTCAACGTCGTTTCATTTTGCTTTGGTTTTATAGCACATCAACCCTTTTAGGGTTATTTAATGCCGAAACAAGTCATTTTGATGAACAAACATATAGACAGCACTAAACGCACCCTAATGTCCTGATCAAGGGTTTTATAACAACCAAAACGTTTCAACGTCGACTTCATCTCCAAATGGATTTATCTTTTGATTTTTTTTCTTATTTCTCTCTCTGTCTGTCTGTTTCTTTCTGTCTCTCACTCTCTGTCTATGTCTCTCAATATCAATCAATCTATCTATCCATAGGTGACAAAGGAACAATCACAACCATATTGGTTTCATGCGATGCAATCATCAGGTGAAGATGTTTCAAATGTAAGGAAAATCGAAAAAATTTCAAAAAATTCAATCGACATGGGATGCATATGATTGGATAAAATGATGTGTGTATGTATGTGAAGGTGAATTGAATGTGTGAGAGGGTTTATGGGCTGCATAAAGGTTGCGTACGCGTAGTAACTGGTCACACACATAATACGTTGATCTGTGAGTGTTTAATACGATGTGTAGCGATGTCAACCGGACGTTGCTGCACGCGGTTACACATAGGCACGACATAGGCACGCATACAAAACAATATTCATACATAGCGATATGCACACACATGTCACTATATGTGCTGCGTTAGCCCTACATATACATATTGAAGTGCATACGCATACTACTATGGGCCCCACGTGCACATATATACGCACATACGCACACATACATACACAGACACACGTATATACGCACACATACATACACAGACACACGTATATACGCACACATACATACGCGTGCACATACATGCACGCACACACACACACATATATATATATATATATGTGTGTGTGTGTGTGTGTGTGTGTTTATATATATGTATATATGTCTGTAATATTATTTAAGATTTAGTATGAAGCATTAGGTGTGAAATATAAGAAACTTGGTTTTTGAAAGTTAAGTTTCCTTTTATTTCGTAAATATTTCGGGGATGTTACACACCTTCTTCAGAACGAATAGAATGGCTCATCTGTCTTTTTTGGCATCTATATATAGATATTATATATATAATATATATATTATATATATATATATATATATATATATATATATATATATATATATATATATATATTATATATATATCAGCTAAGAAGCATATGTTGACCCCACTACAAAACATATATCCATCTATCTATCTATCAATATATATATATATATATATATATATATATATATGCGTGTGTATATATTATTATTATTATTATCATTATTATTATTTGCTCCTTTTGAGTGCTGGGATAAGGTGATCCGTTTTTATTTCAAAGTCCCAGAGAATTTTATGCGTTTCGTTCTCAAGAACAGATTCTGGTTTATGCACATACCATTTTGTTGTATGGTTAAAATTTAATTGTTTGCATAATTCCCAGTGGATCACCTTCCCAACCCAGTCGTGTCTAGTTTTGTGCTCCCGTTGTGCTAGTTTGCTACATTCGCATAGTACATGGTTTACAGTCTCATCTCTATTACCACAAAGTCTACATTTACTATTTTGTTGGGTCTTATCAATTTTCGCTTTAGTTTTTTCCTTATGGCATTATTTTGTGCAGCAGTTATTAGTGATTCAGTTTCTCTTTTGAGGTTTCCCTTTCTTAACCATGTCCAAGTCATTATTATTATTATTATTATTATTATTATTATTATTATTATTATTATTATTATAATGATGATGAGGAGGAGGATGATGATGATTTGAAAGTTATGACTGTTGGAAATTAATTATATTTTATCAGAGAGGAAATGAAAAAAAAAATGTATGTTAGATTTATTTCAATATCATCATCTTCATATTTAACGACTGCACCCTAAGAATTTTTGATTCCACTTTTGAAAGAATCTGACAATTTTTAGAAGAACGACCCAAAATTTATAGCCTTTTGCTCAGACAGGAGAAAACTAATATTAATAAAAAACACCCCCCCCCCAAAAAAAAAACAATTATTAAAACCAACCTTGTCTGTGGTTTTTTAATAAAATTTGTTTACAAGTATTGCTGCCAAATACTCATATATATATATATATATATATATATATATATATAATATATATATATATAGATAGATAGATAGATAGATATGGATATATATATGCACATATACATACACCACACACAACACACACATATATATAATATATATATATATATATATATATATATTATATATATAATATATATTATATATATTTATATGTATGTGTGTGTGTGTGTGTGTGTGAGGTATCCAAAACTTGGTAGTAAGGGATGATTCTATATGTGATTTCTAAGACACACTGTATTATTATTGTATGATCCAGTATGTATAAATACAGTGAATCTTTAAATCACTAAAGAGAACTCAATGTATAATAAACTTTTTAGATTATATACAGAGCAATATTTATCTTTGAAAGAAAGGAAAAATTCAACACCGTTATTCCATAATAATTTTGTTTCGACCAAAATTGGGGCCTTTATAAATCTAAGTTGATTTAATAAAGCTCCCCAAAATCAGGTCTCATCAGATGGGAAATTAAAATAATTTGAATTGCATAACAGAAAAATTTACTCCTCAAAAGGAGTAAATTGAGGAGTAAATTGTGTGCTCATTGCATGAAAATGTTCGTTAATGTAATGTTAATGTTAATGCAATGACCACACACGTGAAATCGACTGCTATTAATCGATGTCTCGATTAACCCTGAAGATCCTTATGGTGAAACTCAAGTAGGTTATCTCTTGTACCCATTTTATAATAAATTTGCTCTTTGTATTTGTTATATCGCTGACTGAATTCTACACTTAACTAACCATGGTGACAAATTCATCGGTAAGTCAACTTTTCCTTTATATATATATATATATATATATATATATATATATGTATATATATATATTATATATATATAATATAATAATATATATATTAAATGTTTTTTTTAAAGTTGGGCGTTATTACGAAGCATTAAAAATATATAAATGAATGAACTCGATATTATGGAGTATTGGATTCACTTATATTTTTTATTATTATTATTTTTTTGTCATAAATTTCGGGTTTGTTAGATACCCTTTGTCAAATGAATGTTATTCCTGTTTAAAACGGCTTTTTTGTCACTGTTGTTATCGATATATATATATATATATTATATTAATATATATATATATATATTATATATCAAACAGATTCACAGAACTGGAGCCTCATCATCAGATACAGGTTTAGTGTCATACCAAGGACACCCATTTTCGAGGGAGTGAAGGGGGTCTTATCTCTCTCTACAGGGGATTTAGACATCATATTCTAAGAGACAGAGTGTTTGGGATAATTGACAAACTAGGAAGTTCATTTGGATTCTCCCGCTCAAACATTTTAATGACCCTCCCCTGCAACCATGATCAATAAAAAAACCCACAGATTCTCTCTCTTTGTTCGAATATTTATGAGCAGCACATTTTATCGAGCAATGTTCCTAAATGTATATGACAGTACAAGGGGAAATTTTTAATTAGCTTACTGTCCTCCTCTCAGTTGAACTATGACTCTGTCCACTGGTTGCTAGGAAATGCATTTTTTAAATTAATTAGCAACTTGATAAGGTTGATGAATAAGGAATTAAAAAAAATTATCAAGTTATTACATCATTTTATTAACTCGCAGAATAAAAAACCCCGGGCGATGTAAAATAGATTTTTTTGAAACATATTGCCTGAGGGGTGGAGTTAAAAATTCAATGTCGGCGAGTTTTACCCTAAGTAAGTAAAGTCATCAAATTCATTAAAGGATTAAAAAAAAAAACAATTTGAAATGTAAACTTTAAAATATGTATTAAAATAAACAAACTATATATAGATATATAATACCAGTCATGTATTTTATTAAAAAAACTTGTTTTTAAAAAACAATGAGGACTGTCTAATGTTGCATGTTCAAATTTTGAGTGTATTTATTCTATGTTATGACGATGACGATTTTGGGTAATGTGACGGAAACAGTGACGTAATTTTTGTTACAGACAAAACCGAAGCGAATCTCCATTATTAATAAATATGCTTATAACAGATGGAAGTATTTTTTGTTTCATTTTTCACTCTGTGATCTGCAAAATCCATAAAAATCACAAGCTCTCCTCTCCTTGTTAATTAACACTAAGTCAAGTCTGCTAACAAGCATTAGGAGACCAGTCTGGTATCTCAAAGTCCTAGAGAATTTTATGCATCTTATTTTCTAGGAATGATTTAGGTTTTGGCTTACCCATTTAGAAAATTTAATTTTTTGCACAATTTCCAGTGGATTACCTTTCCACCCAGTCGTCCGCCCTGTCGGTGGGGCGTTAGAATGCACCGACTGCACCTCTGCAGAGGGATTATCCCCCCAATGGGCCACCTGTTGGCCGTGGGTGGCGACCCCGTGATGCTTAAGGATAGAGCCCAGGTGGATGAGCAATTGATGACATGCAATACTCCACTTTGGCCCCATCTTGGGCTAGACGGGTGATCGGAGAGGCCCCCTTTGATCAATCGGCTGGTCACATCAAGCCCTAGCACCTACATAATTTCCCCAACCCTATTGCCCTTATGGCAAGCCCAACCCCTTTTTATATCATATGGATGCTAGAAGGCGGTGGCTTCGGGGTCTACATGTCCTGGAAATGACGTTAAACTCTATCTGATGGTGAGGTTCCAGTTTTGGAGGTTTGGGTAATGTGGAGCACCCCATTCATCCCCATTGCTCCCTGGTCCACTCTGACCCGGAGTGGTAGTACTGTTAGGGTCCATCTATGGGTCAAATAGAAAATGTATTTATAAAAAAATTGTATTATCCATTAGGAATTGATTTATTTCAAAACTTTATCGGTATTGAATGACCCACTGAGGCTGATATGCTGTAAAACAAAACAAACCAAACCACCCAGTCGTGTCTCCTCTTGTAAATTAATTATCAACTTGAATAGGTCGATGAATAAGGAATTAAAAATCATCAAATTATTACACATCATAAAATGCCTTATGACAAATGGAAATATTTTTGTTTTATTTTTTGTTGTTTTTCATCCTGTTGACAGCACAGTTTAAACTGTATCCAATAAAATCACAATATCCTACAAATTATTTTTCAGATGTTTAAATGCAACAATAACTCTTTAAAATGCTAATGGTTTTCAAATTTTAATGAAAAATAGATTCAGGTGGACCTTTCATCTTTTACCTTCATGTTCCACAGTTCTCTAGCAAGGTCCAAGTATCTTTCATTTTCTCTCTGTGATCCACTAGAATAGTAAAACACACGAGATGACAAGTTCTCTTCTCTTAATGAGTTAACAAAAATGTGTTAAAAAAAGATTGTGTTAAAAAAAAAAGAAGAATTTTCAATACCCGTCAGGAATGAATATAACAAAATGTCTTCAGCATAAAATAATCCAAAAGGGTTGACATGCCATAAAATCAAAAAATTGAATACCCAACAAGAATGAATTAAACAAAATGTCTTCAGCATAAAATGACCCAACAAGGGTTGACATGCCATAAAATCAAAAAAATTGAATACCCAACAAGAATGAATAAAACAAAATGTCTTCAGTATAAAATGACCAACAAGGGTTGACATGCCATAAAATTAAAAAAATTGAATACCCAACAGAATGAATAAAAAAAATGTCTTCAGCATAAAAATAATCCAACAAGGGTGACATGCATAAAATTAAAAAAATTGAATACCCAACAAGAATGAATAAAACAAATAAATGTCATGCCATAAAATTAAAAATTGAATACCCAACAAGAATGATAAAACAAAATGTCTTCAGCATAAAATAATCCAACAAGGGTTGACATGCCATAAAATTAAAAAAAATTGAATACCCAACAGAATGAATAAAACAAAATGTCTTTCAGCATAAAATAATCCAACAAGGGTTGACATGCCATAAAATTAAAAAAATTGAATACCCAACAAGAATGAATAAAACAAAATGTCTTCAGCATAAAATAATCCAACAAGGGTTGACATGCCATAAAATTAAAAAATTGAATACCCAACGAATGAATAAAAAATGTCTTCAGCATAAAATAATCCAACAAGGGGTTGACATGCCATAAAATTAAAAAAATTGAATACCCAACAAGAATGAATAAAAAAAATGTCTTCAGCATAAAATGACCCAACAAGGGTTGACATGCCATAAAATAAAAAAAAATTGATACCCGACAAGAATGAATAAAACAAAATGTATTTGACATAAAATAACCCAACAAGGGTTGACATGCCATAAAATAAAAAAAAATGAATACCCAACAAAGAATGAATAAAACAAAATGTCTTCAGCATAAAATGACCCAACAAGGGTTGACATGCCATAAAATAAAATAAAATTGAATACCCAACAAGAATGAATATAACAAAATGTCTTCAGTATAAAATAATCCAACAAGGGTTGACATTCTGTAAAACCCAAAAAAGAATAAGAAAAAAAAACTACATAATTTTCTTGCCTCTTTTTGTTAGAGAGTTCTTTCGCCCCCCCCCGCCTTGTCAGCTAGGGCTGTAGAATATACCGACTGCACCACTGTAGAGGGGTAAAATCCCCCCAATGTGGCCACGTGTTGACTGTGGGTTGTGACCTTAAAAATGAGTTAAAAAAAAGAATTTTCAGTACCCATCAAGAATGAAAAGAACAAAACTTCTTCAGCACAAAAAAACCCAAGGGTTAACATTCTGTAAAATCCAAAATAGAATTTTAAAAAAAGAAAAAGAAATCTATTAATAATGGAGATTCGCTTCCGGTTTTTGTCTGTAACAAAAACTACATCACTGCTTACGTCACATTACCCGAAATCGTCATAACATAAAATATACACTCAAAATTTGAGCATGCAACATTAGACAGTCCTCATTGTTTGTTTTAAACAAGTTTTAATAGATACATCCCCAGTAATCATATATTTATATATATAGTTTGTTTTATTTTAATATAGATATTCAAAATTAATAGAACTTCAAATTGTTTTTTTTTTACTCCTTTAATAAATTTTGATGATTTCATGATTTATGGTTCAAATTTCTCGACATTTAATTTTTAACTTCCACCCCTCAAGCAATATCTTCAAAAATTAATTTTACATCGCCCGGGGGTGTTTTTTTATTTTGCTAGTTCACTTAATAACTGTGGTGTAATCTCTAAACTACATCATTTTCTTTCCTCTTTTTATTTAGAGAGTTCTTCCTGCTTTTCCTCACCAAAGTATCTTTCAAATTTATTGAACGAGAAGAACAATAAATGAGTGCATATAAAAGAAACTGACCAAAAACAAACGTTTCAAATATTCTTTGTATCAATTTAGTATCTGTCTCTGGATGATTTAACAGCTATGAAAGCCATTAGGAAAGTTTTACAGTGCCACTTTTCCTGACTTCTAAATTAAAGAGTTCCCAATCAATCTCCTGTAAGTATATTGAAAAGTGATTTATTGTCTAAAGACAAAAATAAATTGGAGTATAACAGAGTGAGATTAATTTCAGGTTTTGCTATTGCTTATAAAACAAAGGCTTCTTGAAGTAATATTGTTTTCAAAAATCTACAGTCACTGACGGCAGACGAACATTCTATCGGGTTTCGCTCTCGGCTTGAGGTAGCTGTTAAAAACGTCAAGCCGCACTGATTAGACGTAAACGTCAAAACACGTGTCTGTGGATGACTGATGTATATATATTAAAGCAATTCGGTTGGCAACCTTCCGTCTATTTAAGACGATGGCGTAGTGTCCATTTTTTTTACCTACAGCTACGTGAGTGGCTGAACAGACCGATCCTTGAATGGCAGTCTCTGGAGTAGTGCAAACAAAAGGTGATGCTTTCTGTAGGTGTTGGGGGTGTTGTTGTCTCTCCTTCCTTTTAGCTCTCTTTTCCGTGGCGGCTTCTTCCCTCTCTTTTTCACTCCTTTTCGTTCCTTGTTTGACGAGGAGGCGCCAGGTCACACGGTCTTCTGCACAAGCCTCCCAAGTATTCATTTCGATGAGGCATGTCTTCATGTTTCTCTTGCAGATATCTTTGAAGCGTAGGCGTGGTCTCCCTGCGGGTCGAGTGCCCTCCACTAGTTCACCGTACAGCAGGTCTTTGGGGATGCGGCCTTTGTCCATCCTCCTGACATAGCCAAGCCAGTGCAGGCGTCTCTCGCAGAAGATAGCAGGCATGCTGTTTACGTTTGCTCATTCCAGCACTTCTGTGTTGGGCACTTTGTCCTGCCAGCGAATGCGTAGAATGCGGCGTAGGCATCTGAGGTGAAAGCTGTCCAGTTTTCTCACGTGACGTGAGTACGTGATCCAGGCTTCTTAAAGAAATATATTGTTTTAAAAAATCTACAGTCCCTGTCGGCCGCAAGGGTAAGGAACTTGGCAGATGAATATTCGATCGGGTTTCACTCTCGGCTAGAGGTAGCTGTTAAAAAAGTCGAGCCGCATTGATGAGACGTAAACGTCAAAACGCATGTCTGTGGATGACTGATATATATGCACAACCTTTCAGATCCTGACTATTCGACAAATCATAGAAGGAGTTCGAGCAAAGAATCTAGAGGCAACGCTGCTATTCGTAGATTTCTCCAAAACCATAAAATGAAATTTTTTTTTGCAATGTATTGTCAAACTGGTCACACTGTTGATTAATAGGACATTTGGAGGAGTCTTACCCCTTTGCAGGGGTGCAGTCGTTGCCTTTTAATGCCCCAGACGACAGGGCGGCACTGTTGATTAATGGGACATTTTAATGTCATGGAAATACGAGCATCATGTTCATTTGTTGAGTTAATGTCTTTTGTCATCAGAGCGGAAGAAAGTTTTGAAATAATTCATTCTTAATGGATACACATTTTTTTATAAATACATTTTTTTATTCAACCCATAGATGGGATCCTAACAGGTACTACCACTCCGAGTCAGAGTAGACCAGGGAGCAATGGTGATGAAGGGGTGCTCCACATTCCCCAAACCTCCAAAACTGTAACCTCACCATCAGATAGAGTTTAACATCATTCCTAGGACATGTAGACCCTCAGTCACCGCCTTCTAGCACCCATATGATAGAAAGGATTGGGGCTTGCCATAAGAGTAATAGGGATGGGGAAATCATATAGGTGCTAGGGCTTGACGTGACCAGCCGATTGATTGACCACCCGTCAAGCCTAAGTAAGGTTCTAAGTAGAGTGTTGCAGGTCGTGGACTGCTCATCTACCAAGACTCTGTCCTTAAGCATCACAAGTCACCACCCACAGCCAACAGGTGGCCCCATTTGGGTGAGTCTTACCTCTCTGCAGAGGTGCAGTCGGTGAATTCTCACATCCCAGCCGACAGGGCGGCGCTGTTGATTAATGGGACATTCTAACGTTATGGAAATACGAGCATCATGTTCATTTGTTGAGTTAATGTCTTTTGTCATCAGAGCGGAAGAATTTATAACTACACTTTCACAAAAATAGGTCACTGATCGATATATAAAAAATCATATTGTATTTATTTATACACAGGGGAATCAGGGGGTGGGTCAAAGTTTAAGTACTGAGCATGTAGGCCGAAAAGGATTGGTTTGGTTTGGTTTGGTTTGTTTTACGGCATATCAACCACAGTGGGTCATTTAATGTCGATAAAGTTTTGAAATAAAGTCATTCTTAATGGATATACAATTTTTTTAAATAAATACATTTTTCTATTTAACCCATAGATGGGACCCTAACAGGTACTACCACTCCGTGTCAGAGTGGACCAGGGAGCAATGGTGATGAAGGGGTGCTTCACATTCCCCAAACCTCCAAAACTGGAACCTCACCATCAGATAGAGTTTAACGTCATTCCCAGGACATGTAGACCCTCAGACACCGCCTTCTAGCACACATATGATAAAAAGGGTTGGGGCTTGTCATAAGGGCAATAGGGATGGGGCAATCATATAGCTGCTAGGGCTTGACGTGACCAGCCGATTGATCGGAGGGGGCCTCTCCGACCACCCGTCTAGCCTAAGTAAGGGTTTAAGTGGAGTGTTGCATGTCATGGACTGCTCGTCCACCAAGACTCTGTCCTTAAGCATCACGGGTCGCCACCCACGACCAGAAGGTAGCTCCATTTGGGTGAGTCTTACCCCTCTGCAGAGGTGCAATCGGTGCATTCAAAAACCCCACCGACAGGGCGGGCCGAAAAGGAGGGTTCCCCTTAAAAAATTGTAATATTGTATTAATAACTACTCTTTAGCAAAAATAGGCTGCTGATCAATATCTTATCAGAATGGAGATTCGGTGTCACTTTGTCTGTAACTAAAACTACATCACTGCTGACATCACAATAACATCAGGAATTGCATAGTTTTATCAATGAGTATTTAACTTATAGTCAAAATCATTAACTAATCCATGAATTGTATTTATAAACGATGTCTCTATGAAAATCTGAGTTAAATTTGTTTCAAAACAGCCCATGTTATTAGTGGTCTATTGTCGGTATCAGCTGGACACCAAGGGAATCTGTCCCCTTTTTGCTAGAGATGTGAGTGGGGTGATGCATTTTTGGAAATAAATCCAATATTGGTGTCCAGTGTAGTGGACACTGTTGGTGGAGTGGCCTATTGTCGGTATCAGCTGGACACCAAGGGAGTCTGTCCCCCTTTCGCTAGCACTAGACCAGGATGATTGTTTTTATGTCTGAGGTGAGGCGCGACACCTACCTTCAACTCCCCACTTTACCGCACAGACCAGATAACCCACTCTGTGCTACTCATGCGCTGAGTTGGCAGGGACTGGTATCAAACCCGGACCTTTTTAATTCCTGGCCAGGTGCTCTACCAATTGAGCTAAACCTGTAATCATCTCAATTGAGTTTATACAAATGATTGTTTGCAGGTTAAATTTATATTGGAAAAGGGGTTAGATCAATTTCAGATTTTGCCGCCGATAGCAAAGCAAATTTTTCGCAACAGTTTCTGAAAGCAATAAGAATATTAGATTAGAATTCATCTACATATGAAAAGGATGGTTTCCTAAGGGTTGTTTGTATGCAGTTATGAACCCCCTCAACACGAGCAGGATGTTACACAAGGTCAATTATATATAAATATATATTAAATGTATAGATTAAGTGCCGGGTTAGCTCAGTCAGTAGTGTTCGGCTGGAAACCTCAAGGTTCCTAGTTCGATACCGGCCCTCGCTAACTGAGCGTATGAGTAGCACAGGGATCTGTGCGGTTAAGTAAGGAGTTGATGGTAGGTGTGGCGCTCCACCTCAGATTCAAAAACAATCTCCTCGGTCTAGCACTAGTGAAAAGGGGATATACTCCCTCGCTGATTGGCTGATACTGACTTTAGGCCATCTCAGTGTATGAGTAGAACAGGGATCTGTGCGGTAAAGTAAGGAGTTGATGGTAGGTGTGGCGCTTCACCTCAGACGCAAAAACAATCTCCTTGGTCTAGTACTAGTGAAAAGGGGATAGACTCCCTCGCTGATTGGCTGATACCGACGACTCAAAAATAATAATGAATATATAAAGTAAAAAAGTAAAATAACAACACAAACAATCACCTTATTAATAAATATCAATTGAATTTAGTTGTTTGTGTTGTTATATCCATATATATTTTTCCTCTATTCCCAACCACACACACACACACACACACACACACACACACACACACACACACACACACACACACACACGCACATTTACTCAGAGGATACCGAGGATTACAAGGAATACAACAGATTTTCTGCCACAAGAAACTGAAATTGGAATTTAGCCACAGTGAAACTTAATGTCTAAAATGGTGACCAGAATCATAACAGGTAAAAACGGTTATTTCCTAAAACTCTAACATAAACAAAAGGGGAACCACTCTTGACTGATAATTTATTTATTTACTTATTGATCTACTAGGAAAAAAAGAAGACGCGGTTAGGGTTAGGGTTAGGTTTAAGGTTAGGGTTTCTGTTTAGTTTAATGGGAAAATAAATAAATAATTTATCAGTCAAGAGTGGTTCCCCTTTGTTTATGTTGGAGTTATATGAAATAACCGGTAATAACTCGGTTACTGCTTCTGATGTTAGTAAAAAGATACTTCAAAGAAAAAGGTAATATTTATTAACGCAAAAGTTATTTCGACTCTCTTAGGTGATAAAAAAAAATGTCTGTTATAAATATTTCTACATTTTTCACAAGTTGTGTCTCTCACCAAAAAAGTCTGGTGTTTTTCTTACTGATAAATTCTTATACCTTACAATTCTTTTATTGTCTTTGAAGTTTTCCCACTCAATCTGAACAGTTTACTTATCAAGCTGTTAAGATAAGTTAAAGACACTTCTAATCATAGAAATTACACTATTTTAAGTGTCAAATTTGTACAGTGCTTCAAAAAAGTACCAGAATTTATTAACAAAAAAAAAATTTTTTTAAGAAGATATATAAAAAGTGTTAAGTTTTTACATCTCTTATTATAATGGAGATTGTGTCTTTTTCTGTCTGTAACCGAAACATTTTGTTTTATAAAAAGTCATTTGTCTCCTTTCTTCAAAAGCAGCACCCATCTCCTCACTGCGTTTGAAGTACGGTTTATCCACAAACCGAAGCTCATGGGTGGCGGGTGAAAAATAGCGTCGATCTCGTCGGAATTCCCCTTCAAGGGAGGCGCCTCAGGCGCTGGGCAATAAACCCAGCCCTGCCCCTTTAAATCAAGGAGGCAGGTATTGCCTGGGAGGAAGGCCCCCTGGGATCGACGCTATTAACTTATAAAGATCCAGGGCCGAAGCCACTGGACCCCGGCGTTGGCCAGATTTACATGATATTTCCACCTACCCCACTTGTACGGGTTAGGCAGAAGGTCCTATTAACGTGGGACCACCCACAAACCGAAGCTCATGGGGTGGCGGGTGGAAAAATTGCGTCGATCCCGTCGGCATTCCCCCTCAAGGGGGGGGGGCCTCAGGCACTGGGCAATAAACCCAGCCCTGCCCCTTTAAATCAAGGGGGCAGGTGTTGCCTGGGGGGATAGCCCCCTGGGATCGACGCTATTAATTCGTAAAGATCCAGGGCCGAAGCCACTGGACCCCCACCCTGTTGGGCGGTTTACATGGTATTTACCGCGTACCCCACTTGTACAGGTCAGCACAAAGTCCCTATTAACGTGGGACCACCCACAAACCGAAGCTCATGGAGTGGCAGGTGAAAATTTGCGTCGATCCCGTCGGCATTCCCCCTCAAGGGGGCGCCTCAGGCACTGGGCAATAAACCCAGCCCTGCCCCTTTAATCAAGGGGCAGGTGTTGCCTGGGGGGATGGCCCCCTGGGATCGACGCTATTAACTCGTAAAGATCCAGGGCCGAAGCCACTGGACCCCCACCCTGTTGGGCAGGTTTTACATAGTATTTACCGCGTGTACCCCACTTGTACGGGTCAGGCACAAAGTCCCTATTAACGTGGGACCACCCACAAACCGAAGCTCATGGAGTGGCAGGTGAAAAATTGCGTCGATCCCGTCGGCATTCCCCCTCAAGGGGGGCGCCTCGGGCGCTGGGCAATAAAACCCAGCCCTGCCCCTTTAAAATCGAGGGGCAGGTGTTGCCTGGGGGATGGCCCCCTGGGATCGACGCTATTAACTCGTAAAGATCCAGGGCCGAAGCCACTGGACCCCCACCCTGTTGGGCAGGTTTTACATGATATTTACCGCGTACCCCACTTGTACGGGTCAGGCACAAAGTCCCTATTAACGTGGGACCACCCACAAGCCGAAGCTCATGGAGTGGCAGGTGGAAAAATTGCGTCGATCCCGTCGGCATTCCCCCTCAAGGGGGGCGCCTCAGGCACTGGGCAATAAACCCAGCCCTGCCCCTTTAAATCAAGGGGGCAGGTGTTGCCTGGGGGGATAGCCCCCTGGGATCGACGCCGTTGATTATAGCACTCCCCACCCGTTGGGCGGGGCTACATACTGATAACATGTAATTGTATTTATATATACAACGAAATAATGCTTTACAGTGTGGACTGGAAGGCTAATTTGCATATTGATATTAAAATTTTGATTTGAATAAATATGTGCTTAGTATTATTGGTTTCTAATTGTTTGGTTTTATCTTAATGAATATAAGCAAAAATCTCGGGGATAAATCTTTTTAAAAATCCATTAACAAGAAGAAATAACTGTAATTTTATTCTTTACTTCCTATTTTAACTAAATAGTTAAATTAGGGAAATTTAGCAATGAAAGACTGGAGTGATGGGAGAGTAAGTTTCGGTTGTTCTATTTTTCGATTATACCCATCTCTATTTCAAATCTTTTTATCTGCATTCTTATTTAGATTCCTTAGCCTTTCTAATGTAATATGATATGTCATTACATTAAAACTTAAATACTTGCATCCTACGGAAGGTGCATATATTTGCTAGTACAAATAAAATACGAAGCACTGAATGCAAGACCAGGTTGCTAGAAATTAAAAAAAGTTTTATTATAGCAGAAAAAAATGGTAATACATTAGCTAGATGGAGCTACAACTGCCGCTTGCCTGGAAGTACATGGCGTTGTGGTTATCATCGTAGAACATGGACTTGTTGAACAGAGTTCAAATCCTGGATGATGCTAGTTGCATTTCACATAGCTCTAATCCACTTGAGAAAGCTATGAAACCAACTATTCTCCCTCCAGCTATGGGTAAACAGTAGGGCAGACTGGGATCTTTAACCTTATTAATCTTTATTAACAAAAATAATTTTTAAAGAAGATATATTTACAGATAGTCACACATGTACACAAACACACTCTCTCCAGAATCCCACAAAAAGAAAACCAGCCAAACAAGCCCTCCCATCAGAACTCAGGTGTTTGACGCTTTTCATAATGCGCCACACAAAAGATTTAGCCTTCCCATTATGCCCTACAAACTAAACCAGCCCTCCCATCATGACCCAGGTGTTTGACCCTTCTCATGAAGCACCACACAAAAGATTTAGCCTTCCCATTATACCCCACAAACTAAACCAGCCCTTCCATCATGATCCACGTGTTTAACCCTTCCCATGATACACCCCTCCAAAAAAGTTAGCCTTCCCATTATGTCCCATTAACTTATGATACTAAGGAGAACCAGAGGATTATCAAGGATTTCCGCTGAACAAGTGCTCTTGCTTAAAGATTTAAGGATGGCCCATAAGATTGTAACTGTTAGCATTATCTGCGTTATTCGGACTATTGTCCCCATCTTCATTGTTATTTGTACAACGTTTCGGCCGATATGCCCTCCGGCCTTCTTCAGGTATTTCTTGTCGGACTCGGGAACCTTCTCGGACTCGGGAACCTTCTTTTCATAATCGAGAACCTTCTTGTCGTAATCGGGAGCCATCACGAACTTTGATGGCTCCCGATTACGACAAGAATTCCCGAGTTCGAAAAATAAGGTTCCCGAGTCCGAGAAGTTTCCCGAGTCCGACAAGAAATACCTGAAGAAGGCCGGAGGACATATCGGCCGAAACGTTGTACAAATAAAATTAAAGATGAGGACAATAGTCCGAATAACGCAGATAAAACTAATCTTCAAGCCTCATCTCAAACATTCAGAGAAATTGTAACTGTTCTCTGTCAATCAAATGACTTAATCTGGGAAATCATTTTGAATAGTTTGACGAGTTGAGTTATTGCTATCGTTGGATATATCTATTGCATCATGTGACCAACTGGACTGAAGAAGACCAGAGGACACACCAACCAAAACGTTTTGTATATAACAATGAACATGAGGACAACAGTCTGAAAAATCTAAATAATAAAAACTTTAGTATTATCTGTGTTATTCAGACTATTGTCCTCATCTTCATTGTTATCTGTATAATTTTTCGGCCGATGTGCCCTCAGATATTCTAGCCAAAACAAGACATTAGGTTTATATGTTGCCAAAATTCATACTGGGTTGTCCAATTGGACACATGGCCTAGTGGATAAAGTAGCTAGGTTAAGACAGTTCTAAGTGACAGTTATCTCTGGACCGCAGGTTCAATTCTGGTCAAGGGCAGCAGTAACCTAGAATAATAATTAACACAGCTTAACGCCTCTATCCCAACTATGGTTAGCGGAATGAGAACAGGATACCCCCGTGGACTGAATAAAGGGTTAGGTTCAAAGTTCGGTGATGGCTCCCGATTATGACAAGAAGGTTCCTGGGTTCGAAAAGAAGGTTCCCGAGGCCGAGATGGCTCACGAGTCCGAAAAGGTTCCCGAGTCTGACAAGAAATACCTGAAGAAGGCCGGAGGGCACATCAGCCGAAACGTTTTACAGATAACAATGAATAATGATAACGCCTCTAACCCAGAGAACAGGATACCCCTGTGGACTGAATAAAGGGTTTGGTTCAAAGTTTCGTGATGGCTCCCGATTACGACAAGAAGGTTCCCGATTTTTTTTTTCAAACTCAATTTTTGGTTCAAAGTTTCGTGATGGCTCCCGATTACGACAAGAAGGTTCCCGATTTTTTTTTTCAAACTCAATTTTTGTTGGACACATTTTAACTCGTTTTTTTCTATTTAAATCATAGTGGTAGTACCTGTTACAAGTACTGCACTCCAGGCCAGAGTGGACCTGGAAGTAAATGGCGATGAAGGGGTACTCCACACTCCTCAGAGCTCCAGAATTAAAACTTCACTATTAGATGCAGTTTACTAATGCAGAGGGGTTGGGTAAATATATACAATTACCACTTGCCTAAGTTCACTTGCACCAATACATGTGACATTTAAAAATGTAAGAGGTATTTCTGCCGCACATCATACTTCCTATCTAGCATAAATCTTCCGACAGGACTCGAGTGTGTGGGTTATTTTTCCTTAATATATTGATTTTACAGTCACAACTTACCTTACTACCCACATACCCAGTAATATTTTTGTTGTTTTGGTCTTAAACATTGTGTCATATTTTTGTTGTTGCTTTTTTTTAACTTCTCCATTTTAAAGAGCTTCAACTATTCTTCCTCCAAACTTTATTAAAAAGTAATTTATTATCTAAAGGCAAAATTAAAACCAGAATATTTGACAGATTGATTTTAAGTTTCGCCATTGGTTATAAGAACGAAAGTTTTTTAAAGTGATAAATTAAAAAAAAAAAGGGGGAACATGAAGATTATATTAGAAAATAAAGGAGGTGCTTGGTGTAATGGTTATTCTCATAGGAAATGGACACGTTGAGACAAGTTCAAATCCTGGATGAGTCTGTTTGCATTTCACATAGCACAAATTCCCATGGAAAAGGTATGAATCCAACTATTCTCTTTCAAGCTGTGAGTAAATAGTAGGACAGTCTGAGCTCTTTAATCTTGGTTAGGCAAGACCTCCTGGATGCTGCACAGAGGACCTCCAGATAGCAATAAATGATAGGGATGGTTGGTGAGAGATTGAAGAAAAACTAGCCAAATATAAAAAAAAGTAATGACTAATAAATGTCAATGTGTTGAATGGTATAGTTCCTCCAGGCATTTAGTAGTTGAGTGCCAATGGACAAACTGCAACATATTAAGTAGTTGTTGCTACTACTGCTAGGAATAGTCCACTAAGTTGAGGGGGTGTTTGGCTTGCTCCATTAACCAATAGTTAATAATCTAAGACAGTTCTAAGTGATAGTCATTTCTAGGCTGCAAGTACAATCCTGGTCAAGGGTGAGAGTAACATAGAATAATAATTAATTAACAATCAAAATGCTGCAGTGTCCGAAAACACCAGAGATCGTCAGCTCTTAGAAAATAGTTTAGAGTTGAAAACCCCCCTCCTCCCCCAACTATGGGTTAAATAGGACCACTCCATTTTTTTACAAAGACGGCTTTGGAATTAAATAACCCTCAAGTTCAGTTGGTAGAGTGTCAGCCTGGGAACCACAAGGTTCTAGCCTCGATACTGGCCCTCGCCAACTCAACGTATGAGTAGCACTAGTTGAGTCCCAATGGACAAACTGCAACAGATTAAGTAGTTGTTGCTACTAATGCTAGGAACAGTCCATTAAGTTGAGGAGGTGTTTGGCTTGTTCCATTAACTAATAGTTAACAATCTAATTCCTTTTCTTATTTTATTGCTCAATGAGGCCACTTGGAAATATGCTAAACATATTGGACCATATGACCTTTAGGCACCCCTTTTTGATCTCGATTAAGAAAGGACATGTTTTTCATTTACACTGTCAATATTCGGTTGTTTGTTAGGGGTTAGAGTTTGGGTTAGGAGTTAGTTTTATAATTTAAAAAAAACTACTGCTAGGAACAGTCCACTAAGTTGAGGGGGTGTTTGGCTTGTTCCATTTACCAATAGTTAACAATTCTAATTCTTTTTCTTGTTTTATTGCTCATTGAGGCCAATTGGAAATATGCTAAATATATTTACTAAATTTCTATAAAACTACACTTTCAGTCTAATAATGAGTCCTCTAAGTTGAGGGGGTGTTTGGATTGTTCCATTAACCAATAGTTAACAATCTAAGACAGTTTTAAGTGACAGTCATTTCTAGGCTGCAGGTTCAATCCTGGTCAAGGGTGAGAGTAACATAGAATAATAATTAATTAACAATCTAATTCCTTTTCTTATTTTATTGCTCAATGAGGCTACTTGGAAATATACTAAAGATATTTACTAAATTTCTATAAAACTACACTTTCAGTCTAATAATGATTTTGAGGAAAACAAATACTTTTGTGGAAAACTGTAGAAATCTAGATTTCACTAACATCTTTTATCTTTGTTATAACGACAACAAAGATGAAGGATATTCAACTAATAATTAGTAAACAATAATAGTATTTACTCATTGAAGTTCAGTCGGTAGAGTGTCAGCCTGGGAACCACAAGGTTCTAACCTCGATACTGGCCCTCGCCAAATCAACGTATGAGTAATACTAGTGGGGTCCCAATGGACAAACTGCAACAGATTAAGTAGTTGTTGCTACTACTGCTAGGAACAGTCCACTAAGTTGAGAAGGTGTTTGGCTTGTTCCATTAACCAATAGTTAACAATCTAAGACAGTTCTAAGTGACAGTTATTTCTAGGCTGCTGGTTCAATCCTGGTCAAGGGTGAGAGTAACATAGAATAAGAATTAATTAACAATCAAAATGCCGGAGTGCCCGAAAACACCAGAGATCTTCGGCTCTTAGAAAATAGTTTAGAGTTGAAAAAAAAAACCCTCCTCCCTCAACTATGGGTTAAATAGGACCGCTCCATTTTTTTTCTACAAAGACGGCTTTGGAATTAAATAACCCCCAAGGGTTGATATACCCGTAAACAAAGGAACCAAACCTACACATTTCTTGTTTAACCCTTTATCTACCCGAACACCCCAAAATGACTGATTATCAATAATAATTGTCAAGGTGTTGAATGGTATAGTTTCACCAGGCATTTATTAGTTGAGTGCCAATGGACAAACTGCAACAGATTAAGTAGTTGTTGCTACTACTGCTAGGAACAGTCCACTAAGTTGAGGAGCTGTTTGGCTTGTTCCATTAACCAATGGTTAACAATGACAATACTACATCTAAAAAAAAGTCCAAGCAGTTTAAAAATTTTATGTCTGATACACATCCTTAGGTAATGCTTAACAGCACAGATTCTCATGAATCTCTCTTGCCACCTGTCCCTATCGATCATTGCTCCGGACTCGTATTCTACGTAGCATCTAGAATCTGCACGGAGCTGATTGGTATGGGTTTTTGTTGGTTGGCCAATACTGGTATGTGTAGGTGTCCACAGGAGAACAGCACATATTCGCATGAATCTCTCGGTCATCACACCTGTCTGGTCTTTTGCATGGCATCCAGAATCCGAATGTTGTTCATTGATGTAGGTTTTTCTGGTCGGTCTATACTGGTATATTGATGTGTGGGTGTCCACAGGAGAACGTCATATGTGTGTCATGTTTTTTCTTATCGTTTTAAAACTCTTCTATTTAAATAGCCCCGTCTCTCCTTCTCCTAAACTTTATTAAAAAGTAATTTATTATCTAAAGGCAAAATTAAAACCAGAATATTTGACAGATTTATTCTAAGTTCTGACATTGGTTATAAGAACGAAAGTTTTTTAAAGTGATAAATTAAAAAGGGGGGGGGGCATGAAGATTATATTAGAAAATAAAGGAGGTGCTTGGTGTAATGGTTATCGTCAGAGGAAATAGACATGATGAGATGAGTTTAAATACTGGACGAGCCTGTTTGCATATCATATAGCGCTAATACTCTTGGGAAAGGTATGAATCCAACTAGTCTCCTTTCAGATATAGGTAAATAGTAGGGCAGATTGGGCTCTTTAACTAATTAGTATATACCACTGACTGTGTATTTTTTATTCATATTTTTTTTATAATATTGCCAATAATTTAAAAGATTCATCATTCGTGTATACCACTGACTAAATTTTTATATTGATAACTTTTTCTCTGGATTTTTTTGATGAGACTTGATTATTAGTATTATTTGGATTATTCAGACTATTGTCCTCATCTTTATTGTTATCTATACCATTTCTCTGGATTTTTTTAGATGAGGCTTGATAATTAGTATTCTTTGGATTATTCGGACTATTGTCCTCATCTTTATTGTTATCTACACTATTTCTCTGAATTTTTTAGATAAGGCTTGATAATTAGTATTATTTAGATTATTCGGACTATTGTCCTCATCTTTATTGTTATCTACACTATTTCTCTGAATTTTTTTAGATGAAGCTTGATAATTAGTATTATTTGGATTATTCAGACTATTGTCCTCATCTTTATTGTTATCTACACTATTTCTCTGAACTTTTTAGATGAGGCTTGATAATTAGTATTATTTGGATTATTCAGACTATTGTCCTCATCTTTATTGTTACAATCTATACAACGTTTTGGCCGATATACCCTCTGGCCTTCTTCAATTGTACACATAGCATAGTGGGTAAAGGCGTTGGGTTAAGACAGTTCTAAGTGACAGTTATCTCTAGACTGCAGGTTCAATCCTGACCAAGGGCGACAGTAATATATGATAATAATTAACACAGTTTAACACCTGTACCCTAGTTATGGTTAGTGGAATGAGAACAGGATACCCCTCTGGATTGAATAAAGGGTTGGGTTCAATGTTCCGTGGTGGTTCCTGATTATGACAAGAAGGTTCCCGAGTTCGAAAAGAAGGTTCCTGAGTTCGAGAAGGCTCCTGAGTCTAACAAGAAATACCTGAAGAAGGCTGGAGGGCACATCGGCCGAAACGTTGTACAGATTGTAACAATAAAGATGAGGACAATAGTCCGAATAATCCAAATAATACTGATAACTTTTTTTAATAATATTTCTGATAATCTAAAACTTGATATCAGTTGTTGGAATTATTCTGGTATATAAAGTGTGCTCCAATTACCCACCTGGATTTTTAGACTAGCCAAGGTCATATGGTTTATTCCTGCAGCCAATCCCTAGCCATACTGCGTGGCTGATACACTACTTAACCCCCCCACACTGGCCATAATTCTAATTCCACTCATTGAGGAGGGAATTACTATACTCAGGATTACCAGACGATTACCAATACTCAAGACTCTTTACCAAGGGATTACCAAGGAACCAATTCCACTGGACAAGCGTTGTGGCTTAAGGCCTACAGGATGGCCCAACAGATTATAACATCAGTATATACCACTGACTGTATATTTTCATATTCCCTAGCAGAACAATTCTTTAACTTAAAGTGGCTGATACACTACTTAAACCCCCACACTGGCCATAATTCTAATTGCGCTCATTGGGGAGGGAATTACAATACTCAGGATTACCAGACGATTACCAATACTCAAGACTATTTACCAAGGGATTACCAAGGAACCAATTCCACTGGACAAGCGTTGTGGGCTTAAGGCCTACAGGATGGCCCAACAGATTATAACATCAGTATATACCACTGACTGTATATTTTCATATTCCCTAGCAGAACAAATTCTTTAACTTAAAGTGGCTGATACACTACTTAAACCCCCACACTGGCCATAATTCTAATTGCGCTCATTGGGGAGGGAATTACAATACTCAGGATTACCAGACGATTACCAATACTCAAGACTATTTACCAAGGGATTACCAAGGAACCAATTCCACTGGACAAGCGTTGTGGCTTAAGGCCTACAGGATGGCCCAACAGATTATAACATCAGTATATACCACTGACTGTATATTTTCATATTCCCTAGCAGAACAAATTCTTTAACTTAAAGTGGCTGATACACTACTTAAACCCCCACACTGGCCATAATTCTAATTGCGCTCATTGGGGAGGGAATTACAATACTCAGGATTACCAGACGATTACCAATACTCAAGACTATTTACCAAGGGATTACCAAGGTTCCAATTCCACTGGACAAGCATTCTGGCTTGAAGGCCTACAGGATGGCTCAACAGATTGTGAAATCAGTATATACCACTGACTGAATATTTTCATATTCCCTCGCAGAACAAATTCTTTAAATTTTTATTTTGGATTCTCTGCTCATAAAAGCGGCTGATACACTAGCCATAATTCTAATTGCACTCGTTGAGGAGGGACTTACAACACTTAGGATTACCAGACGATTACCAATACTCAAGACCCTTTACCAAGAGATTTACCAAGGTTCCAATTCCACTGGAAAAGCGTTGTGGGTTAAGGCCTACAGGATGTCCCAACAGATTATAACATCAGTATATACCACTGACTGTATATTTTCATATTCCCTAGCAGAACAAATTCTGTAACATCAGTATATACCACTGACTGTATAATTTCATATTCCCTAGCAGAACCAATTCTTTAACTTTTTATCTCCGATTCTCTGCAAATAAACGTCCGTCTAAAAGACATCACACTGATCGGCTCCTGAAGGACTTGGAAGGAGTCGGTAAATAGTTCTGATTCTTGTATATTACACACAGGTTAAAATCTGTGCCAACTATCAGGACAAAGAATAATGACTCTATATCATGAGATGCAGCAATATTATTTCATCCATGCAAGAATACGGCTTCCGACATCGAGATGGTAAAGACGAGAGCAGAGATAATGAACGTGTCTGGGATAACCTGAGAGAGGAATATTAAGATTTGGCCATTATGCAGCATCTGACAAGATGTACTGTCAGATTGCATGTGATGAAGAAATACAAGAAGAGCCGGCAGTCAATATGGCTGCAGTTCATCCGACGATTTGATTGGTTGGAAAGTAACCAAATCATTCGGTAGGACTTTTTTTGTTGTTGTTGTTGTTCTGTGAGGTCAGTTGAAAAAATAACAGCTTTGTATAGGCAATAATTTGACTATTTATCATATTATCATATTGGAAGAGACAAAGATATCAAAAACAATATATATATATATATATACATGTATATATATATATATATATGTGTGTGTGTGTGTGTGTGTGTGTGTGTTTGTATACATATATATATATATTATATATATATGTGTGTGTGTGTGTATATATATATATATATATATGATTACTGTGTTTAAAGTTTGCTTTATACATATATATATATATATATATATATATATATATATATATATATATATATATTTATATATTGTGTGGTCAGTTTTGTATAAGAAATTATTTGACTATAACATTATCTTATTGTAAGAGACAAAGATATCAAAAACAATATATATAATATATATAATGTATTTTATATATATATATATATATATATATATATATATATATATATATATATATATATATATATTGTGTGGTCAGTTTTGTATAAGAAATTATTTGACTATAACATTATCTTATTGTAAGAGACAAAGATATCAAAACAATATATATATATATATTATATATATATATATATATATATATATATAATATATATTGATTTATTTATTATGGTTATTGTGTTTAAAGTTTGTTTTGTATATATATATATATATATATATATATATTTATTTATTTATTTATTTATGATTATTGTGTTTAATGTTTGTTTGGGTGCAAGAAAAATAAAACATTTATTGCAAAAACACAGACATAAAATGGGGGTTCAGTTTATTTTATGGTAGGAATTTACGAGCAAATAGTCCTTCATTACCTTTCTTCTTGTAGGCAGGTCAGCTGAAATGGAACTTAGGAACGAAAAGGAAAGAGACAGAGGCAAGAGGTAGTTTTACTACTTAGGCTTTATTGAACGGGATCTTAGTGGCCTGTAGCGAGGGCCTCAATTTGAATGGCCGAGGTATTATTTTGGTGGGTGGGAGTCAGTTCTTTTTGTCGGACCTGCGCAAAGGTGTTCTTCCGGTCTAGGCCCCATGGAAGTTCTTTTTATTCTATTTTTCTTTTCGTATATTTTTTAATTCCCACATGCGACACAAGGTCAATTTTTAAGTGGTGTTTTCCTTCTCATAGACTGGTTGCCATAACAAGGTTAAAGAAACCAGTCTGTTCTACTGTTTGCTGGAATTAAGTCAGAATTATAACTATGTGACTCAGTTAAATTCCGGACCATATGACCTTTAGGCACCCCTTTTGCGATCTCGATTCATAAGGACATTTTTTTTCATTTACACCGTCAAAATCCGGTTGTTTGTTAGGGTTAGGGTTAGGGGTTAGGGGTTAGGGTTAGGGGTTAAGGTTAGGGGTTAGGGTTGG
This sequence comes from Doryteuthis pealeii, assembly GCA_023376005.1. Classification (NCBI taxonomy): domain Eukaryota; kingdom Metazoa; phylum Mollusca; class Cephalopoda; order Myopsida; family Loliginidae; genus Doryteuthis; species Doryteuthis pealeii. Next base: position 65,438,331 of record CM042170.1, on the reverse strand, counting down.
TTTTATAATTTAAAAAAACTCTAAAAATCGTCTGTTAACAAACAACCAGATTTTGACGGTGTAAATGAAAAAATGTCCTTATGAATCGAGATCGCAAAAGGGGTGCTTAAAGGTCATATGGTTCTAAATTCCTAATACTTTTGTACACAGTTTGCATCCATTTTATTTTCCGTTTCTCGAATGTTCTGTAAGTATTACTACTAATCAGACCCTCAGATCTGAACTTCCCACCCAGGGGACAGCTCTGACAACTCCAGGGAACGCAGGAAAGAGATTAATAGAAACCGGTATTTTACAAGTCGAGATATTATCCCATAGGAGAGCGGGAAACATTTGGGCTTTAAATCTCCTGTTTCTGGGGGTCTGGATTTTATAGCCTAGGCTTCCTCAGTATTGACACCAAGATACTATGGAGATTCTTCATTTAATTTGTTGATAGCATTAACCAATAACATGCGTGTAAATTCATTGCCGAGATAAAAGTTTGAACACATTTTATACAGGAATCTCTTCGTACGGCTTATCTTGTCTCTCCAAGTGAAAGGGATGTTTTCTACGCAAATCCAATGCGGAATATTTCAGCCAGTTAGATCCATACAAAGTAGTTCACCATACATTCAAACGCACACACACCACACACACACCTCACTCAACACTATTATAATGGAGATTGTGTGTTTTTCTGTCTGTAACCGAAACTATATTAGTACTCAAGTCACAATTCCCTTAGTTATTTACATCACATTCTCCATGATTCTATTTCTATTTAAACCGCAATTAATAATAAAACTGTTGGCATTATTAATACTGTTGGCCTTACCTAAATACTAATAACATGCAATTGTATTTATATATACAACAAAATACCAGTTTTCAGTGTAAACGTAAAGCTAATTTGCATATGATATTAAAAAAACTGATTTTAATAAAAATGTGCTTGGTATTATTGATTTCTAATTGTTTGGTTTTATCTTAATGAATATGAGTAAAAATCTCTTCACTAAATCCTAAAAGAAATTCATTAACAAGAAGAAATAACTGTAATTTTATTCTTTACTTCCTATTTTAACTAAATAGTTAAATTAGGAAAATTTAGCATTGAAAAACGGAAGTGATGAAAGAGTAAGTTTCAGTTGTTCTATTTTCCGATTATACCCCCTCCGTTTCAAATCTTTTATCTGAATTCTTAATTAGTTTCATTAGCCTTTCTGATTTAATCTAATATTTTATTACATTTAAACTTAAATACTTGCACCCGGAGGGTGCATATATTTGCTAGTAAATATAAATGATAAATAGAATACATACATACATATATACATATATATAATATATATATATATATATATATTATATATAATATATATATAAGATAAACCTAATGAGTCAGATAAACCTACTAAAAGTGTTGATTAGTACTCTTCAGCGCTAAAATCCGACTCTTAGTCGGATCTTAGCCCTGAAGAGCTCTAAGCGAAACTTTTAGTAAGTTTATCTGACTCATTAGGTTTATCTTTATTATTTGCTCTACTTAGGTATTGAGCACTTTTTACTTATTAGCTTTAGTTTCCTGGCGGTTTTGTATGAATATATATATCCAAAAAAATTTGTCTACCCGGGTGATGTTTGGTAGTATATTTTTACAATCAAACTATTTGCTGCTTTTTTTTCTCACCACGAGGATTACCAACAAGTTTGGTATATATAATATATATATATATATATATAAT
>CM042170.1:65424101-65431601 GCA_023376005.1 Doryteuthis pealeii | reverse complement strand
TATATATATATGTGTATTTGGGCAGCATTCTTTCATTTATACATGTAGAATTAAACAAAAGGCACATCTCCTGTTTAATAATTTTATTTTTGATCTTTTCTAATTGTCTGGCCAACTTTTTAATGTTTGGGTGGAATTGGTGGATAAGTCCACCAAAGTTCAGTTCCCGAGTACTTTCGGCACTTCGAAAGTGCCATCATCAGGGGTGATGTATTCCAGTTTTAAAAAAATTATATTAATGTGGAGGCTGGAAGGAGAAGAATTGGTGAGAAAGGTGTTATAGGCATTTTAGAATGTGTGTACTGTACTCCAAATACTAGAAGCTTTATACATAAAACAATACAAACCATCCTTAAACAAAATTAATTTCCAATTCAGTACACATTCTAAAATTAACAAACAACACCATAGTCACCTTATTTTTTTTACACTTGCATTGTGATAACCTTCAAAACCAACCAAAAAACCAATATATAATATATATATATATATATATATAATATATATATATATATATATATAAATCACAGGTTAACAAACAACATATAGTTACCTTCTTTTTTCTTTACACTTGCATTGTGATAGCCTTAAAAACCAACCAACAAACCAATAATTAAATGTTTTAAATTAATTATTTCTATTTAATGAGTATAATAAGCATTTACTTATAAAGAGCAATTTGAAATTGATTAAAGATGCTTCAGAGCCACAGATTCCAGACCCCAACACCCCCCCGCCTCATGTATAGACAGACAGGCATTCCATTATTGTACCTTACAATAACATATTCGTAGCTTTTAACCCTTTGCCCTGATCTTTGGCCCGAGCCAATTCAATAGATCCAAGACTTCATAATGGTCTGTAATAACACTAAACTTGTCTCCTTTTTAACCGAAGGGTATTGCAAGATGATAATGGTCATACAATTAAGGAACATGAGTATTAATAAAGAATTAATTAATTCAAAACATTTAATTATTTGTATTAGATAAGAAATACCTGAACCCATCATCTATGTGCAAATTATTTGAATCTATATATAAATACTTGTATTCTTTAATTGTACAACTGTTATCATCTTGCAACACCCTCTGGTTAAAATGAGACCATCCAAAATATCTATGTGCAAATTATTAGTATCAATATATTGATACCTGTGTTCCTCAATTGTACGACTGTTATCTTCTTGCAACACCTGCTGGTTAAAAATGAGACTGTCCAAATCATCCCAGATGAAATGTAATCTATATTTTAATACTCGTGTTCCCTAATTGTATGACTGTTATCATCTTGCAACACCCGCTGGTTAAAAATGAGACCACCCAAAACATCTATATACAAGAGAGTTTCATAATTTGCTTGAAGCATTGTGTATGTATTGGTTAGGAGGTTGATTTAGAAGGCTATCACAATGCAGTTTGGAATAAATAAAAAATAATAATACGGTAACAATGGTGTTGTGTGTTGACCTGTATTTTTATTATTTCTTGAATTTTCGAGGTAATACCTCTTTATCAAAAGACTTGAACTGAAGCAGTACAGCTATGGCATTTCTTCCCAAATGAATTTTTTTGTTGAAAATATATATCTATATACAAATTATTTGTATCTGTATGTTAATAATTGTGTTAATTAATTGTACGACCATACAATTGTGAGACCATTCAACCACTTATAAAGTGCAATTTGAGATTGACTAAAGAGATGCATGATTCTCCAGAACCACAGATTCCAGACCCCAACACCCCCTCCAGTAAAGACAGACAGGGTAACAGGCATTCCATTATTATACCTTACAATAACATATTTGTAGCTTTTAACCCTTTGCCCTGATCTTTGGCCTGAGCCAATTTAATTGATCCAAGATTTCATAATGGTCTGTAATAACACTAAACATGTGAGGATGCATCAACTCTTTAGGCAGATTATTGATTTGAGTCATTGTTCATTTCAATTTGAACCTTTTAATGAAAGAGATTAGAGATCAAAGTTCTTTGGTTTGATCAGTGAAATGATCTAATTGTGTATAAGATGATTATTTGATCGGAATTCAGGCTGAAAATGAGGAATCAAGATAAGGCCAATTGACTCTGAGTTTCATGTATGAGGGCAATCCCAAAAGTAAGGTCTCCAAAATATTTAGAAATCACAGAAATTCCTGGCATCTAGAATCTGCACAGGGCAAATCCTGGAAGCAACACCACCCCCTTCCCTGCCCGAAAAAGCAGTTTATGATAATGTGAATAGTCTAGAAGATTCAAGATTAAGCCAATTGAATCTGAGTTATGTATGAGGGCAATTCCAAAAGTAAGGTCTCCAAAATATTTAGAAATCACAGAAATTCCTGGCATTTAGAGTTTGCACAGAGCAAATACTGGAAGCAGCACCACCCCCTCCCCTGCCCGAAAAAGCAGTTTTTGACAATATGAATATTCTAGAAGATTCAAGATTAAGCCAATTGAATCTGAGTTACATGTATGAGGGCAATCCCAAAAGTAAGGTCTCAAAAATATTTAGAAATCACAGAAACTCCTGGCAGGTCATAATAGCATCCAACGTCCATTCAAGTTGATTGATGAAGGTTTATGCTGATTTGCCAACATTGGAGTGTCCATGTGTTGAGATTTTGAGTATATAAAGTGTGTGCTAGATCCTCGCTCATACTTATAGACTAGCCAAGATCATGTGATCTATTCCTTGGCCAATCTCTGGCAGTACTCTGAGGATGATACAATACTTAATCCACCCTACTGGTCATAATTACTACAGCGTTCATTGACGACGGACATAGGATTAAATCACTGGACCTTTACCAATACGCAGGATAGGACTTATACGCTTACCAAAGGATTCCATAACATAGGACTTTCTTTAACCCCTTTTCAATTTGTCGAGGATGGCACTTAGAAACTTTACAGGAGAGCATCACTTATGAGTTTTTTCTTCCTTCTCCAGTAATATATATATTATATATATATATATATATATATATATATATATATATATATATATACCAACCCCTCCGCACGAGCAGAATGCGACACAAGGTCAATTTCTTAAGCGAAGTTCAACAGGTTTGAATTCAGTTTTCCTTCTCCTAGACTGGTTGCCTAACCAAGGTTAAAGAGCCCAGTCTGCCCTACTATTTATCCATAGCTGGAGGGAGAGTAGGATTCATACCTTTCCCAAGGGTATTAGTGCTAAGTGAAATGCAATTAGCACGTCCAGGATTTGAACTCAGGATGACGAGTCCATTTCCCATGACTTTAACCACTACACCACGCGCTTGAAGATAAGGCCAATTGAATCTGAGTTTCATGTATGAGGGCAATCCCAAAAGTAAGGTCTCAAAAATATTTAGAAATCACAGAAATTCCCGGCATCTAGAATCTGCACAGAACAAATCCTGGAAGCAGCACCTCCCACCCCCCAAAAAAGATGCTGGCAGGTCATAATAACATCCAAGAGTCCACATAAAGTTGATTAATGAAGGTTGCTGATTAGCCTACGTTGGAGTGTCCATGTTCAAGAAGAACATCACTTATGAGTTTGTCCTTCCTTCTTCCGTAATTTTCATTTCAATTGAATCTGTGTTCCATATATATATATATATATATATATACCAACCCCTCCGAACGAGCAGGATGTTATACAAGGTCAATTTCTTAAGCGGAGTTCAACAGGTTTGAATTCAGAGTTTTCCTTCTCCTAGACTGGTTGCCTAACCAAGGTTAAAGAGCCCAGTCTGCCCTACTATTTATCTATAACTGGAGGGAGTGTTTGAAGGAAATAATAGCCATTTTCTATACTTTTACGACATAAACAATTAAGAAAGAACACATACTATCCAGGAACAAAATTTGTCTTGCATAGTGTTATCCAGGGCAGAAAATCAAAGTTTGAAGGGAATAATGGCAATTTTCTATACTTTTACAACATAAGCAATTAAGAAATAACACATACTATCTGGGGAACCATATCTATGTTACATAGCATTATCCAGAACAGAAAAGCAAAGTTTGAAGGGAATAATGGCCATTTTCTATATTTTTACAACATAAACAATTTGAAAATAACACATACTATACAGGAACAAAATTTGTCTTACATAGTATATAATAAGAATTTGAAATCAGATATTTGAGAAAGATACTCACTGAATGATAAAAAATTGATATAAAAAAAAAAAGAAAAAGAAAAAAAAAGGAAAAGAAAAAAAAAAGAAAAGATTTGATTGGCGGAAAAATTAAGGTCATTGGTCATGTGATTAATTTTGTTTGAAATCTTCTTAGCCAGTAAGTAATTTTATTTTGAGAAAAATCTTTGGGATTTTCTTTTATCTCTTGATCCATTTGAAGGCAGATTTGATTTATTACCCAGAATGCAATGGCTAATCAGGTTATTTTTCTTTCTTTTTTAAAAAAATTTGATTTAATGTTTGGTGATCTGCATTGTTTGAGACAAGAAAGGCAAGAAAACGGGAAAGAACAAAATAAAAATAAAATGTGTTATTTAATAAAAAATAAAAAAAAGAAAAGATTTTTGGTGTCTCTACAGATTTTGTCGAATAAAGGAATAAAGGGCAGCAATGAAAAGAAGAAAGAAAAAGATATTTTGAATTTTTTTTTTATTTCTTCAGTTTGACTCAGCAATTTTAAGCATATTTTTTTATATTTACCAAAATTAGCTTATTGCACATAAATCAATTTGGGCCAGTATTCTTATCTTAGTTATTAGCATCACATTATATATGTTTCCCAAATGACGCCTCATATATATATATATATATATATATATATATATATATATATATATATATATATATAAGAGAGTTTCATAATTTGCTTGAAGCATTGTGTATGTATTGGTTAGGAGGTTGATTTAGAAGGCTATCACAATGCAGTTTGGAATAAATAAAAAATAATAATACGGTAATAATGGTGTTGTGTGTTGACCTGTATTTTTTATTATTTCTTGAATTTTCGAGGTAATACCTCTTTATCAAAAGAATTGAACTGAAGCAGTACAGCTATGGCATTTAAGATTTGGGAAGAAATGCCATAGCTGTACTGCTTCAGTTCAATTCTTTTGATAAAGAAGTATTACCTCGAAAATTCAAGAAATAATAAAAAATACAGGTCAACACACAACACCATTATTACCGTATTATTATTTTTTATTTATTCCAAACTGCATTGTGATAGCCTTCTAAATCAACCTCCTAACCAATATATATATATATATATATATATATATATATATATATATATATATATATATATAAAAAATTTTTTCGCTCGTTTTTATAGTAAAAATAGAAGCACCATTTTAAAATATGATATATTTTTTTTCTTTTTTTGAAGGCAAAATAATGCAGATTCATGTTGAAAAACATATTTATTGAAGAATTCTTAATTTTCGGATAAAATCCATCTTCAGAGAATTTATTATAGAGTTGAAAATGTTCCATCTGTGTTTTTTAAAATCAACTTGGTTGTAGCGTTGAGTTGGAGATATGAAATTTAGAAGTGGTCGTAATCTTCTGTTGATTTCAAATTCGGCAACGTTCGTGTAAGTCCGTTGAAGTCCGTGAGTTGTTAAATTTGCGGGACGTTTGAAATCATTTTTTTCTTTTTTTCTTTTAAATTTATTTACTCTAATTTCCCGCAAAAAAAAAAAAAAAAAAAAAAAAAAAATATATATATATATATATATATATATATATATATATATATATATATATATGAAAGTAAAATGGAAGTGAATTCGACAGTATGTATAGAAAGTTTTAGAAAAAACAAGATGTTATTAGTTTTGCTCACAGAATCTGTTGCGACCTTATAAAGCGGTCTTTTTCAAAGCAACTATGTTTATGATGAAAATTCTGGCTCTGATCGAGAGCGTTTGTTTGTACCTCGTGATCAACGGTTTATTTATTCCGTCTTTCATCATAAACATAGTTGCTTTGAAAAAGACCGCTTTATAAGGTCGAAACAGATTCTGTCAGCAAAACTAATAACATCTTGTTTTTTCTAAAACTTATATATATATATATATATATATATATATATATATTATATATATATATATATATATGCATGTTGAATTAAACAAAAGACACATCTGTTTAACAATTTTATTTTTGATTTTTTCAAGTTTTCAGGTCAACTTTTTAATATTTGGGTGGAATTCGTGGATTAGTCCACCAAAGTTCATGTCTCAAGTACTTTCGTCACTTTGAAGTACCATCATCAGAGGTGATATGTTCCAGTTTTTCAAATTATATTAATGGATGTGGAGGCTGGGAGGAGAAGAATTGATGAGAAAGGTGTTATAGGCATTTTAAAATGTGTGTACTGCATTGGAAATTAATTTTGTTTAAGGATGGTTTGTATTGTTTTATGTATAAAGCTTCTAGTATTTGGAGTTTTTGTTTATTTTTTTCTTTGTGCGTTTATGTTTCATCAGTGTGGCTTGACATTTTTAACAGTTACCACTAGCCGATAGCAAAACCCGACAGAATTTTCATCTGCTAAGCTTCTTACTCTTACGATCATCAGTGACTGTCAGTCAGAGACGAGTAATTAATTGATACATACTTACAGGATGTATGTTTTTACAATTACCAGAGAAATCAAGTCTGTAAACAATGGGCAAGTAAATATATATATATATATTTATATATAATTAATCAAGAATTCACTATTTGTTTTTAAATGTGATAATACTGAAATAGATAGATTGGTAGATAGACAGATAATGAACAAACTGAGTTAGATGTAACTAGCCTAGGATATATATTGTGGACTCTCCTATCATGAACAATAGATGAGGTTCAGTTTGTTTCCTCCCATGTTGTGCATGCTATCAAGAAGACATTTTGTGTTTTCTTGAGTGTGATAGCAGCCCAGCCTTGCTGTGAGCTATTAAGCCACATTGACAGATGGAATTTCCTAAAGAATCAGATGTTTTTGTTTTAAAGTTAGACAGAGCTGATCTCGATGTTTCAGTCTATTTTCTTCAAAGCTCTTTAATTTAGCGAAACATGGGTTATGACATTCTTTCCGATTTGATGCTAGATTTTCCCAAGCACTCAGGTTAATATTGAGGCGTTTCAAATTGTCCTTCAATTTGTCTTTATAGTGTAAGAGTGGACGTCCAATAGAACACTTAGCATTTGGTAATTATCCGTATAATATATTCTTTGGAAGCCTGTTCTCATTCATTCTGACAACGTGACCAGCCCACCTAAGCTGAACCTTTGCTAGTAAGGTTTCAATGCCAGCAATGTTACAGTTTTTTAATATTGTGCCATTTTTTACTCTATCATCCTATTTTATACAGAAAATGGCACAAAGACAATGCATGTGAAAGACATCAAGTTGGTTTATCTGCTTGCGGTAAGTGTCCAAGTTTCAGCAGCATAAAGTAAGTAGAAAGCATGACTGCTCTGTAGATGTTAATTCTTATTTTATATATATATATATATATATATATATA
>CM042170.1:65414101-65421601 GCA_023376005.1 Doryteuthis pealeii | reverse complement strand
AAAGCCAAGACAGCTGGGATGAGTTTGTCGATTCTAGAATAGTACCTTTTATTTCTTGTTGTTTTTCTTTCACAATGAATCTCTGGATAACCATTTTTATGTCCAGCTTTTAAAGCCACCAGGCACCTTACACAGTGTAATGGTTAGCACGTTGGGCTTAGAATATGCCGATTTTATGCATAGCAGAATGGTAAGATCTCAGCTCAAAAAGAAAATCTTGTAAAAATAATTAGGAATTGGGTAGCCAATTCATTTTGTAATGTAGTGTATGTAAAAAAACTTTACGACCGGAAATAACAGTGAGAAGAGCTTTGTTAGTCTGCGGCGATAAACCTGCAAAGCCAAAACCGCTGGGATAAATTTGTCGATTCCAGAATAGTACCTTTTATTTCTTGTTGTTTTGCTTTCTCAGGGAATCTCTGGATAACCATTTTTATGTCCAGCTTTTAAAGCCATCAGGCACCTTACATAGCGTAATGATTAGCAGGTTGGGCTTAGAATATGCCAATTTTATGCATTGCAGAATGGTAGGAAAATACTTCTAATGATAATAAAGAATAGGGTAGCCAATTCATTTTGTAATGTAGTGTATGTAAAGTAAAGTAAACAGAGTGACCAATTGTAAATCCGCAAAGCCAGACAGCTGGAATAAATTTGTCGATTCCAGAATAGTACCTTTTATTTCTTGCTGTTTTTCTTTCTCAGGGAATCTCTGGATAACCATTTTTATGTCCAGCTTTTAAAGCCACCAGGCACCTTACACAGTGTAATGGTTAGCACGTTGGGCTTAGAATATGCCGATTTTATGCATAGCAGAATGGTAAGATCTCAGCTCAAAAAGAAAATCTTGTAAAAATAATTAGGAATTGGGTAGCCAATTCATTTTGTAATGTAGTGTATGTAAAATAAATTTACGACTGGAAATAACAGTGAGAAGAGCTAGTCTGCGGCGATAAACCAGCAAAGCCAAGACCGCTGGGATAAATTTGTCGATTCCAGAATAGTACCTTTTATTTCTTGTTGTTTTGCTTTCACAAGGAATCTCTGGATAACCATTTTTATGTCCAGCTTTTAAAGCCATCAGGCACCTTACATAGCGTAATGATTAGCAGACTGGGCTTAGAATATGCCGATTTTATGCATTGCAGAATGGCAAGAAAATACTTCTAATAATAATAAAGAATAGGGTAGCCAATTCATTTTGTAATGTAGTGTATGTAAAGTAAAGTTAACAGAGTGACCAATTGTAAATCTGCAAAGCCAAAATCGCTGGGATAAATTTGTTGATTCTAGAATAGTACCTTTTATATCTTGCTGTTTTTCTTTCTCACGGAATCTCTGGATAACCATTTTTATGTCCAGCTTTTAAAGCCACCAGGCACCTTACACAGTGTAATGGTTAGCACGTTGGGCTTAGAATATGCCGATTTTATACACTGCAGAAGGGTAAGACCTCAGCCCCAAAAGAAAATCTTGTAATAATAATTAGAAATAGGGTATCCTATTCATTTTGTAATGTAGTGTATGTAGAATAATTTTACGACCGGAAATAACAGTGAGAAGAGCTTTGTTAGTCTGCGGCGATAAACCTGCAAAGCCAAGACCGCTGGGATAAATTTGTCGATTCCAGAATAGTACCTTTTATTTCTTGTTGTTTTTCTTTATCAGGGAATCTCTGGATAACCATTTTTATGTCCATCTTTTAAAGCCATCAGGCACCTTACATAGTGTAATGATTAGCAGGTTGGGCTTAGAATATGCCGATTTTATGCATTGCAGAATGGTAAGAAAATACTTCTAATGATAATAAAGAATAGGGTAGCCAATTCATTTTGTAATGTAGTGTATGTAAAGTAAAGTAAACAGAGTGACCAATTGTAAATCTGCAAAGCCAAAATCGCTGGGATAAATTTGTTGATTCCAGAATAGTACCTTTTATTTCTTGCTGTTTTTCTTTCTCAAGGAATCTTTGAATAACCATTTATATGTGCAGCTTTTAAAGCCATCAGGCACCTTATATAGCGTAATGGTTATCAGGCTGGGCTTAGAATATGCTGATTTTATGCACTGCAGAATGGTAAGAAAAATATTTTAATAACAATAAGGAACAGGGTAGCCAATTGATTTTGTAATGTAGTGTATGTAAAGTAAAGTAAACAGAGTGACCAATTGTAAATCCACAAAGCCAAGACAGCTGGGATGAGTTTGTCGATTCTAGAATAGTACCTTTTATATCTTGCTGTTTTTCTTTCTCAAGGAATCTCTGGATAACCATTTTTATGTCCCGTTTTTAAAGCCATCAGGCACCTTACATAGCTTAATGGTTAACAGACTGGGCTTAGATTATGCCGATTTTATGCATTGCAGAATGGTAAGACCTCAGTCCAAAAAGAAAATCTTGTAATAATAAGTAATAGGGTAGCCAATTGATTTTGTAATGTAGTGTATGTAAAGTAAAGTAAACAGAGTGACCAATTGTAAATCCACAAAGCCAAGACAGCTGGGATGAGTTTGTCGATTCTAGAATAGTACCTTTTATATCTTGCTGTTTTTCTTTCTCAAGGAATCTCTGGATAACCATTTTTATGTGCAGCTTTTAAAGCCATCAGGCACCTTACACAGTGTAATGGTTAGCAGACTGGGCTTAGAATATGCCGATTTTATGCACTGCAGAATGGTAAGAAAAATATTTTAATAACAATAAGGAATAGGGTAGCCAATTCATTTTGTAATGTAGTGTATGTAAAGTAAAATAAACAGAGTGACCAATTGTAAATCCACAAAGCCAAGACAGCTGGGATGAGTTTGTCGATTCTAGAATAGTACCTTTTATATCTTGCTGTTTTTCTTTCTCAAGGAATCTCTGGATAACCATTTTTATGTCCCGTTTTTAAAGCCATCAGGCACCTTACACAGTGTAATGGTTAGCAGACTGGGCTTAGAATATGGCGATTTTATGCACTGCAGAAGGGTAAGACCTCAGCCCCAAAAGAAAATCTTGTAATAATAATTAGAAATAGGGTATCCTATTCATTTTGTAATGTAGTGTATGTAGAATAATTTTACGACCGGAAATAACAGTGAGAAGAGCTTTGTTAGTCTGCGGCGATAAACCTGCAAAGCCAAAACCGCTGGGATAAATTTGTCGATTCCAGAATAGTACCTTTTATTTCTTGTTGTTTTGCTTTATCAAGGAATCTCTGGATAACCATTTTTATGTCCAGCTTTTAAAGCCATCAGGCACCTTACATAGCTTAATGGTTAGCAGGTTGGGCTTAGAATATGCCGATTTTATGCATAGCAGAATGGTAAGATCTCAGCTCAAAAAGAAAATCTCGTAAAAATAATTAGCAATTGGGTAGCCAATTCATTTTGTAAAGTAGTGTATGTAAAATAAATTTACGACTGGAAATAACAGTGAGGAGAGCTAGTCTGCGGTGATAAACCAGCAAAGCCAAAACCGCTGGGATAAATTTGTCGATTCTAGAATAGCACCTTTTATTTCTTGCTGTTCTTCTTTCTCAAGAAATCTCTGGATAACCATTTTTATGTCCAGCTTTTAAAGCCATCAGGCACCTTATATAGCGTAATGGTTATCAGGCTGGGCTTAGAATATGCTGATTTTATGCATTGTAGAATGGTAAGACCTCAGCTCAAATAGAAAATCTTGTATTAATAATTAGAAATAGGGTAGCCAATTCATTTTGTAATGTAGTGTATGTAAAATAACTTTACGACCGGAAATAACAGTGAGAAGATCTTTGTTAGTCTGCGGCGATAAACCTGCAAAGCCAAGACCGCTGGGATAAATTTGTCGATTCTAGAATAGTACCTTTTATTTCTTGCTGTTTTTCTTTCTCAAATAATCTCTGGATAACCATTTTCATGTCCAGCTTTTAAAGCCATAAGGCACCCTACATAATGTAATGGTTTGCAGGTTGGGCTTAGAATATGCTGATCTTATGCATTGCAGAATGGTAAGACCTCAGCCCCAAAAGAAAATTTTACAAAAAGAAAATCTTGTAATAACAATAAGGAATAGGGTAGCCAATTCATTTTGTAATGTAGGGTATGTAAAATAACTTTACTACCGGAAATAACAGTGAGAAGAGCTTTGTTAGTCTGCGGCGATAAACCTGCAAAGCCAAAACCGCTGGGATAAATTTGTTGATTCCAGAATAGTACCTTTTATTTCTTGTTTTTCTTTCTCAAGGAATCTTTGGATAACCATTTTTATGTCCAGCTTTTAAAGCCTACAGGCACCTTACATAGCTTAATGGTTAGCAGGCTGGGCTTAGAATATGCTGGTTTTATGCATTGCAGAATGGTAAGATCTCAGCCCAAAAAGAAAATCTTGTAATAATAATTAGGAATAGGGTAGCCAATTCATTTTGTAATGTAGTGTATGTAAAATAACCTTACGACCGGAAATAACAGTGAGGAGAGCTAGTCTGCGGCGATAAACCTGCAAAGTCAAAACCACTGGGATAAATTTGTCTATTCCAGAATAGCACCTTTTATTTCTTGCTGTTTTTCTTTCTCAAGTAAACTCTGGATAACCATTTTTATGTCCAGCTTTTAAAGCCATCAGGCACTTTACATAGCTTAATGGTTATCAGGCTGGGCTTAGAATATGGTGACTGTATTCAATGTAGCATGGTAACCCCCTCCCCCCAAAAAAATCTTGTAATATATATGTCTCTTGGGTATATCGTTACATAAGGAATAGGGTAGCCAATTCATTCTGTAGGGTTATAGCTTAATGGTTAGCAGGTTGGGCTTATAATATGTTGATTTTATGCACTGCAGAATGGTAAGACCTCACCCCAAAAAGAAAATCTTGCAATAATGATAAGGAATAGGGTAGCCAATTCGTTTTTTAATGTAGTGTATGTAAAGTAAAGTAGACAGAGTGGCCTATTATAAATCTGCAAAACCAGACCATAGCTTAATAGTTAATAGGCTGTTGACAGGGGATTAGAATATGCTGACTTTATCCACTGTAGAGTTGTAACTCCCTCCAACCCAAAAGTGTCCTGGGTATAATGTTACATAATAAATAGGGTAGCCTATTCATTTTATAATATAGTGTAAGTAAAGTAAAGTAGACGTAGTGGATCCACAAAGCCAGTCTCTAAACTCTCTCATAGAAAAAAGTAGGAAATTTACATAAAAAATTACCGCACAAGATATTTTTTAGGTTAAATTAGTTAATTAGTTAAATTAGTAAGTAAGTTTAGGTTCATTTTTCACCTTTTCTTAAAAAATCAATTGTGGACGAGCAGATTCCCAGCCCCCACGAACGAAACGAGTCCGGATATGTTTGGCCTGTGTGAGGGGGAGGAGTGTGGCGAGTGACCACGGAAATTGAACTCGTCACCTCTTCGTTGCTGAAATGCTGGTGAAATTCCACACGAGCAGGATGTAAAGTCTCGTCGTGAGGATTGACGCGTGCTGATGAATGTCGAACGTGCAGCACGGGCAATTCAGAGTAAGGAGCCCGGATGAACACAGTAATTGGGTATTTAAGGACCTGCCCTTCCAGATCGGGGGGAAAAGACTGCATTAGCATTTTGGCTGTTGAAACAAGTGGAAGAGAACATATATTTGGATAGTGCGTGGTCTAATGGTTAGAATCGTGGGAAATGGACTCGTCGACCCGAGTTCGATTCCTGGACTAAGCTGTTTGCATTTCACATGGCGCTAATACCCTTGGGAAAGGTATGAATCCAGTTCTCCCTCCAGTTATGGGTAAATAGCAGGGTAGACTAGACTCTTTAACCATGGCTAGGTAACCAGTCTAGGAGAAGGAAAACTCTGAATTCAAACCTGTTAAACTCCGCTTAAAAAATTGACCTTGTGTCATATCTTGCTCGTGCGGAGGGGTTGGTAAATATATATATTTGGATAGTGCGAAGACTAGAACTGCTGGGAGAGTCAAGCGATTACGTAAGACGACTACGACTGTCTGATAACCTGAAGGAAGCAGTTTCTTAGATCAATTTCTCCCGAACAGCAAAAGTTGTGTGTTGGCATAATAAATACAGATACCAAAAATTAGATCTCTAGCTTGCTCCATAATTTGAGGAAAGATCGTCTGCTATGACGCACCAAAAATCCTCTTTTTTTGCAACATTTGGCCTATAAGTATTTTGTGTGTTAATTTTTATAATGTTAATTTGCAACTTTCTTCTTATGGGAGAGTTTACAGTTCTGAAAACGACCTCCCCTAATGTACATCTCTGCTTGTGCCGGCGTGCGCACCGATTTGACAGATTTCGGACAAGTTCCTCGAATACAAAAGACATAAATGGAAAGTTGAGTCCTGGAAATGTCAATATATCTGCGAGAAAACGTTACAGAAAATACATGATTCTATCGAGATGCCATTGAATGTTGCCTTTCAGGGTTTAGTGGGAAGTTTTAAACATTCAATACTGATATTGTGTTCTCTTGATTCCGACTGAGAAGCCAAAATTGCCTCTTCGTTTTCCCCTCAATAGACTTCATTGTCTTGTTTGGAGAAAAATGCCGCTGTTTGCTGAATACTGGTAATGAAGTTAACAATATTATCAATAAGACATAATATGTCAGGAAAAAAATTGTTTGGTTCCTTCTGTTATGATCGTCGTGTTGGGCTCCAGCTAGAACTGGCCAATGAGTTTATTTTATTGGGAGGAGTCTTTTTATAGTAAGCTCTGCCATGTCGGCTGTGGTGTTAGACTACATCGACTGCACCTCTACAGAGGGGTAAGACTCCTATAATGGGGCCACCGTGGGTGGCGACCCGTGATGCTTAAGGATGGAACCCATGTGGCTGAGCAGTCCATGACCTGCAACACTCCACTTAGGCCCTTACTTAGGTTAGACAGGTGGTCAGAGAGGCTGTTTGTGGCCGCCCATGTCTTTCCTATTTGTGTATTAATATCGATTTCTGTGGATGAAAAGTTTTAATTCATTGGGGCCAATATAAGACGCTAATTTTATAAAACCTAATAAAAGAAATGAAATAGAAATGGTTGCACATACCTCTTTGGATTTGAAATGTCTTAAATCAGAAATACACCCTCTTGGTAGGGCATGGAATATGCTGACTGCATCTCCTGTAGAGGGGTAATATCCCCCACCCCAACAAGGTGGTGTCCTGGGTATTACACTAATGGTGAGGCTCCAGTTTTGATTGGTTGGCAGGTTGGATGGATTTTATGGCATGTCAATCCTTGTTGGGTTATTTTATGCTGTAGACATGTTTTATGATGGGTATTTAACAATCTCTTGGCAACCATTTTATATGCTCACATCTCCACAGGTGTATTGGGTTATAAGAGGTTTTGGTGTTTCTTTGCTGCGCGTTCTTAGGGTTTTCGCTTTTAACCCCATCTCATTTGATGGTCGCGCTGAAAAGGAAGGAATTCAAGGAACGAAAAAGAAAGAGACAAAGGCAGAAGGTGGTTTTATGACTTAGGCTTTATTCCCAGTCATAGTTGCCTGTGGCAAGGG
>CM042170.1:65409101-65411601 GCA_023376005.1 Doryteuthis pealeii | reverse complement strand
GAACCGAGATGTTCTAATTGAAAGAAAACCAAAAGTTCTAAATTTGAACTTTGTTTGTTCACAACTTATTAAAAATCAGAAGACTTATTTTCTCTTTGAACAGCGACTATTAAAATGTTCAAGGGAAAAAATACATTTTGGTCTGGTTGGTTGACATGTCAACCCTTGGTGGGCTAATTTATGCCAAAGATGTTTTATTTATTCATTCTTGGTGGTACTTCAATCTTTTTTTTTCACAAAGTCAATTTTTTAATAACACATTTTTTAAACTCATCTTTAACCCATAGATGGAACCCTAACAGGTACTACCACTCTGAGTCAAAGTGAATCTGGTAGTAATGGCGATGAAGGGGTACTCCACACTCTTCAGAACTTTCTTCACAATTTATTAAAAATCAGAAACCTTCTTTTCTCTTTGAACAACGACTATTAAAATGTTCAGGGAAAAAATACATTTTGGTCTGGTTGGTTGGCTGGTTGGATTTTATGGCATGTCAACCCTTAGTGGGCTATTTTATGCCGAAGACGTTTTATTTATTCATTTTGGTGGTACTTCAATTTTTTTTTTCACAAAGTCAATTTTTTAATAACACATTTTTTAAACTCATCTTTAACCCATATATGGAACCCTAACAGGTACTACCACTCCGGGTCAGAGTAAATCTGGGAGTAATGGCGATGAAGGGGTACTCCACACTCCCCAGAACTTTGATCATAATTTATTAAAAATCAGAAAACGTATTTTCTCATTGAACATTGACTATTAAAATATTAAGGGAAAAATACATTTTGGTCTGGTTGGTTGGCTGGTTGGGTTTTACAACATGTCAAACCATGTTGGGCTATTTTAAGCCGAAGACGTTTTGTCTTATTCGTTCTTGTTGGTACTTCAATCTTTTTTTCACAAAGTCAATTTTTTAATAACACATTTTTAAACTCATCTTTAACCCATAGATGAGACCCTAACAGGTACTACCACTCCGGGTCCGAGTGAATCTGGGAGTAATGGCGATAAAGGGGTAGTTCTCTTTCTCCAGAACTTTGTTTGTTCACAATTTATTAAAAATCAAAAAACTTCTTTTCTCTTTGAACAACGACTATTAAAATGTTCAGGGAAAAATACATTTTGGTCTGGTTGTTGGCTGGTTGGATTTTGGTATGTAAACCCTTGTTGGGTTATTTTAAGCCAAAGATATTTTCTTTATTTATTTTGATGGTATTTGTTGATTGAATTTTACCGAAGTTAAAGCAGTCACTCTGCTCTACATTTTTTCCCCATAGATGACTTGCTCACAATTTATTAAAAATCAGAAAACGTATTTTCTCTTTGAACATCGACTATTAAAATATTAAGGGAAAAAATACATTTTGGTCTGGTTGGTTGGCTGGTTGGATTTTACGACATGTCAAACCATGTTTTAAGCCGAAGACGTTTTATTCATTCATTCTTGGTGGTACTTCAATCATTTCTTTCACAAAGTCAATTTTTTAATCATTGGCAATTCAGTCTCGAAAGACTATGATAAAAGTTTTTGTTCCCCTGAAGTTGCAGCGCCTCCTGTGACTGTGAAGTCCTATGTTTGAGAAACATTCTCGACCACAGATTTTGCATTTGAAGGTTGTCCCTGTAGATGTTGATGTTCCGATCCTTTGTTGCCGTTGCTTTCTTATGGACCTCTTAGCTTCATGATGTTGTATCAGGGTGACTTCTGACATGTACAGTCCTCTATGGAGATTCTGCCGCCACCGAGGGCGGTCTTGAGCCAAATTTTCCCAGCTGGAAGGGACAATGCCAAAGCACCTGAGATCATTTTTGCAGACGTCCTTGAATCGCAGCAGGGGGCTACCAATCTGTCTTTTACCAGACGTAAGCTCTCCATAGAGGTTGTCTTTCGGGATTCGTCCATCATCCATCCGACGTACATGACCCAACCATCGGTGACGACGTTGTCTCAGTAGAGAGTCAATTTTTTTAACCCTAATCCTACTACCACTCTGGGTCAGAGGGAAGGGGTACTCCACACTATCCAGAACTTTGTTTGTTCACAATTTATTAAAAATCAGAAACATTCTTTTTTCTTTGAACATTGAATATTAAAATACATGTTGGTCTGGTTGGTTCGTTGATTGAACCAATCCAAAACCAACGAGCTCAATCTCTCTCTGTCTCTGTCTCTGTCTCTCTCTGTCTCTCTGTCTCTGTCTCTTCTCTTTTCTCCATACAGTTAACACTTACTTAAGCACTTAATTAAGCAATATTTTAGTATGAATTTTGCGTCATTAAACTAAACAGAAACAAACCTTTAGGAGACAAAGATTGATTCACTCAGCTTTGGTATAATAATAATAATAATAATAATAATAATAATAATAATAATATATATATATATATATATATATATATATATATATACAAAAAGAAATTCGAAATCCTTTCTCAATAGAACACCACAAAGGTAAGAGTCCCAATTTGATCTTCTCCATAGCTTATATGATCTCT
>CM042170.1:65376740-65409001 GCA_023376005.1 Doryteuthis pealeii | reverse complement strand
CGGGTGTATATCTAATACAGGTCCAGGCAATGTGAATAACTTGTTGAAGTTAGGGAGTTTTACAACGTATGTGCCCTAACTAAGCCTGAAGAGAGTGTCACCTCTGACGCAACCCGTACTCCCCTGCGCCCACCCTCCGGCGTCCAGTCGTGATATGATGAAGAGGGCAAACATAAGTGGACAATGTTTGGAACATCTGCCAAATTGATGGAAACGGGCGTGGTGAGAGATGTGGGGGGCCGGAGAAGAGGGGATTGTGGGCCGTGGGGCCGGGAGGCAGGGTTTTGAATCGGGAGACGACGTTGAGATTTTGTGCCAAGTTTTCCACATCGAGAGGTTAAGATTTAGAAATCACATCAGATGTCTTATTCGACAGGAAACATTTTGATCATCTTCAACGATCCGCTTACGACGCAAATTGTTCATCACTGTTCATCTTAATAATATTTTAAGGGTTAAATCGAACTAAACGGACCTAAATTCCACCATCGTACGTCACTCCGCCGAAAGAAAAAAATACGAAAAAATCGGGGAATTATCCGAATTTAATTAAATTTTCAGTGTTGATATATTAGTGAATAAATGATATAATGCACTAATTATTTTTATCTAAAGACTTTTACATTTTTTCAAGGTAGTTAGCTTTGAATCCCGTACCTTTGAGACGTAACACAGATTTTCAAAGATACATGGTGGAATTTCGGTCCGTTAAGTTCGATTTAACCATCTTAAGATTGATACTCATATCTCAGTGGCTATATGGATTACAGAGTCCGTTGTTAATTATGAACTATTCATAAAGACCAGATACTTTGTTTTGATGAGTTTATATATATATATATATTATATATATATAATATATATATATATATATAAGTCACCAACACAAATTCGTCTGGTGACTTAAATAAATAAATACAGCAATTAAAGAAATAATGAGCACTTTATAATCATTTCTCCAATATCAATAACCAAAAAAATGAATTATATATATATATATATATATTATATATATATATATATATAATATATATACCAAACTTGTTGGTAAATCCTCGCGGTGAGAAAAAAAAAAACAGAAATAGTTTGATTGTAAAAATATTACTACCAAACATCACCCGGGTAGAACATTTTTTTTGGGATATATATATTCATACAAAACAGCCAGGAAACTAAAGCTAAAAAGTAAAAAGTGCTCAATACCTAAGTAGAGCAAATAATAAAGATAAACCTAATGAGTCAGATAAACCTACTAAAAGTTTCGCTTAGTGCTCTTCAGGGCTAAGATCCGACTAAGAGTCGGATTTTAGCGCTGAAGAGCACTAATCAACACTTTTAGTAGGTTTATCTGACTCATTAGGTTTATCTTTTTATATATATATATATTATATATATATGTATATATGTATGTATGTATTCTATTTATCATATATTTACTAGCAAATATATGCACCCTCCGGGTGCAAGTATTTAAGTTTAAATGTAATAAAAATATTAGATTAAATCAGAAAGGCTAATGAAAACTAATTAAGAATTCAGATAAAAAGGATTTGAAACGGAGGGGGATAATCGGAAAATAGAACAACTGAAACTTACTCTTTCATCAATTCCGTTTTTCAAATGCTAAATTTTCCTAATTTAACTATTTAGTTAAAATAGGAAGTAAAGAATAAAATTACAGTTATTTTTTCTTGTTAATGAATTTCTTTTAGGATTTATTGAAGAGATTTTTACTCATATTCATAAGATAAAACCAAACAATTAGAAATCAATAATACCAAGCACATTTTTATTAAAATCAGTTTTTTTAATATCAATATGCAAATTAGCTTTACGTTTACACTGAAAACTGGTATTTTGTTGTATATATAAATACAATTGCATGTTATTAGTATTTAGGTAAGGCCAACAGTATTAATAATGCCAAACAGTTTTATTATTAATTGCGGTTTAAATAGAAATAGAATCATGGAGAATGTGATGTAAATAACTAAGGGAATTGTGACTTGAGTACTAATATAGTTTCGGTTACAGACAGAAAAACACACAATCTCCATTATAATAAGATGTTGAGTGAGTGTGTGTGTGTGTGTGTGTGTGTGCGTTTGAATGTATGGTGAACTACTTTGTATGGATTTAACTGGTTGAAATATTCCGCATTGGATTTGCGTAGAGAACATTCCTTTCACTTGGAGAGACAAGATAAGCCGTACGAAGAGATTCCTGTATAAAATGTGTTCAAACTTTTATCTCGGCAATGAATTTACACGCATGTTATTGGTTAATGCTATCAACAAATTAAATGAAGAATCTCCATAGTATCTTGGTGTCAATACTTAGGAAGCCTAGGCTATAAAATCCAGACCCCCAGAAACAGGAGATTTAAAGCCCAAATGTTTCCCGCTCTCCTATGGGATAATATCTCGACTTGTAAAATACCGGTTTCTATTAATCTCTTTCCTGCGTTCCCTGGAGTTGTCAGAGCTGTCCCCTGGGTGGGAAGTTCAGATCTTATGGTCTGATTAGTAGTAATACTTACAGAACATTCGAGAAACGGAAAATAAAATGGATGTAAACTGTGTACAAAAGTATTAGGAATTTAGAACCATATGACCTTTAGGCACCCCTTTTGCGATCTCGATTCATAAGGACATTTTTTCGTTTAAACCGTCAAAATCTGGTTGTTTGTTAACAGACGATTTTTAGAGTTTTTTTAATTATAAAACTAACCCCTAACCCGGACATCTAACCCTAACCCTAACCCCTAACCCCTAACCCTAACCCTTAACAAACAACCGGATTTTGACGGTTTAAATGAAAAAAAAATGTCCTTATGAATCGAGATCGCAAAAGGGGTGCCTAAAGGTCATATGGTCCGGAATTTAGCTGAGTCACATAGTTATAATTCTGACTTAATTCCAGCAAACAGTAGAACAGACTGGTTTCTTTAACCTTGGTATGGCAACCAGTCTATGAGAAGGAAAACACCACTTAAAAATTGACCGTGTGTCGCATGTGGGAATTAAAAATATACGAAAAGAAAAATAGAATAAAAAGAACAAACTTCCATGGGGCCTAGACCGGAAGAACACCTTTGCGCAGGTCCGACAAAAAGAACTGACTCCCACCCACCAAAATAATACCTCGGCCATTCAAACTGAGGCCCTCGCTACAGGCCACTATGATCCCGTTCAATAAAGCCTAAGTAGTAAAACTACCTCTTGCCTCTGTCTCTTTCCTTTTCGTTCCTTTTCGTTCCTAAGTTCCATTTCAGCTGACCTGCCTACAAGAAAAAAGTTAATGAAGGACTATTTGCTCGTAAATTCCTACCACAAAATAAACTGAACCCCCATTTTATGTCTGTGTTTTTGCAATAAATGTTTTATTTTTCTTGCACCCAAACAAACTTTAACACAAATAATCATAAATTAAATAAATAATAAAATAAATCAATATATATATATATATATTATATATATATATATATATATATATATATATATATATATATATATATATATACAAACAAACTTTAAAACACAATAACCATAATAAATAAATAAATAAATAAATCAATATATATATATATATATATATATATATTAATATATATGTTGTTCTTGATATCTTTGTGTCTTACAATAAGATAATATGATAGTCAAATAATTGCTTATACAAAACTGACCTCACAATATATATATAATATATATATATATATATATATATATATATAAATACATATATATATATATATATTGTTTTTGATATCTTTGTCTCTTACAATAAGATAATGTTATAGTCAAATAATTTCTTATACAAAACTGACCACACAATTATATATAATATATATATATATATATATATATATAAAAGCAAAACTTTAAACACAGTAATCATATACCACACCACACACACACACACACATATATAATATATATATATATATATATATATTATATATAGTTTTTGATGTCTTTGTCTCTTCCCAATATGATAATATGATAAATAGTCAAATTATTGCCTATACAAAGCTGTTATTTTTCAACTGACCTCACAGAACAACAACAACAACAAAAAAAGTCCTCTACCGAATGATTTGGTTACTTTCCAACCAATCAAATTGTCGATGAACTGCAGCCATATTGACTGCCGGCTCTTCTTGTATTTCTTCATCACATGCAATCTGACAGTACATCTTGTCAGATGCTGCATAATGGCCAAATCTTAATATTCCTCTCTCAGGTTATCCCAGACACGTTTCATTATCTCTGCTCTCGTCTTTACCATCTCGATGTCGGAAGCCGTATTCTTGCATGGATGAAATAATATTTGCTGCATCTCATGATATAGAGTCATTATTCTTTGTCCTGATAGTTGGCACAGATTTTAACCTGTGTGTAATATACAAGAATCAGAACTATTTACGACTCCTTCCAAGTCCTTCAGGACGATCAGTGTGATGTCTTTTAGACGGACGTTTATTTGCAGAGAATCGGAGATAAAAGTTAAAGAATTGGTTCTGCTAGAGAATATGAATTATACAGTCAGTGGTATATACTGATGTTACAGAATTTGTTCTGCTAGGGAATATGAAAAATATACAGTCAGTGGTATATACTGATGTTATTGATCTGTTGGTCCATCCTGTAGGCCTTAAACACAACGCTTTTCCAGTGGAATTGGAACCTTGGTAAATCTCTTGGTAAAGGGTCTTGACTATTGGTAATTGTCTGGTAATCCTAAGTGTTGTAAGTCCCTCCTCAATGAGTGCAATTAGAATTATGGCAAGTGTGGGGGTTTAAGTAGTGTATCAGCCACTTTTATTTGCAGAGAATCAAAGATAAAAAGTTAAAGAATTTTTTCTGCGAGGGAATAGGAAAATATTCAGTCAGTGGTATATACTGATGTTGCAATCTGTTGGACCATACTGTAGGCCTTAAGCCAGAACGTTTATCCAGTGGAATTGGAACCTTGGTAATCCGTTGGTAAAGAGTCTTGAGTATTGGTAATCGTCTGGTAATCCTAAGTATTGTAAGTCCCTCCTCATGGAGTGCAATTAGAATTATGGCCAGTGTGGGGGTTTAAGTAGTGCATCAGCCACTTTAAGTTAAAGAATTTGTTCTGCTAGGGAATATGAAAATATACAGTCAGTGGTATATACTCATGTTATAATCTTTTGAGTCATCCTGAAGGCCTTCAAGCCAGAGCGCTTTTCCAGTTGAATTGGATCCTTGGTAATCCCTTGGTAAAGAGTCTTGAGTATTGGTAATCGTCTGGTAATCCTAAGTATTGTAAGTCCCTCCTCAATGAGTGCAATTAGAATTATGGCCAATGTGGGGGTTTAAGTAGTGTATCAGCCACGCAGTATGGCTAGGGATTGGCTGCAGGAATAAACCACATAGCCTTGGATAGTCTAAAAATCCAGGTGGGAAATTGGAGCACACCTTATATACCAGAATAATTCCAACAACTGATATCAAGTTTTAAATTATCAGAAATATTATTAAAAAAAGTTATCAGTATTATTTGGATTATTCGGACTATTGTCCTCATCTTTATTGTTACAATCTGTACAACGTTTCGGCCGATGTACCCTCCAGCCTTCTTCATGTATTTCTTGTCAAACTCAGGAGCCTTCTCGAACTCAGGAACCTACTTTTCGAACTCGGGAACCTTCTTGTCGTAATCGGGAACTATCACGGAACTTTGAACCCAACCCTTTATTCAATCCAGAGGGGTATCCTGTTCTCATTCCACTAACCATAGCTAGGGTACAGGTGTTAAACTGTGTTAATTATTATTCTATGTTACTGTCGCCCTTGGTCAGGATTGAACCTGCAGACTAGAGATAACTGTCACTTAGAACTGTCTTAGCCAACGCCTTTATCCACTATGCTATGTGTACAATTGAAGAAGGACAGAGGGTATATCGACCAAAACCTTGTATAGTTTGTAACAATAAAGATTAGGACAATAGTCTGAATAATCCAAATAATACTAATTATCAAGCCTCATCTAAAAAGTTCAGAGAATTAGTGTAGATAACAATAAAGATGAGGACAATAGTCTGAATAATCCAAATAATACTAATTATCAAGCCTCATCTAAAAAAAATTCAGAGAAATAGTGTAGATAACAATAAAGATGAGGACAATAGTCTGAATAATCCAAATAATATTAATTATCAAGCCTCATCTAAAAAATTTAGAGAAATAGTGTAGATAACAATAAAGATGAGGACAATAGTCTGAATAATACAAATAATACTAATTACCAAGCCTCATCTAAAAAAATTCAGAGAAATAGTGTAGATAACAATAAAGATGAGGACAATAGTCTGAATAATACAAATAATACTAATAATAAAGTCTCATCAAAAAATCCAGAGAAAAAGTTATCAATATAAAAATTTAGTCAGTGGTATACACGAATGATGAATCTTTTAAATTATTGGCAATATTATTAAAAAAATATGAATAAAAAATACACAGTCAGTGGTATACACTAATTAGTTAAAGAACACTATCTTCCCTGCTATTTACCTATATCTGAAAGGAGAATAGTTGGATTCATACCTTTCCCAAGAGTATTAGCGCTATATTATATGCAAACAGGCTCGTCCAGTATTTAAACTCATCTCATCATGTCTATTTCCTCTGACGATAACCATTACACCAAGCACCTCCTTTATTTTCTAATATAATCTTCATGTCCCCCCCCCTTTTTTAATTTATCACTTTAAAAAACTTTCGTGATTATAACCAATGTCAGAACTTAGAATAAATCTGTCAAATATTCTGGTTTTAATTTTGCCTTTAGATAATAAATTACTTTTTAATAAAGTTTAGGAGAAGGAGAGACGGGGCTATTTAAATAGAAGAGTTTTAAAACGATAAGAAAAAAACATGACACACATATGACGTTCTCCTGTGGACACCCACACATCAATATACCAGTATAGACCGACCAGAAAAACCTACATCAATGAACAACATTCGGATTCTGGATGCCATGCAAAAGACCAGACAGGTGTGATGACCGAGAGATTCATGCGAATATGTGCTGTTCTCCTGTGGACACCTACACATACCAGTATTGGCCAACCAACAAAAACCCATACCAATCAGCTCCGTGCAGATTCTAGATGCTACGTAGAATACGAGTCCGGAGCAATGACCGATAGGGACAGGTGGCACGAGAGATTCATGAGAATCTGTGCTGTTAGCACGACCTGATGATGTGTATCAGACATAAAAGTTTTAAGCTGCTTGGATTTTTTTTTAGATGTAGTATTGTCATTGTTAACCATTGGTTAATGGAACAAGCCAAACACCTCCTCAACTTAGAGGACTGTTCCTAGCAGTAGTAGCAACAACTACTTAATCTGTTGCAGTTTGTCCATTGGGACTGAACTCGTAAATGCCTTGGGGGAACTATAACATTCAACACTTTTGTTAACTATTGGTTAATGGAACAAGCCAAACACCTCCTCAACTTAGTGGACTTTCCTAGCAGTAGTAGCTGTTGCTAATCAATCTGCAGTTTGGTGTTGCATTGTTGCACTCAACTAGTAAAATGCTTGGGAGAACTATACCATTCAACACATTTATCATTGATCATCGGGCATTTTGGGATGTTCTGGTAGATAAAGGGTTAAACAAGAAATGTGTAGGTTTGGTTCCTTTGTTTACGGGCATATCAACCCTTGGGGTTATTTAATTCCAAAGCCGTCTTTGTAGAAAAAAATGGAGTGGTCCTATGTAACCCATAGTTGGGGGAGGAGGGGTTTTTTTTCAACTCTAAACTATTTTCTAAGAGCTGATGATCTCTGGTGTTTTCGGGCACGACGTCATTTTGATTGTTAATTAATTATTATTCTATGTTACTCTCACCCTTGACCAGAATTGAATCTGCAGCCTAGAAATAACTGTCACTTAGAACTGTCTTAGATTGTTAACTATTGGTTAATGGAACAAGCCAAATACCCCCTCAACTTAGTGGACTGTTCCTAGCAGTAGTAGCAACAACTACTTAATCTGTTGCAGTTTGTCCATTGGGACCCCACTAGTGCTACTCATACGTTGAGTTGACGAGGGCCAGTATCGAGGTTAGAACCTTGTGGTTCCCAGGCTGACACTCTACCGACTGAACTTCAATGAGTAAATACTATTATTGTTTACTAATTATTAGTTGAATATCCTTCATCTTTGTTGTCGTTATAACAAAGATAAAAGATGTTAGTGAAATCTAGATTTCTACAGTTTTCCACAAAAGTATTTGTTTTCCTCAAAATCATTATTAGACTGAAAGTTTTATAGAAATTTAGTAAATATTTTTAGTATATTTCCAAGTGGCCTCATTGAGCAATAGAAAAAGAAAAGGAATTAAACTGTTAACTATTGGTTAATGGAACAAGCCAAATACCCCCTCAACTTAGTGGACTGTTCCTAGCAGTAGATCTTTTTAAATTATAAAACTAACCTCTAACCCTAACCCTAACCCCTAACAAACAACCGGATATTGACAGTGTAAATGAAAAACATGTCCTTTCTTAATCGAGATCAAAAAGGGGTGCCTAAATGTCATATGGTCCAATATGTTTAGCATATTTCCAAGTGGCCTCATTGAGCAATAAAATAAGAAAAGGAATTAGATTGTTAACTATTGGTTAATGGAACAAGCCAAACACCCTCAACTTAGTGGACTGTTCCTAGCAGTAGTAGCAACAACTACTTAATCTGTTGCAGTTTGTCCATTGGGACTCAACAATAAATGCCTGGAGAAACTATACCATTCAACACCTTGACAATTATTATTGATCATCAGTCATTTTGGGTGTTCGGGTAGATAAAGGGTTAAACAAGAAATGTGTAGGTTTGGTTCCTTTGTTTAAGGGCATATCAACCCTTGAGGGTTATTTAATTCCAAAGCCGTCTTTGTAGAAAAAAAATGGAGTGGTCCTATTTAACCCATAGTTGGGGGAGGAGGGGTTTTTTCAACTCTAAACTATTTTCTAAGAGTTGATGATCTCTGGTGTTTTCGGGCACTCCGGCATTTTGATTGTTAATTAATTATTATTCTATGTTACTCTCACCTTTGACCAGGATTGAACCAGCAGCCTAGAAATAACTGTCACTTAGAACTGTCTTAGATTGTTAACTATTGGTTAATGGAACAAGCCAAACACCTCCTCAACTTAATGGACTGTTCCTAGCAGTAGTAGCAACAACTACTTAATCTGTTACTAGTTTGTCTATTGGCACTCAACTAGTAAATGCCTGGAGGAACTACACCATTCAATACCTTGACATTTATTAGTCATTATTTTTTTATATTTGGCTAGTTTTTCTTCAATCTCTCACCAACCATCCCTATCATTTATTACTCTCTGGAGGTCCTCTGTGCAGCATCCAAGAGGTCTTGCCTAACCAAGATTAAAGAGCTCAGACTGCCCTACTATTTATCCACAGCTTGAAGGAGAATAGTTGGATTCATACCTTTTCCATGTGAATTTGCGCTATGTGAAATGCAAACAGGCTCGTCCAGGATTTGAACTTGTCTCAACGTGTCCATTTCCTATGAGAATAACCATTACACCATCTGCCTCCTTTATTTTCTAATATAATCTTCATGTTCCCCTTTTTTTAATTTATCACTTTAAAAAACTTTCGTTCTTATAACCAATGGCGAAACTTAAAATCAATCTGTCAAATATTCTGGTTTTAATTTTGCCTTTAGATAATAAATTACTTTTTAATAAAGTTTGGAGGAAGAATAGTTGAAGCTCTTTAAAATGGAGAAGTTACAAAAAAAAGCAACAACAAAAATATGACACAATGTTTAAGACCAAAACAACAAAAATATTACTGGGTATGTGGGTAGTAAGGTAAGTTGTGGCTGTAAAATCAATATATTAAGGAAAAATAACCCACACACTCGAGTCCTGTCGGAAGATTTATGCTAGATAGGAAGTATGATGTGCGGCAGAAATACCTCTTACATTTTTAAATGTCATATGTATTGGTGCAAGTGAACTTAGGCAAGTGGTAATTGTATATATTTACCAAACCCCCCGCATCTAACAGTGAAGTTTTAATTCTGGAGCACTGAGGAGTGTGGAGTACCCCTTCATCGCCATTACTTCCAGGTCCACTCTGACCTCGAGTGGCAGTACTTGTAACAAGTACTACCACTATGGTTTAAATAGAAAAAAAAGAGTTAAAAATATGTTTAACAAAAATTGAGTTTGAAAAAAAATTGTATACCATCAAGAATGAATAAAAGAAAATGTCTTCAGCACAAAATAACCCAATAAGATTTGACATGCCGTAAAATCCAACCAACCAGCCAACCAAGATGCAACTCTTAGATTTGATACAAGTAACTATTGAGAATTGAACTCACTAGTGACTGGTTCACAAAACTTGTTGGCAAACCATTGCAACACCATGAAGGTCCCTTTTCCAAATCCCAGATATATATATATCATTCTCACGCTAAACTCCTTGCAGGCCAATAAAGATGAAGACAACAGTCCCAAAAAACAAAATTATTACCCAGAGTTTCGATTTGATACAAGCATTCAGCACCTATTGAGGATTGAACTCACTGGTAACTGGTTCGCAAGACTAGTTGGCTAACCGTTCCAACACTATGCAGGTCTCTCTTTCAGATCCCATATATATTTTCTGTTATAATAGAACCTTGTTAATTTCCAACAACCAGGACTTGCATTTTCATTCAATGCTCCATATTTTATCTGTATGTGAAGACATAACATTTCTAATGTATTTTCTTTAAAAAATATTTTTTTGTTTATTAATTCTGATACTTTTTTGAGGGCTGATTTATCTCAGTCAGTAGAGTTTCGGGCTAGGGACCACAAGGTTCCAGGTTCGATATCGGCCCTTGCCAACTCAGCGTATGAGGAGCACAAGGCTCTGTGCGGTAAAGTGAGGAGCTGATGGTAGGTGTAGCACTCCACCTCAGATGCCAAAAACAATCTCATTTGTCTAGCGCTAGTGAAAAGGGGATATAATCCCTTACTGTCTGGCTGATACCGACATTAGGCTACCCCGATGACTTTACTTTACTTACTTACTTACTTTTGGAATTATTGTACAAATTTTACACTCATAAAATACTGTAATTTTTATAATTAGAATTATCTTCAAATTATCTTGTTTAGTTTGTGGGGCAAAATGGGAAGGCTAAATCTTTTGTGTGGTGCATCATGAGAAGGGCTAAACACATGGGTCATGATGGGAGAGATGGTTTAGTTTGTGGGGCAAAATGGGAAGGCTAAATCTTTTGTGTGGTGCATCATGAGAAGGGCTAAACACATGGGTCATGATGGAGAGATGGTTTAGTTTGTGGGCAAAATGGGAAGGCTAAATCTTTTGTGTGGTGCATCATGAGAAGGCTAAACACATGGGTCATGATGGGAGAGATGGTTTAGTTTGTGGGGCAAAATGGGAAGGCTAAATCTTTTGTGTGGTGCATCATGAGAAGGGCTAAACACATGGGTCATGATGGGAGAGATGGTTTAGTTTGTGGGGCAAAATGGGAAGGCTAAATCTTTTGTGTGGTGCATCATGAGAAGGGCTAAACACATGGGTCATGATGGGAGAGATGGTTTAGTTTGTGGGGCAAAATGGAAGGCTAAATCTTTTGTAAGGTGCATCATGAGAAGGGCTAAACACATATGTCATGATGGGAGAGATGGTTTAGTTTGTGGGGCAAAATGGGAAGGCTAAATCTTTTGTGTGGTGCATCATGAGAAGGGCTAAACACATGGGTCATGATGGAGGAGCTTGTTTAGTTTGTGGGGCAAAATGGGAAGGCTAAATCTTTGTGTGGTGCATCATGAGAAGGGCTAAACACATGGGTCATGATGGGAGAGATGGTTTAGTTTGTGGGGCAAAATGGGAAGGCTAAATCTTTTGTGTGGTGCATCATGAGAAGGGCTAAACACATGGGTCATGATGGGAGAGATGGTTTAGTTTGTGGGGCAAAATGGGAAGGCTAAATCTTTTGTGTGGTGCATCATGAGAAGGGCTAAACACACGGGTCATGATGGGAGAGATGGTTTAGTTTGTGGGCAAAATGGGAAGGCTAAATCTTTGTGTGGTGCATCATGAGAAGGGCTAAACACAAGGGTCATGATGGGAGAGATGGTTTAGTTTGTGGGGCAAAATGGGAAGGCTAAATCTTTTGTGTGGTGCATCATGAGAAGGGCTAAACACATGGGTCATGATGGAGAGATGGTTTAGTTTGTGGGGCAAAATGGAAGGCTAAATCTTTTGTGTGGTGCATCATGAGAAGGGCTAAACACATGGGTCATGATGGGAGAGATGGTTTAGTTTGTGGGGCAAAATGGGAAGGCTAAATCTTTTGTGTGGTGCATCATGAGAAGGGCTAAACACATGGGTCATGATGGGAGAGATGGTTTAGTTTGTGGGGCAAAATGGGAAGGCTAAATCTTTTGTGTGGTGCATCATGAGAAGGGCTAAACACATGGGTCATGATGGGAGAGATGGTTTAGTTTGTGGGGCAAAATGGGAAGGCTAAATCTTTTGTGTGGTGCATCATGAGAAGGGCTAAACACATATGTCATGATGGGAGAGATGGTTTAGTTTGTGGGGCAAAATGGGAAGACTAAATTTTTGTGTGGTGCATCATGAGAAGGGCTAAACACATGGGTCATGATGGAGGAGCTTGTTTAGTTTGTGGGCAAAATGGGAAGGCTAAATCTTTTGTGTGGTGCATCATGAGAAGGGCTAAACACAAGGGTCATGATGGAGAGATGGTTTAGTTTGTGGGGCAAAATGGGAAGGCTAAATCTTTTGTGTGTGCATCATGAGAAGGGCTAAACACAATGTCATGATGGGAGAGATGGTTTAGTTTGTGGGGCAAAATGGGAAGGCTAAATCTTTTGTGTGGTGCATCATGAGAAGGCTAAACACAAGGTCATGATGGGAGAGATGTTAGTTTGTGGGGCAAAATGGGAAGGCTAAATCTTTTGTGTGGTGCATCATGAGAAGGGCTAAACACATATGTCATGATGGGAGAGATGGTTTAGTTTGTGGGGCAAAATGGGAAGGCTAAATCTTTTGTGTGGTGCATCATGAGAAGGGCTAAACACATGGGTCATGATGGAGGAGCTTGTTTAGTTTGTGGGGCAAAATGGGAAGGCTAAATCTTTTGTGTGGTGCATCATGAGAAGGGCTAAACACATGGGTCATGATGGGAGAGATGGTTTAGTTTGTGGGGCAAAATGGGAAGGCTAAATCTTTTGTGTGGTGCATCATGAGAAGGGCTAAACACATGGGTCATGATGGAGAGATGGTTTAGTTTGTGGGGCAAAATGGGAAGGCTAAATCTTTTGTGTGGTGCATCATGAGAAGGGCTAAACACAAGGGTCATGATGGGAGAGATGGTTTAGTTTGTGGGGCAAAATGGGAAGGCTAAATCTTTGTGTGGTGCATCATGAGAAGGGCTAAAACACATGGGTCATGATGGGAGAGATGGTTTAGTTTGTGGGGCAAAATGGGAAGGCTAAATCTTTTGTGTGGTGCATCATGAGAAGGGCTAAAACAAGGGTCATGATGGGAGAGATGGTTTAGTTTGTGGGGCAAAATGGGAAGGCTAAATCTTTTGTGGTGCATCATGAGAAGGGCTAAACACATGGGTCATGATGGGAGAGATGGTTTAGTTTGTGGGGCAAAATGGGAAGGCTAAATCTTTGTTGTGGTGCATCATGAGAAGGGCTAAACACATGGGTCATGATGGGAGAGATGGTTTAGTTTGTGGGGCAAAATGGGAAGGCTAAATCTTTTGTGTGGTGCATCATGAGAAGGGCTAAACACATGGGTCATGATGGAGAGATGGTTTGTTTGTGGGGCAAAATGGGAAGGCTAAATCTTTTGTGTGGTGCATCATGAGAAGGGCTAAACACATGGGTCATGATGGGAGAGATGGTTTATGGGGCAAAATGGGAAGGCTAAATCTTTTGTGTGGTGCATCATGAGAAGGGCTAAACACATGGGTCATGATGGGAGAGATGGTTTAGTTTGTGGGGCAAAATGGGAAGGCTAAATCTTTTGTGTGGTGCATCATGAGAAGGGCTAAAACAATGGGTCATGATGGAGAGATGGTTTAGTTTGTGGGCAAAATGGGAAGGCTAAATCTTTTGTGTGGTGCATCATGAGAAGGGCTAAACACATGGGTCATGATGGGAGGAGCTTGTTTAGTTTGTGGGGCATAATGGGAAGGCTAAATCTTTTGTGTGGTGCATCATGAGAAGGGCTAAACACATGGGTCATGATGGGAGAGATGGTTTAGTTTGTGGGGCAAAATGGAATAAATGCATCATGAGAAGGGTTAAACACATGGGTCATGATGGGAGAGATGGTTTAGTTTGTGGGCAAAAAGGCTAATCTTTTGTGTGGTGCATCATGAGAAGGGCTGGGTCATGATGGGAGAGATGGTTTAGTTTGTGGGGCAAAATGGAAGGCTAATCTTTTGTGTGGTGCATCATGAGAAGGGCTAAACACATGGGTCATGATGGGAGAGATGGTTTAGTTTGTGGGGCAAAATGGGAAGGCTAAATCTTTTGTGTGGTGCATCATGAGAAGGGCTAAACACATGGGTCATGATGGGAGAGATGGTTTAGTTTGTGGGGCAAAATGGGAAGGCCAGCTTTTTGGGGTGGTGTATCATGGGAAGGATCAAACACCTGGATCACGATTGGAGTGCTGGTTTAGTTTGTAGGGCATAATGGGAAGGCTAAATCTTTTGTGTGGCGCATTATTAAAAGCGTCAAACACCTGAGTTCTGATGGGAGGGCTTGTTTGGCTGGTTTTCTTTTTGTGGGATTCTGTGGAGAGTGTGTTTGTGTGCATGTGTGACTATCTGTAAATATATCTTCTTTAAAAATTATTTTTGTTAATAAAGATTAATAAGGTTAAAGGGCCCAGTCTGGATTCATACCTTTCTCAAGAGGATTAGTGCTATGTGAAATGCAACTAGCATCATCCAGGATTTGAACTCTGTTCAGCAAGTCCATTTTCTACGATGATAACCACAACACCATGTACTTCCAGGCAAGCGGCAATTGTAGCTCCATCTAGCTAATGTGTTACCATTTTTTTCTGCTATAATAAAACTTTTTTTTAAATTTCCAACAACCTGGTCTTGCATTCAGTGCTTTGTATCTTATTTGTACTAGCAAATATATGCACCCTCCGGGTGCATGTATTTAAGTTTTAAATTAATAAAATATTATATTAAATTAGAAAGACTAATGAAACTAAATAAGAATGCAGATAAAAAGATTTGAAACAGAGGGAGTATAATCGAAAAATAGAACAACTGAAACTTACTCTTCCATCACTCCCATCTTTCATTGTTATTTTTTCTAATTTAAGTATTTAGTTATAAGAGGAAGTAAAGAATAAAATGACAGTTATTTTTTCTTGTTAATGGAGTTCATTTAAGATTCATTGAAGAGATTTTTGCTTATATTCATTAAAATAAAACCAAACAGTTAGGAATCAATAATACTAAGCATATATTTATTAAATTCACATTTTTAATATCAATATGCAAATTAGCCTTCCCATTCACACTGTAAACCGCTATTTTGTTGTATATATAAATACAATTGTATGTTATTAGTATGTCGATATGGTCAACAGTCTTAATGATGTAAAACAATTTTATTAATAATTGAGGTTTAAATAAAAATAAAATCATGGAGAATGTGATGTAAATAACAAAGGGAATTGTGACTTGAGTAGTAAAATTGTTTCGGTTACAGACAGAAAAACCCACAATCTCCATTATAATAAGATGTAAAAACTTAACACTTTTTATATATCTTCTGAAAAAAAATTTTTTTTTGTTAATAAATTCTGGTACTTTTTTGAAGCACTGTACAAATTTGACACTTATAAAATAGTGTAATTTCTATGATTAGAAGTGTCTTTAACTTATCTTAACAGCTTGATAAGTAAACTGTTCAGATTGAGTGGGAAAACTTCAAAGACAATAAAAGAATTGTAAGGTATAAGAATTTATCAGTAAGAAAAACACCAGACTTTTTTGGTGAGAGACACAACTTGTGAAAAATGTAGAAATATTTATAACAGACATTTTTTTTATCACCTAAGAGAGTCGAAATAAGTTTTGCGTTAATAAATATTACCTTTTTGTTTGAAGTATCTTTTTACTAACATCAGAAGTAGTAACCAAGTTATTACCGGTTATTTCATATAACTCCAACATAAACAAAGGGGAACCACTCTTGACTGATAAATTATTTATTTATTTTTCCATTAAACTGAACAGAAACCCTAACCCTAACCCCTAACCCTAACCCCGTCTTCTTTTTTTCCTAGTAGATCAATAAGTAAATAAATAAATTATCAGTCAAGAGTGGTTCCCCTTTGTTTATGTTAGAGTTATAGGAAATAACCGTTTTTACCTGTTATGATTCTGGTCACCATTTTAGACATTAAGTTTCCCTGTGGCTAAATTCCAATTTCAGTTTCTTGTGGCAGAAAATCTGTTGTATTCCTTGTAATCTTCGGTATCTTCTGAGTAAATGTGCGCGCGTGTGTGTGTGTGTGTGTGTGTGTATGTGCGTGTGTGTGTGTGTGTGTGTGATTGGGAATAGAGGAAAAATATATATGGATATAACAACACAAACAACTAAATTCAATTGATATTTATTAATAAGGTGATTGTGTTGTTATTTTAGTTTTTTACTTTATATATTCATTATCATTTTTGAGTCGTCGGTATCAACCAATCAGCGAGGGAGTCTATCCCCTTTTCACTACTGCTAGACCAAGGAGATTGTTTTTTGCGTCTGAGGTGAAGCGCCACACCTACAATCAGTTCCTTACTTTACCGCACAGATCCCTGTTCTACTCATACGCTGAGATGGCCTAAAGTCAGTATCAGCCAATCAGCGAGGGAGTCTATCCCCTTTTCACTAGTGCTAGAACAAGGAGATTGTTTTTGCATCTGAGGTGAAGCGCCACACCTACAATCAGCTCCTTACTTTACCGCACAGATCCCTGTGCTACCCATACGCTGAGTTGGCGAGAGCCGGTATCGAACTAGGAACCTTTAGGTTTCCAGCCGAACACTCTACCGACTGAGCTAACCCGGCCCTTAATCTACACATTTAATATATATTTATATATAATTGACCTTGTGTAACATCCTGCTCGTGTTGAGGGGGTT
Source organism: Doryteuthis pealeii (assembly GCA_023376005.1). Lineage (NCBI taxonomy): Eukaryota > Metazoa > Mollusca > Cephalopoda > Myopsida > Loliginidae > Doryteuthis > Doryteuthis pealeii. The sequence goes on along the minus strand of CM042170.1, from coordinate 65,391,748 downwards.
GATAACTGCATACAAACAGCCCTTAGGAAACCATCCTTTTCATATGTAGATGAATTCTAATCTAATATTCTTATTGCTTTCAGAAACTGTTGCGAAAAATTTGCTTTGCTATCGGCGGCAAAATCTGAAATTGATCTAACCCCTTTTCCAATATAAATTTAACCTGCAAACAATCATTTGTATAAACTCAATTGAGATGATTACAGGTTTAGCTCAATTGGCAGAGCACCTGGCCAGGAATTAAAAAGGTCCGGGTTTGATACCAGTCCCTGCCAACTCAGCGCATGAGTAGTACAGATTGGGTCATCTGGTCTGTGCGGTAAAGTGGGGAGTTGAAGGTAGGTGTCGCGCCTCACCTGAGACATAAAACCAATCATCCTGGTCTAGTGCTAGCGAAAGGGGGATAGACTCCCTTGGTGTCCAGCTGATACCGACAACAGGCCACTCCACCAACAGTGTCCACTACACTGGACATCAATATTAGATTTATTTCCAAAAATGTATCACCCCACTCACAACTGCACATCCCTAGCGAAAAGGGGACAGACTCCCTTGGTGTCCAGCTGATACCAACAATAGATCACTAATATCATGGGCTGTTTTGAAATAAATTTAACTCAGATTTTCATAGAGACATCGTTTATAAATACAATTCAGTCTATGTATTAGTTAATGATTTTGACAATAAATTAAATACTCATTGATAAAACTATGCAATTCCTGAGGTTATTGTGATGTCAGCAGTGATGTAGTTTCAGTTACAGACAAAGTGACACCGAATCATCACCGTGATGCTTAAGGACGGAGTCTTGGTGGATGAGAAGTCCATGACTTGCAACACTCCACTTAGAGACCCTTACTTAGATTAGACGGGCGGTTGGAGAGGCCCCCTCCGATCAATCGGCTGGTCACGCCAAGCCCAAGCACCTATATGATTGCCCCAACCCTATTGCCCTTATGGCAAGCCCCAACCCCTTTTTATCATATGGGTGCTAGAAGGCGGTGGCTGAGGGTCTACACGCCCTGTGAATGACGTTAAACTCTATCTGATGGTGAGGTTCCAGTTTTGGAGGTTTGGGGAATGTGAAGCACCCCTTCATCACCATTGCTCCCTGGTCCACTCTGACACGGAGTGGTAGTACCTGTTAGGGTCCCATCTATGGGTTAAATAGAAAAATGTATTTATAAAAAAGAATTGTGTATCCATTAAGAATGAATTTATTTCAAAACTTTATCGACATTAAATGACCCACTGTGGTTAATATGCCGTAAAACAAACCAAGCCAATCCTTTTCGGAATACATGCTCAGTACTTAAACTTTGACCCACCCCCTGATTCCCCCGTGTATAAATAAATACAATATTATTTTTATATATCGATCAGTGACCTATATTTTGCAAAAGTGTAGTTATAAATTCTTCCGCTCTGATGACAAAAGACATTAACTCAACAAATGAACATGATGCTCGTATTTCCATAACGTTAGAATGTCCCATTAATCAACAGCGCCGCCCTGTCGGCTGGGATGTGAGAATTCACCGACTGCACCTCTGCAGAGAGGTAAGACTCACCCAAATGGGGCCACCTGTTGGCTGTGGGTGGTGACTCGTGATGCTTAAGGACAGAGTCTTGGTGGATGAACAGTCCATGACATGCAACACTCTACTTAGAACATTACTTAACCTTGACGGGTGGTCAATCAATCGGCTGGTCATGTCAAGCCCTAGCACCTATATGATTGCCCCATCCCTATTACTCTTATGGCAAGCCCCAACCCCTTTTTATCATATGGGTGCTAGAAGGTGGTGACTGAGGGTCTACATGTCCTAGGAATGATGTTAAACTCTATCTGATGGTGAGGTTACAGTTTTGGAGGTTTGGGGAATGTGGAGCACCCCTTCATCACCATTGCTCCCTGGTCTACTCTGACCCGGAGTGGTAGTACCTGTTAGGGTCCCATCTATGGGTTGAATAAAAAAATGTATTTATAAAAAAATGTGTGTCCATTAAGAATGAATTATTTCAAAACTTTCTTCCGCTCTGATGACAAAAGACATTAACTCAACAAATGAACATGATGCTCGTATTTCCATGACATTAAAATGTCCCATTAATCAACAGTGCCGCCCTGTCATCTGGGGCATTAAAAGGCAACGGCTGCACCCCTGTAGAGGAGTAAGACTCCCCCAAATGTCCCATTAATCAACAGTGTGACCAGTTTGACAATACATTGCAAAAAAAAATAATTTTATGCTTTTGGAGAAATCTACGAATAGCAGTATTGCCTCTAGATTCTTTGCTCGAACCCCTTCAATGATTTATTGAGTAGTCAGCATCTGAAAGGTTGTGCATATATATCAGTCAGCCACAGACATGCGTTTTGACGTTTACATCTCATCGGTGCGGCTCGACTTTTTTAACAGCTACCTCTAGCCGAGAGTGAAACCCGATCGAATATTCATCTACCAAGTTCCTTACCCTTGCGGCCGACAGGGACTGTAGATTTTTTTAAACAATATATTTCTTTAAGAAGCCTGGATTACGTACTTACGTCACGTGAAAAGAAACTGGACAGCTTTCACCTCAGATGCCTACGCCGCATTCTACGCATTCGCTGGCAGGACAAAGTGCCCAACACAGAAGTGCTGGAATGAGCAAACATAAACAGCATGCCTGCTATCTTCTGCGAGAGACGCCTGCACTGGCTTGGCTATGTCAGGAGGATGGACAAAGGCCACATCCCCAAAGACCTACTGTATGGTGAACTAGTGGAGGGCACCCGACCCGAAGGGAGACCACGCCTACGCTTCAAAGATATCTGCAAGAGAGACATGAAGACATGCCTCATCGAAATGAATACTTGGGAGGCTTGTGCAGAAGATCGTACGACCTGGCGACTCTTCGTCAAACAAGGAACAAAAAGAAGTGAAAAAGAGAGGGAAGAAGCCGCCACAGAAAAGAGAGTCATAAGGAAGGAGAGACAACAGCAACTGCGCTTTAAAGATGTCTGCAAGAGAGATATGAAGACATGCCACATCGACATAAACACATGGGAGGCTTATGCAAAAGACCGTGCGACCTGGCGCCTCCTCGTCAAACAAGGAACAAAAAGAAGTGAAAAAGAGAGGAAAGAAGCCGCCACAGAAAAGAGAGCTAAAAGAAAGGAGAAACAGCAGCACCCCCAACACCTACAGAAAGCATCACCTTTTGTTTGCAATCACTGCACCAGAGACTGCCATTCAAGGATCGGTCTGTTCAGCCATTCACGTAGGTGTAGGTAATTTTTTTTAAATGGACACTACGCCATCGTCTTAGATAGACGGAAGGTTGCCAACCAAATTACTTTAATATATATATATCAGACATCCGCATACACGTGTTTTGACGTTTACGTCTCATCAGTGCGGCTTGACGTTTTTAACAGCTACCTCAAGCCGAGAGCGAAACCCGATAGAATGTTCGTCTGCCGTCAGTGACTGTAGATTTTTGAAAACAATATTACTTTAAGAAGCCTTTGTTTTATAAGCAATAGCAAAACGTGAAATTAATCTCACTCTGTTATACTCCAATTTATTTTTGTCTTTAGACAATAAATCACTTTTCAATATACTTACAGGAGATTGATTGGGAACTCTTTAATTTAGAAGTCAGGAAAAGTGGCACTGTAAAACTTTCCTAATGGCTTTCATAGCTGTTAAATCATCCAGAGACAGATACTAAATTGATACAAAGAATATTTGAAACGTTTGTTTTTGGTCAGTTTCTTTTATATGCACTCATTTATTGTTCTTCTCGTTCAATAAATTTGAAGGATACTTGGTGAGGAAAAGCAAGAAGTACTCTCTAATAAAAAGAGGAAAGAAAATGATGTAGTTTAGAGATTACACTACAGTTATTAAGTGAACTAGCAAAATAAAAAAACACCCCCCGGGCGATGTAAAATTAATTTTTTGAAAGATATTGCTTGAGGGGGTGGAAGTTAAAAATTAGATGTCAGAGAATTTGAACCATAAATCATGAAATCATCAAATTTATTAAAGGAGTAAAAAAAAACAATTTGAAGTTCTATTAATTTTGAATATCTATTAAAATAAAACAAACTATATATAAATATATGATACTGGGGATGTATCTATTAAAACTTGTTTGAAAAAAAAACAATGAGGACTGTCTAATATTGCATGCTCAAATTTTGAGTGTATTTCATGTTATGACGATTTCGGGTAATGTGATGTAAGCAGTGACGTAGCTTTTGTTACAGACAAAAACCGGAAGCGAATCTCCATTATTAATAGATTTCTTTTTCTTTTTTTAAAATTCTATTTTGGATTTTACAGAATGTTAACCCTTGTTTTTTTTTGTGCTGAAGACGTTTTGTTCTTTTCATTCTTGATGGGTATTGAAAATTCTTTTTTTTAACTCAATTTTAAGGTCACAACCCACAGTCAACACGTGGCCATATTGGGGGGATTTTACCCCTCTACAGTGGTGCAGTCGGTATATTCTACAGCCCTAGCTGACAAGGCAGGGGGGAGGGGGCCGAAAGAACTCTCTAACAAAAAGAGGCAAGAAAATTATGTAGTTTTTTTTCTTATTCTTTTTTTGGTTTTACAGAATGTCAACCCTTGTTGGATTATTTTATACTGAAGACATTTTGTTTTATCCATTCTTGTTGGGTATTCAATTTTTTGGATTTATGGCATGTCAACCCTTGTTGGGTTATTTTATGCTGAAGACATTTTGTTTTATCCATTCTTGTTGGGTATTCAATTTTTTTGATTTTATGGCATGTCAACCCTTGTTGGGTTATTTTATGCTGAAGACATTTTGTTTTATCCATTCTTGTTGGGTATTCAATTTTTTTGATTTTATGGCATGTCAACCCATGTTGGGTTATTTTATGTCAAAGACATTTTGTTTTATTCATTCTTGTTGGGTATTCAATTTTTTTTTATTTTATGGCATGTCAACCCTTGTTGGATTATTTTATGCTGAAGATGTTTTGTTATATTCATTCTTGATGGGTATTGAAATTTTTTTTTTTTTAACACAATCTTTTTAAACTCATTTTTGTTAACTCATTAAGAGAAGAGAACTTGTCATCTCGTGTATTTTACTGTCCTAGTGGATCACAGAGAGAAAATGATAGATACTTGGACCTTGCTAGAGAACTGAAAGAACTGTGGAACATGAAGGTAAAAGATGAAAGGTCCACCTGAATCTATTTTTCATTAAAATTTGAAAACCATTAGCATTTTAAAGAGTTATTGTTGCATTTAATCATCTGAAAAATAATTTGTAGGATATTGTGATTTTATTGGATACAGTTTAAACTGTGCTGTCAACAGGATGAAAAACAACAAAAAATAAAACAAAAATATTTCCATTTGTCATAAGGCATTTTATGATGTGTAATAATTTGATGATTTTTAATTCCTTATTCATCGACCTTATCAAGTTGATAATTAATTTGCAAGATGAGACACGACTGGGTGGTTTGGTTTGGTTTGTTTTACAGCATATCAGCCTCAGTGGGTCATTTAATGCCGATAAAGTTTTGAAATAAAACAATTCTTAATGGATAATACAATTTTTTTATAAATACATTTTCTATTTAACCCATAGATGGGACCCTAACAGGTACTACCACTCCGGGTCAGAGTGGACCAGGGAGCAATGGGGATGAATGGGGTGCTCCACATTCCCCAAACCTCCAAAACTGGAACCTCACCATCAGATAGAGTTTAACGTCATTCCCAGGATATGCAGACCCGAAGCCACCGCCTTCTAGCACCCATATGATAAAAAGGGGTTGGGGCTTGCCATAAGGGCAATAGGGTTGGGAAAATCATATAGGAGCTAGGGCTTGACGTGACCAGCCGATTGATCAAAGGGCCTCTCCGATCGCCCGTCTAGCCCAAGATAGGGCCAAAGTGGAGTATTGCATGTCATGAATTGCTCATCCACCTGGGCTCTATCCTTAAGCATCACGGGTCGCCACCCACGGCCAACAGGTGGCCCCATTGGGGGAGTCTTACCCCTCTGCAGAGGTGCAGTCGGTGCATTCTAACGCCCCACCGACAGGGCGGACGACTGGGTGGGAAAGGTAATCCATTGGAAATTGTGCAAAAAATTAAATTTTCTAAATGGTAATGCACAAACCTAAATCATTCCTAGAAAATAAGATGCATAAAATTCTCTAGGACTTTGAGATACAGACTGGTCTCCTAATGCTGGCTAGCAGACTTGACTTAGTGTTAATTAACAAGGAGAAGAGAGCTTGTGATTTTATGGATTTTGCAGATCACAGAGTGAAAATGAAACAAAAAATACTTCCATCTGTTATAAGGCATATTTATTAATAATGGAGATTCGCTTCCGGTTTTTGTCTGTAACAAAAATTACGTCACTGTTTACGTCACATTACCCAAAATCGTCATCGTCATAACATAGAATAAATACACTCAAAATTTGAACATGTAACATTAGACAGTCCTCATTGTTTTTTAAAACAAGTTTTAATAAATACATGACTGGTATTATATATCTATATATAGTTTGTTTTATTTTAATACATATTTAAAGTTTACATTTGAAATTGTTTTATTTTTTAATCCTTTAATGAATTTGATGATTTTATTTACTTAGGGTACAAACTCGCTGACATTGAATTTTTAACTCCCACCCCTCAGGCAATATGTTTCAAAAATCTATTTTTACATCGCCCGGGTGTGTTTTTTATTCTGCGAGTTAATAAAATGTAATAACTTAATAAGTTTTAATTCCTTATTCATCGACCTTATCAAGTTGCTAATTAATTTAAAAATGCATTTCCTAGCAACCAGTGGACAGAGTCATAGTTCAACTGAGAGGAGGATAGTAAGCTATTTAAAAATTTCCCCTGTGTCCATATAACATTTAGGAACATTGCTCGATAAAAATGTGCTGCTCATAAATATTCGAACAAAGAGAGAATCTGTGGGGTTTTTTTATTGATCATGGTTGCAGGGGGAGAGGGTCATTAAAATGTTTGAGCGGGAGAATCCAAATGAACTTCCTAGTTTGTCAATTATCCCAAACACTCAGTCTCTTAGAATATGATGTCTAAATCCCCTGTAGAGAGATAAGACCCCCTTCGTTCCCCCGAAAATTGGTGTCCTTGGTATGACACTAAACTGTATCTGATGATGAGGCTCCAGTTCTGTGAATCTGTTTGATATATATATATATATCGTATCGATAACAACAGTGACAAAAAAAAGCCGTTAAACAGGAATAACATTCATTTGATAAAGGGTATCTAACAAACCCGAAAATTTATGACAAAAAATAATAATAAAAAAAATATAAGTGAATCCAATACTCCATAATATCGAGTTCATTCATTTATATATTTTTAATGCTTCGTAATAACGCCCAACTTTTAAAAAAACATTCAATATATATCTTATTATAATGGATATTGTGGGTTTGTCTGTCTGTAACCGAAACTATATTACTATACAAGTCACAATTCCCTTTGTTATTTACATCACATTCTCCATGATTTTATTTTTTATGTTATTTAAACCTCAATTATTAGTAAAATTGTTTTACATCATTAAGACTGATAACAATATCTACACGCCAATAACATGCAATTATATTTATATATTCAACGAAATAGCGGTTTACAGTGTGAATGGGAAGGCTAATTTGCATATTGATCTTTAAAAATTTGATTTTAATAAATATATGCTTAGTATTATTGATTTCTAATTGTTTGGTTTTATCTTAATAAATATGAGCAAAAATCTCGGGGATAAATCTTAACAGAAATCTATTAACATAAAGAAATAACTGTAATTTTATTCTTTTCTTCCTATTTTAACTAAATAGTTAAATTAGGGAAATTTACCACTGAAAGACGGGAGTAAGGGAAAATGGTGGAACAGTTAGTTTCAAAGTTGTTCTATTTTTTGATTATACCCGCCTCTGTTCCAAATATTTTTATCTGAATTCTTATTCAGTTTCATTAGCCTTTCTAATTTAACAAGATATTTTATTATATTAAAACTTAAATACTTGCACCCGGAGGGTGCATATATTTGCTAGTATATATAAAGGAGAAGTTGACTTACCGGTGAATTTGGTCACGATGGTTAGTAAGTGTAGAATTCAGTCAACGATATAACAAATACAAAGTGCTCAATACTAAGTAGAGCAAATTTATTATAAAATGGGTACAAGAGATAACTTACTTGAGTTTCCCCATAAGGATCTTCAGGGTTAAATCCACTGAATTAATCGAGACACCGATTAAAGCAGTCGATTTCACATGTGTGCTCATTGCATTAACATTAACACTATATTAACGAACATTTTAATGCAATGAGCACACAATTTACTCCTCAATTTACTCCTTTTGAGGAGTAAATTTTTCTGTTATGCAATTCAAATTACTTTAATTTCCCATCTGATGAGACCTGATTTTGGGGAGCTTTATTAAATCAACTTAGATTTATAAAGGCCCCAATTTTGGTCGAAACAAAATTATTATGGAATAACGGTGTTGAGTTTTTCCTTCCTTTCAAAGATAAATATTACTCTGTATATAATCTAAAAAAGTTTATTATACATTGAGCTCTCTGTAGTGATTTAAAGATTCACTGTATTTATACATACTGGATCATACAATAATAATACAGTGTGTCTTAGAAATCACATATAGAATCATCCCTTACTACGAAGTTTTGGATACCTCACACACACACACAACACATATATATATATACATATATATGTATATGTGCATATATATATATATATATCTATATCTATATATCTATATATATGTATGTATATGTATATATATATATATATATATATATATATATATATATATATATATATTATATATATATAAGATTATTTGGCAGCAATCACTTGTAAACAAATTTTTATTAAAGACCACAGACAAGGTTGGTTTTAATAATTGTTTTTTTTGGGGGGGTTGTTTTTCATTAATATTAGTTTTCTCCCGTCTGAGCAAAAGGCTATAAATGTTTGGGTCGTTCTTCTAAAAATTGTCAAATTTCTTTCAAAGTGGAATCAAAAATTCTTAGGGTGCAGTCATTAAAAATGAAGATGATGATATTGAAATAAATCTAACATACATTTTTTTTTTCATTTCCTCTCTGGTAAAATATAATTACTTTCCAACAGTCATAACTTTCAAATTATCATGATGATATTGATAATAATAATAATAATAATAATAATAATAATAATAATAAATACAAAACTAGACACGACTGGGTTGGGAAGGTGATCCACTGGGAATTATGCAAAAAATTAAATTTTGACCACACAACAAAATGGTATATGCATAAACCAGAATCTTTTCTTGAGAACGAAACGCATAAAATTCTCTGGGACTTTGAAATAAAAACGGATCACCTTATCCCAGCAAGAAAACGAGACCTAGTGTTGATAAACAAAAAAGAAAGAACTTGTCAACTGGTGGATTTTGCAGTACCAGCAGATCACAGGGTGAAGTTAAAGGAAAATAAAAAATAGGCAAATATCTGGACCTTGCCAGAGAACTGAAAAAGTTGTGGAATGTGAAAGTGATACCAATTGTAGTTGGTGCACTTGGAACAGTCCCAAAAGGATTAGAAAAGGGCTTGGAAAGTTTGGATATCAGAGGAAGGATTGAAACCATTCAGAACACTGCACTGCTGCAATCTGCCAGAATACTCAGAAGAATCCTGGAGACCTGAGGAGACTTGCATTCACTCAGACTCCAGTGAAAGACCATCAGCTAACACTGATGTGAAAATTCAAAAGGAGTAAATAATAATAATAAATGACAAAATGCACAAGGCTCTCCACCCTAGAGATGATAGAGAAAGATTATATGTGTCAAGAAAGGAAGGGGTAAGAGGTCTTGCCAACAGAGAGGAATGCGTAGAAACCACAATCCAACAACTTGAAGATTACACAAGAAAGAGCAAAGACAAACTACTTATGGCGGCCAACAATCGTAGAAGTGACAGATGGACAAACAAAAAAACAACAAAGACTAGAAAACAAAAATGGGAAGAAAAACAATTATATGGACGCTTCAAACGACAAATTGAAGAGGTTGCCAATGAAAAGACTTGGACATGGTTAAGAAAAGGAAACCTCAAGAGAGAAACAGAATCACTTATAATTGCTGCACAAAATAATGTCATAAGGACAAACTACATCAAAGCTAAAATCGATAGGACCCAACAAAATAGTAAATGTAGACTTTATGGGAATAGAGATGAGACTGTAAACCATATACTGTGCGAATGTAGCAAACTAGCACAACGAGAATACAAAACTAGACACGACTGGGTTGGGAAGGTGATCCACTGGGAATTATGCAAAATATTTAATTTTGACCACACAGCAAAATGGTATATGCATAAACCAGAATCTGTTCTTGAGAACGAAACGCACAAAATTCTCTGGGACTTAGAGATAAAAACGGATCACCTTATCCCAGCAAGAAGACCAGACCTAGTGTTGATAAACAAAAAAGAAAGAACTTGTCAACTAGTGGATTTTGCAGTGCCATCAGATCACAGGGTGAAGCTAAAGGAAAATGAAAAAGTGGACAAATATCTGGACCTTGTCAGAGAACTGAAAAAGTTATGGAATATGAAAGTGAAAGTGATACCAATTGTGATTGGTGCACTTGGAACAGTCCCAAAAGGAATGGAAAAGGGTCTGGAATGTTTGGAAATCAGAGGAAGGGTTGAAAACATCCAGAAGACTGCTCTGCTGCAATCTGCCAGAATACTCAGAAGAGTCCTGGAGACCTGAGGGGACTTGCTGTCACTCAGACTCCAGTGAAAGTCCATCAGCTAACACTGGTGTGAAAACTCAAAAGGAGCAAATAATAATAATAATAATAATAATAATAATATATACACACGCATATATATATATATATATATATATATATATATATTGATAGATAGACAGATAGATAGATCGATATATGTTGTTGTAGTGGGGTCCACATATGCTTCTTAGTTTATATATATATATATATATATATATATATATATATATATATTATTTATATTTTTGCTTGAAGGCAATTATAAATGCATGTATCGCATAAAATTCGATAATTATAGAAAATAATCTTGACAAGTAAATCCCGCAAAGGATGGCTCGCTATGCAGAACACCGTACAGACTGTTTCGACTTTATTAAGTCTCTTCAGCGATGTATACTAACGACTCCCCTCCGACAGGAATCGAAACCGGGACTTCACAGGCATAGTCAGAGACCATATCCGTTCGGCCGCCGGTACATAGCGAACAATCCCTGCGAAATTAACCTTGTCAATGATATATGACTATAATATCTATATATAGATGCCAAAAAAGACAGATGAGCCGTTCTATTCGTTCTGAAGAAGGTGTGTAACATCCCCGAAATATTTACGAAATAAAACGAAACTTAACATTCAAAAAATGAGTTACTTATATTTCACACCTAATGCTTCATACTAAATCTTAAATAATATTACAGACATATATACATATATATAAACACACACACACACACACACACATATATATATATATATATATATAGAGAGAGAGAGAGAGAGTGAGAGATATATATATATAGAGAGAGAGAGACGGATAAATAGATTGATTGATATTGAGAGGCAAAAAAAGAGAGTGAGAGACAGAAAGAAACAGAGACAGAGAAATAAGAAAAAGAATCAAAAGATAAATCCATTTGGAGATGAAGTCGACGTTAAAACGTTTTGGTTGTTATAAAAACCCTTAATCAGGACATTAGGATGCGTATAGTGCTGTCTATATGTTTGTTCATCAAAATAACTTGATTCGGCATTAAATAACCCTAAAAGGGTTGATATGCTATAAAACAAAACAACCAAAGCAAAACGAAACTTGCCTGCAACTATTATTATTTCATTCTAACATTTTAGCTTCCAGGAAATGGGTCTGTCCTCTAGTGAAAATGGGAGAGAGAGAGAGAGAGAGAGAGAGAGAGAGAGAGAGAGAAATAAAGAGTGATAGAGAGAGAAAAAGAGTGAGAGAAATAAAGAGAGAGAGAGAGGGAGGGAAAGAGATGAAGAGAGATAGAAATAAAGAGAGAGAGGGGGAGAGGGAGTAAGAGATAAAATTTCCATCAGTTTCAGTTTTTACAAACACACACACAGACGCGCACACACACACAAACACACACACACATACACACACATACATACTTACATACATACATTCATACAGAGAGAGAGAGGGGAGAAAGAGAGCCTACGAGAGAAAGAAAGAGAACCAACAAGAAAGAGTGAGAGATTAAGAGAGAGAGAGGGGGAGGGAAAGAGAGAGAGAGAGAAAATTTCCATCAGCTTCAGTTTTTACAAACACACACATACATACACACACACACACACACACATATATATATACATACAGAGATAGCTTGCGGTAAAGAGAGCCTACAAGAGAAAGAAAGAGAACCAACAAGAAAGAGTGAGAGATTAAGAGAGAGAGAGAGAGAGAGAGAGAGAGAGAAATTAAGAGAGAGAGAGAGAGAGAGAGAGAGAGAGAGAGAGAAGTAGAGACATTTTCCATCAGCTTCAGTTTTTACACCCGCGCGCGCACAAACACACACACACACAAATACACACACACACACAAATACACACACACACACACTGATAGATAAATAAATAAATAGATAGATAGATAGATAGATAGCCTGTAATAGGAAATGTCCACGAAAGAGAGGGAAAGAGAAAGAGAGGCGGTGTGTGAGGGAGCTTTAGAAAGAAAGATAGATACATAGAGAGAGAAAGAGAGAGAGAGAGAAAGGGGGAGGGAGAGATTTGCCATTAGCTTCAGTTTTTTTCACGCACATTAGTAGATAGCCTACCATAGAGAAAGAGCCTACGAGAGAGAGAGAGAGAGAGAGAGAGAGAGAGAGAGAGAGAGAGAGAGAAGGGGGAGAGAGCATACGAGAGAGAGAGAAGGGGGGAGAGCCTACGAGAGAGAGAGCCTACAAGAGAGAGAGAGAGAGAAAGAGAGGGAGAGCCTACTATAGAGAGAGCCTACGAAAAGAGACAGCGAGGGAAGAGCCTACGAGAGAGAGAGGGGGATAGAGCCTACGAGAGAGAGAGAGCCTACGAGAGAGAGAGAGGGGGGAGCCTACGAGCGAGAGAGCCTACGAGAGAGAAAGAGGGGAAGGTGGACCATGTTCTAGTTATTGAGCTCTAGGAAGTACCCATTCATTTCCATTACTCCCAGGTCCACCCTGACCTGGAGTGGTAGTACCTGTTAGGGTTCCATCAATGGGTTGAATATATTAAAAAATGTGTTTAAAAAATGAGTTAAAAATGAATAATGAATAAAATAAAATTGTTTATGACCTAAAATAACCCAACAACGAATGACATGCCATTAAATCCAACCAAACAATAAGCAGAAAATGGAATCCGTTTTCTTCCTCCATTTTGTTTTCGCCTGAACAAACTTTTTTAAAATGGATGTGTAGATGGGTGGGTATAAAGGATTGGCAAAGATAGAGAGAGAGAATAAATTGAAAGAATCGTGGTTAAGAGAGTAGTATCGCAGCAAAATAGGTTCGTATTCAGTTACGACTTCTTGTTGCCGTGTCTTACCAATTCGAAGGTAATTGGATCTTAGTATGACTATTCTACAGGCATAAAATGACCCAACCAGGGTTGACATGCCATAAAATCCAACCTACCAACTGGACTGTGATATATAGAGAGAAAGAGGCCAAACAAGAATGAATAAAACAGAATGTCTTCGGCATAAAATGACCCAGCAAGGGTTGACATGCCATAAAATCCAAACAACGAGCCAATAAACAGGAAATGGAATCCATTTTATTTTTCTCCCTCCATTTTGTTTACGCCTGAATAAACTTTGAAGGTAAACTTGTCGTTTGCTTTCATTCTTGAAATAAACAAAGAGTCCAGCACATCTGATTATGACACTTTTCATATGAGAGACTCACTCAAACAGTTTATTGAAAACATTTCTGTTAATTTGATAAGAAAAACAGAAAACATACGCCTCCACTCTGACTGACTTAATGAGAAAGTATGGAAGACCAAAAGTGTCATTTTGCATTGGAAGTCAGTATAATGCAATTATCTTCAAGGTGTTGAGTGTTGAAATGAAAATTCCCGGTGATCTAAAGTTTTGTTTTTTTCTGTTATCATAAAAGAAAAGAACGCAAAAGATGGATGTGGATATGTGGGTGGGTATATAAAGGATCAGCTTAGATAGGCAGAATAAATTGAAAGAATTGATGGTTAAAAGAGAGAGGAGGGGGTGAGAAAGTGGGAGTGAGAAAGAAAGAGAGAGAGAAAAACATAAAGAGAGAGGGGGTTAGAAAGAGAGAGTGAGAAAGAAATGGAAAGAAAAAGATAAAGAGAGAAACATAAAGAGAGAGGGGGGATAAAGTGAGAGTGAGAAAGAAAGAAAGAGAGAGAGAGAAAAAAACATAAAAAGAGAAACATAAAGAGAGAGAGAGGGGGTAGAAAGAGAGAGAGAGTAGAAAGAGAGAGTGAGAAAGAAAGAGAAAGAAAGGGAGAGATAGAGAAAGAGAAAGAAAGAACGAGATAGAAAGAAACATAAAGAGAGAAACATAAAGAGAGAGAGGGGTTAGAAAAAGAGAAGGGTAGAAAGAGAGAGTGAGAAAGAAAAGGAGAGAAATGATAAAGGGAGAAACATAGAGAGAGAGGGGGTAGAAAGGGAGTGAGAAAGAAAGAGGAAGAAAAAGAGAGAGAAATATAAAGGGAGAAATATAAAGAGAGAGAGGAGGTAGAAAGAGAGAGTGAGAAAGAAAGAAAGAGAGAAACATAAAGAGATAGGGGGATAGAAAGAGAGTGAGAAATATAAATAGAGAAATATAAAGAGAGAGAGAGGGAGTAGAAAGAGAGAGTGAGAAAGAAAGAGAGATTGAGAAAGAAAGA
>CM042170.1:65286740-65366740 GCA_023376005.1 Doryteuthis pealeii | reverse complement strand
CCTATATATGACTGATAATTTGTTTGTGGCCGACCATGCCTTTGCTATCCGTGTATTAACATCGCTCTCTGTGGATGAGATATTACTACCTAGGTACGTGAATTTTTCAACTGGCTTAAGAGGCTTGCCGTTGAGTGTGGAACCTTTAGGCACCCCTTTTGCGATCTCGATTCATGAGGACATTTTTTCCATTTACACCGTCAAAATACGGTTAATTGTGTAAGATTCAAAGTGATAATACTTGAAGATAAAACTCCGACAAAGGTTGATAGACAAAACATTTAATATGGTACAGCACATGGATAAACAGGGTACATAATACATAGAGGTGTACACAAACATACATACAAAAGTAGAGATAATGACACATTCATGAATGGAAAAACATAAAAGCAACAGACATGAGACTAGGAATAGTCCATGCTGTATGAATCACTTACAGTAATGTAAGGGGGGCCCAAAGCCCCAACAAGAAGGGGGTAGACAAGAAGGGGGTAGACAAGAAGGGGGTAGACCAGAGTCTAACCCATAGTGGTATCTCGTAGGTCGAGCAACAGGAAAAAGAGAAAGAGACGTTCAAACCAGCCGCTTAAATATCAAAGGCCCCTAGCGGGAACCAGCGAAACAAGACGGGCAGACAACTCCCCAGACGAATACGAAAATAACGCCTGCAATTGTTAACAGACGATTTTTAGAGTTTTTTTTTTTTTAGATTATAAAACTAACCCCTAACCCTAACCCCTAATCCTAACCCTAACCCTAACCCCTAACAAACAACCGGATTTTGACGGTGTAAAAGAGAAAAGTGTCCCCACGAATTGAGATCGCGGAAGGGGTGCCTAAAGATCATATGGTTCAAGTTTTCAATAATATCCGGCTGTATGCGAAAAGGAAGACCATACAGAAAATCAAATTGACGTGTTTTGTTATACGGATAGTTTTATCATTCCTATAGAGAAAGACGTCAATTTAATTTTCCCTACTCTCTTTATTTTTCTTGTTTCTTTTTACCTATAGACCAATCCGACTTATGGAGTTTGTAGATCTACAAGATCTATTTACTTCGTAACTTTCATTTAAATAGATTATTTAATAGTCCAATATGAATTTAAAAAAAGAAAACTAAGAAAAAAGCTCAGATACTTTTGATACATTCTGATATTTCTGTTAACAAAGAAATATATTCTCACAAGAATTTTAAACATATTGTTTATCTCTTTTGAGTGATGCGAAGAAGAAAAACAAAACAACAAAACAACAACAAAACAAAACAAAAAAACAAAAATAAAAATAAAGAAATAAAAACAATAAAGTTATTGATTTTCAATTCTTCTACCAAATTATTTTCTACTGAATGATTATCGTTGTTTAAGTTTTCTTTTTAGATTTTTGTCTGATTTTCATTTAATAATAATAATAATCTTCTTTTGTCATCTTCTTTTTCTTTTAGACAATTTTCTTCTTCTTCTTCTTCTTCTTGAAATTTTCTTCTTCTTCTTCTTCTTCTTCTTCTTCTTCTTCTTCTTCTTCTTCTTCTTCTTCTTCTTCTTTGCTTCTTACTATTTTCTTCTTCTTCTCCTTGCAATTATATTCTTCTTCTTTTTCTTCTCTTTTTCTTTTTCTTCTTCTTCTTCTTCTTCTTCTTCTTCTTCTGACAATTTTCTTCTTCTTCTTTCAATTATATTCTTCTTCTTTTTCTTCTTTTCTTCTTCTTTTATTTTGTCATCTTCTTTCTTCTTCTTTCTTCTTCTTCTTCTTCTTCTTCTTTGTTCTTCTTCTCTTCTTCTTTCTTTCTTTTTTCTTCTTTTTCTTCTTCTTCTTCTTCTTTTTCTCTTCTTTTCATTTCTCTTCTTTTTCTTCTTCTTCTTCTTTCTTCTTCTTCTTCTTCTTCTTCTTTTTGTCATTTTCTTCTTCTTTTGACACTCTTTCTTCTTTTCTTCTTCTTTTCTTCTTCTCTTCTTCTTCTTCTTTTCTTCTTTTGTCATTTTCTTCTTCTTTTGACACTCTTCTTCTTCTTCTTCTTCTTCTTCTTCTTCTTCTTCTTTTCTTCTTCTTCTTCTTCTTCTTCTTCTTCTTCTTCTTCTTCTTCTTCTTCTTCTTCTGACAATTTTCTTCTTCTTCTTTCAATTATATTCTTCTTCTTTTTCTTCTTTTTCTTCTTTTTCTTCTTCTTCTTCTTATTTTGTCATCTTCTTCTTCTTCTTCTTCTTCTTCTTCTTCTTCTTCTTCTTCCCAAGTTATTAGCAACCGTCTGGCATAAAAAGAATTCTTGAGAAACATTTACAATTGATTTGTGATTAATCTATACTTTTCTGATCTTCTTTTATTAAAAGCTTATTATCAATAATAATAATAATAATAATAATAATAATAATAATAATAATAGTAGTAGTAGTAGTAGTAGTAGTAGTAGTAGTAGTAGTTTTGTGTGTATTTAGTGTTACTTTTATTTTGTTGTTGGTGTATTTGTAAATAATCTGTACTTACATTGACTTTCCATTTATATTTCTAATGTAATTCTTTTCTCTTTTATTTCCTCACAAGATGGAAAAATCTTATTATAATCTGCTTTTAAATAATATTATAGATTTCATTTTATATTCATCAGTGAGAGACTAATTATATATTATATATATATATATATGTGTGTGTGTGTGTGTGTGTGTGTGTGCGTGCGTGTGTGTGTTGGTGTGTGTGTGTGTGTGTGTGTGTGTGTGTGTGTGTGTGTGCATATAAATTATGTAAATGCATATATACATTTATATATAAAATCGTTTAAAATATTTACCAATGTTTATGTACTTAATATTTAATTCATACTATATATATGTGCGTGTGTGTGTTCATGTATATATGTATATGCTTGGGTTTATATATATATATATATATATTATATATATATATATATATATATATATATATACAGTACCACCCATATATAAGTATACCCTAGACAATTTTATTCTAAACAAAAGGCACGAGAATTTTATTATATCTAATGGAATATTATACACTCTATACATATTCATATACGAGATAATATATATATATATGTGTGTGTGTGTGTGTTTGATAACGTTTATGTACATACACACACACACACACACACACACACACCACACACACCACACTCACTCACACACACACACACACACACTCACACGCCCACAAATAAGTATACATCTGACAATTTTTCTATAAAAATGATTTTCTTTTAAACAAAAGACACAAGAATTTTATTATTTCCAATGGAACATTATAAACTCATTATATATTCAGTCTGAGAGAATTATATATATATATATATATATATATATATATATATATATATATATATATATATATATATATATATATATAGTATCCAATTGCCACTTTAACCTTTCCGTCGCTGTGGCATCAGTAAATAATCCAAAAGTTCTCAATATATTAAAAATAAAGAGCCGTAATACTACTACTAATATTATTATTAGAGGAAAAATAATGGGTCTCCCCTGGTTTCAATCATATTGAAATGATTTCTCCAGGACCCTACCCTACGTTATCTAAGTCGATGTAATTCCTTTATATATATGTATGTGTGTGTGTGTGTGTGTGTGTGTGTGTGTGTGTGTGTGTGTGTGTGTGTGTGTGTGTTTGGGCAGCATTCTTTCATTTATATATGTAGAATTAAACAAAAGACACATCTCTTGTTTAACAATTTGATTTTTGATTTTTTCGAGTTTTCTGGCCAACCGTTTAATGTTTGGTTGGAATTCGTGAATAAGTCCACCATAGTTCAGGTCCCGAGTACTTTCGGCACTTCGAAGTGCCATCATCAGGGGTGATGTGTTCCAATGCAATACACACATTTTAAAATGCCTATAACACCTCTCTCATCAATTCTTCTCCTTCCAGCCTGCACATTAATTAATTTTTTTAAAAACTGGAACACATCACCCCAAATAAAATTGTTAAACAGGAGATGTGTCTTTTGTTTAATTCTACATATATATATATATATATATATATATATATATATATATATATATATATAACCTCTTGCGTATGATCTGCAGATCGAAATCGACACTAGACTTGCACTTGGTGGTGTTGGGATCATGCCTTTTGGAAAGTTGCAGCTCGAGAGAAAGCGCCATTCATGTACAGTAGGGTAGGTCGATTTTCGATCTGTAACTTCTATCATTTGACCGAATTGTCATAAAAATTAGCACACAAGATATTTTTTTCAGAACGTTGTGCTCATTTGAAGAAATGAATTTTAAAGACTAAAACAATCGTAAATTTTTATTATTTCGGGGTTACGCGAAAAGATTGTGGGAATTAAAATAAAATTAAAATAAAACTAGAATTAACATTTTTTTTCTTAAATTACAAACTCTCTTCACCGGAAGAACCCTACGCCAGGTGTGCGAGAAAAAGGACCAAGATAATATCTCGGCCATTCGAGTTTAGGCCTTAACTGGATCTGGTCGCTACTAGTGGCCCGGGAGATATTCCCTTGCCACAGGCGTCTATGACCGATCAATAAAGCCTAAGTCATAAAACCACCTTCTGCCTTTGTCTCTTTGTTTTTCGTTCCTTGAATTCCTTTCCTTTTCAGCGCGTCCACCAAAAATCGAAAACTCTAAGAACACTCACCAAAACAATAAGCCACCTTTAAACCTTTAAAACACCCAAACCTATGGAAGCGCGTGGTCTAATGGGTAGAGTCATAGGAAATGGACTCGTCGGCCCGAGTTCAATTCCTAGACAAAGCTGTTGGCATTTTCACCTGGCGCTAATACCCTTGGGAAAGGTATGAATCCAATTCTCCCTCCAGCTATGGGTAAATAGCAGGGTAGACTGGACTCTTTAACCATGGCTAGGTAACCAGTCTAGGAGAAGGAAAACTCTGGATGCAAACCTGTTAAACTCTGCTTGAAATTGACCTTGTGTCGCATCCTGCTCGTGCGGAGGAGTTGGTAAAAAAAAAAGCACCTAAACCTCTTGTTGTCTTGTTGTTCTTATTGTCTAAAATAGCAAAAAAAGAGTTGGAGATTCTTTTTTCTCTAATTTAATTCAATATCTAGTAACATCCATCGTATTTCTAAAAAAAAGAAAATAAAGAAAAAGAAAAACCCGTATATTTTCAATTTGAATATTAATTATATTATTTCATTCGCTTTATTTTAATATAATAAATGACAATATCTCTACAACACAGAACGCAGAACACAGAATGCAGGTTTGAGAATGGTTTTCTGGAATGTCATATGACACCCTACGAGTCCCTAAAAAGTCATGGAAATTATCTAATAGAAATAATCATGTATTGCAAACCTATATTGCAATACTTTTGACTCACAGTTGTATTTTTTCTTAAATGGATTTCTTTTAATTATATTTATATTTCTATTATCATCTTATTGCTTAAAAAAGCCGAAAAGTGTTGAAGATTCTTTTTTGTTTTATTTAATTCTATATCTAGTAATATCCATCATATTACAAAAAAAAAGACACGGCATATATTTTCTAGATTCAAGTTGAGGTAACACCTGAAGTTACGGACCATATGACCTTTAGGCACCTCTTTTGCTTTGCCGATTCATAAGTACATTTTTTTCCTGATATTATCTTGCTCTGTGACTTTGATAAAAATAGCAGGCATTGAATTGGGCCTATAAATCAGGTAATATGGTTGACTTTGTGTTGTATACGTCTTTCTTTACTTACTTCTATTCTTCTTCTGGCGTCTTTGACATCTTAAGTTCTAGCTTCTCTTCTAACATCTCTTCGTCTTGGTGGTCGGTCGCACTTAACTCATTTCTTCTTCTAGATCAGTCTTGTTACCAAGACATTCATTAATCACAAAACCGTGTTATTTTTCTTAAGCTTTTATTTACTTAACTAAACATTTCATATAACTAAACATCTGACTAACATAGCGCGCGTATGCAGTGAGTTCCAGTTAAGGCAGGACATCTTCTCTGCCTGACGTCCAACTGGAAACTGAGGAACCAACCAGGCCCCACGTGACTTCACGTATTTCGCGGGCTTTCTGTACTATTCCATGGAAAGTCCCGCCGGTGATATGAAAAGGGCCATCACTTTAGAAATACAGGGGATTGACAATAATCTTATGCAACCGCATAGATTATGTAACATTTGGCCATTAGGCTCATGTTTTTATGGATTCGAGGTGCTTACCCGCAAGTAATGTCTGCCAAACTTCCCAGTCTTATTAAGTTTATCATTAAAGCATGTGCAGTTAGTTTGCTTGAAATCAAAAGAAATACCAATCACGTGACACCATACGGGTCTTTAAAAGATATGTAAATTATCTAAGAGAGATAATTTTGTATTGAATATCTATATTGCAATACTTTTGACTCACCGTTGTATTTTTTTTAAATGTATTTCTTATAATTCTATTTATATTTCTATTATAATCTTATTGTCTAAAATAGCAGAAAATAGTTAAAGATTCTTTTTTCTGCTTTATTTAATTCTATATCTAGTAATATCCATCATATCACAAAGAAAAAAAAACACGGCATATATTTTCTAGATTGAAGTTGAGGTAACACCTGAAGTTACAAACTTAAACAAACAAACAAGTCGATTTAGAAATATAAATTTCAATGATTTCTCCGAGAAATGGCAAAATTAGAAAAAAACAAAAACCACAACAGACACTAATTCCTTTGTAATGACTTCTTTGTCTTTGTTCTTTCTGAAGTCAAGATGTAATAAAGCTGGCGGCAAAACTCTTCCATTCATTTCTATTTTATGCAAGTTAACACAACGAAGGCGGATCTTTTGCGCGGGGAATCACAAAGAATATCAAAACAAAAGGAGTTACAACTGTTTTTTTGTAGGTTTGGCACAGAAAAAATATGGAAGCATCGAATGGATATATTAAAATGGAGATAAAGATATTCATTCATATATATATATATATATATATATATATATATATATATATATATAATTATATATATATATATATATATATATGTATATATATTATATATATGTGTATATATATATATATATATATATATATATATCGATTCGAGTTCAATTCCTAGACGAAGCTGTTGGCATTTCACGATTCGAGTTCAATTCCTTGACGAAGCTGTTGGCATTTCTCAAAGCGCTAATACCCTTGGGAAAGGTATGAATCCATATATTCTCCCTCCAGCTATGGGTTAAATAGTAGGACAGACTGGGCCCTTCAGTCTAGGAGAGGATAACTCTGAATTCAAAATTCCTGAGGTCGGTCGTTGATTGGTTTGTGGCAACAATTGATGCACCAATTTTTTCCTATCGACTGTGCCAAAAAGTGTGGATGGTCCAACACAAGCCTTCACCACTATAAACAAATCCCTGTGTGGGAGTTCATTGTGTGTATGATCCCTCATAGGTCGAAAATCGACGGGAGAGTCCACTATTATTATATATATATATATATATATATATATATATATATAGAGAGAGAGAGAGAGAGAGAGAGAGAGAGAGAGAGAGAGAGAATGTATATATGATATAGAATGAATAGAGAATAAATGAAAAAAGTATTGGCATGAAAAGGTACTCAATGCTAATAAAGCAGAGCAGATTTATAATCAATAGTAATGGTATCATGGATGATTTGGACTCATAACTTAAAGTTTCATGGTTATGCAATCTTCAGATGAGTCAAATGAGTCATACCATTTGACTCATCTGCGGATTGCATCACTATGAAACTTAAAGTTACGAGTCCAAATATATATATATATATATATATATATATATATATATATATATATATATATATATATATATAGTGTGTGAGATGGTCACTGTTTCAGCTTTTGCTGGAATGGCGTACCAAAGGCAGTATTAGAGTGGTAGAGTGCTCAATATAGAATAGAGCTGTTATATAATATAATAAGATAAATATATAAAGGTTTTACATATCTATTTATTAGGTGACAAAGGAACATTCACAACCATATTGGTTTCATGCGATACAATCATCAGGTGAAGATGATTCAAATGTAAGGAGAATCGAAAAAATTTCAAAAAATGTCAAAAACTTCAATAGACATGGGATGCGTATGATTGGGTAACATGATGTGCGTATGTATGTGAAGGTAAATTGAATGTATGAGAGTGTTTATGGGCTGCATAAAGGTTGCGTACGCGTAGTAACTGGTCACACACATAATACGTTGTTCTGTGAATGTGCGACATTTTAACAATGCTTATGCACAAGCGTTTGTGTTTGTGCATGTATGTGTGTGTGGGTGTGTGTGTGTTTTTTTTTCCATCCAGATGTGTAGGTTATGTATATTGTATATTGTCGGGTCGAGTTAGTTGAGGAGTGTGGTTGAATAATATTAACTTTAAGATTACAAATGTTGTATATTATGGGCGGGTGGGGGGTTATGGAACGGCGGTGCTGGCTAAGTGTAGCAAATACGCACGAGGTTGCGGTGTCAACCGGACATGCTTGCGCGCGCGGTCGCACATACACACGACATAGACACGCATACAAAACAATATTCATACATACCGATATGCACACACATGCTACTATATGTGCAACGTAAGTCATACATATACACACTGAAGCGTATACGCATACTACTATGGCCCCCACGTGTACATATATATGCACATACGCACACACGGACACACACATATACACGTATATACGCACACACATATACGCGCACACATACACGCACACACACACGTACAAACACATATACATACATACGCATACATATATGCACGCATACATACATGTGCAAACATACACACATATATGCGTACACACACACATGCATGCATGCACATGCATGCACACATATACGCGTGCTCGCACACGTCCACACATGTACGTACACACACACACACATGCACATATGCGTGCACGTATACGTCCACACATGCACGTACACACATACACACACACGCATGCATACACACGTTCACGCGTGTACGTACACACAGACACAGCCGCATGTATACATGCCAGTACATATATATATAATTATATTATATTATATTATATATATGAGGAATGAAGGATTTGAATATATCCGACAAAATGTGGTTGAGAATAGAGGAAAGTGTGGATATAACAACACAAACAGCTAAATTGCAATTGATACATCGCCTTTGATGAGGCGAAATATCAATTGAAATTATATCAACACTGAAATTTTCATTAAATTCGGTTAATTCCCTGATTTTTTGTATATTTTTTTTACTTTTGGCGGGGTGACATACAATGGTGGAATTTAGGTCCGTTTTAAGTTCGATTTAACCGGAAATTGTACTTTCGGTCCAGGAAATGGTTTGAAGAAATCTTGGATGCGGCAGTTTTACGGCCACATACTTCCCATCTCTCAAACCATTCAATTAAGACGAGCAAGACCTGGTCAAAAATACATCTTCTCCGATTCAAACAAATATGTGCTGTTGGTACACCTTGAATGATGGACATAAAAGCATCAAATTCCCTGTCATTGTAAGTAGAACACATCTCAATTGCCTTCCAAAAAAATGTCGGCACACGTGATATTTCTTTCAATTCCGATGGTGTATTTATATACTCCAAGTTCAACAAGATGAAAATCACTATTTAAAAAATAATGATGATAAAGTTTGGCACTTTATTTAACTCAACCATCATTTACTATGTGATACTCCTTATCGAACTCTATCCGAAAATCATATTAGTTTGGCACTTGATTTGTACACGAAATTAACCATTTTTGCCCACTCTCAGGCCTCGAAAATCACCTAAAACTCCGAATTGAGCACTTTTTTCACCATCAGTAAATTAGGCATTAGAATCCATGAGAAAAAACAATAAAATCGATAACGTACATTTTCATCAAAATACGTAGTCTTATAATGGCTGAAAAATGGCATTTTGGAGGCACCTTTCAAGTCCCATATCTCCCCTAATTCTCAACTGAACTCAACCATCTTTTACTATATGATACTCCTCATCGAACCCTAACAGTAAATCATATTGGTTTGGCACTTTATTTGTACACGAAATTGGCCAATTTTGCCCACTCTCAGGGGGATTATCAGGCCTCAAAAGTCACCTAAAACTCCGAGCAAATATTTCCTTTTAGTAATTTTCATTATATCTCGTCCAATAATCTGAAATGAATATTCAGACATCTGTCTTGTAATCAGTCTGTCAATGGATTAAAGAATCTTGTTACATAGTGTTATAACAGAACGATAACACTGGTTTACAATTTTTTTTTTTTTTTGTCTTAGGCAAGAATGTGAATAGGTGTTTTTTTACTTTTTGGGTGTGCTGAATTCAAATTTATAAACAGTCTTGCTCTATCACCTCTAGTTTCTGTCTTTTAAATAGTCTCATTTTAATATATACAGAGTATATATGTGCTTATTTCAACAGTTGCAGCAGCTTATTACAGATAAAATAGGATAGATAAAGAACATTGACGGAATAAATATACTTGATGACACAATGTACACAATTCATAGTACCGCAGACAGTTAGAAATGTGTTTTCTTAGATGATCTGCTGACTGTCAGCGCACTACTGGCCAGCGCACTACTGGCTGTTGATTAAGACATGTTGGCTACGCTTAACTGCCAAAATCCGTCTTGATATATAGCTATATATATATAATGTAAGGCTATCACTTACATTTATTGCATAATAACTAAAAAAGAAGACATAAGTCACACAATATTAGAAATTAACCCTGAATGCATATACGCCTTTATGTACAGTATGCGTACAGAATGTACAGTATGCATATCTAAAAAAACTAGAGGTGATGAGTAAAAACGAATTTCAAATCTGAATTCAGCACCCCCAAATTAGGTTAAAACAGCTATTTTTGTGCTTGCCTCAATTTCTTTGTAAACTAGTGTTATTTTTATTTAAAGACTTTTACATTTTTTTCAGGTCACTTAACTGTGAATCATGTACCTTTGAGACGTAACACAGATTCTCAAAGATACATGGTGGAATTTCGGTCCGTTAAGTTCGATTTAACCATCTTAAGATTTGTACTCCTATCTCAGGGGCTATATGGATTACAGAGTCCGTTGTTAATTATGAAAACTATTCATAAAGACCAGACACTTTGTTTTGATGAGTTGGAGCACCACACCTACCGTTAGCTCTCCAAATTTCCACAGAAATCAGTTTACAAAATATGTACTACACATGCGCTGATTTGGCGGAGATCGATATCGAACCTGAAACATTACGATTCCTCGGCAGGTGCTCTACCGGCTGAGCTAAATCAGACCCTTGGACTCATATCTCAGTGGCAATATGGGGATATAAGTAAAAAAGTAAAGTTGACGGGGCGGCCTAAAGTCGGTATCAGCCAGTCAGCGAGGGAGTCTATCCCCTTTTCAATAGGGCTAGACCAAGGAGATTGTTTTAGCATCTGAGGTGGAGCGCCACACCTACCATCAGCTGCTTACTTTAACGCACAGATCCCTGTGCTACTCATACGCTGAGTTGGCGGGGACCGGTATCGAACTAGGAACCTTGTGGTTTCTAGCCGAACGCTCTACCGACTGAGCTAACCCGGCCCACCAGTGTAATTAGAATAACTGAACTGAAAATCTTCCGGAGAGGCGAAAATGAAACTGAAAGTTAAAGTGAAAGTAATGCCTGGTGTCCCCTTATTCTACTCAGATGAATTAATTCTTCTTTTTTCCCAGGCTAAAGAGCTCCAACTGCCCTCCAATTAATTCATAGCTGGGGGGGGGGGATGTATATTCTTTCCTTTAGCAAAATCCTTACTGTGAAGTGAATACAAATGATCTCAACCGGAGTTTGCCAATTACTTTACCTCGAAGATAACCAAAATTCTACTTGCGCACTGACAAGTCATCTCACGGCATCCAGTATCCGCACAAAGATTATCAAGATTAAGTCTATAAATACTTCAATTGAGACAGTAGATATGAACAGACTGAAGTAGACAGATATGAACAAAATATCTTCAGTATAAAAATACCCCGAAGATAACTAAATTTCTACTTCCGCACTGGCAAGTCACCCTCACGGCATCCAGTATCCGTACAAGATTATCAAGATTAAGTCTAAAAAATACTTCAACTGAGACAGGTAGATATGAACAGACTGAAGTAGACAGATATGAACAAAATATCTTCAGCATAAAATAACCCACCAAGGGTTGACATGCCATAAAACCAAACCAACCAACCAGCCAACCATTTTATCTTTAAAGAAAATACTGAAGTAGATAGATATGAACAAAATGCCTTTCGCACAAAATAACCCAACAAGGTTTGACATGCCATAAAACCAAACCAACCAAAGGAAATAATTTTATTACCAAGATCAAGTCTAAGTACTTCAATTGAGGCAGGTAGATATCAACAGACTGAAGTAGATAGATATGAACAAAATGTCTTCAGCATTAGATAACCCAACAAAGGTTGACATGCCATAAAATCCAACCAACCAACCAACACGTTATGGGTTATTTAATGCCGACATTTGCTTGGTTTCCTTTGGTTTATCTGTTTACTGGTGTATCATATCCTTATAAAGAGCTCCAAACTGCCCTGCAATTTATTCATAGCTGTAGGGGTAGATTCTTGCCTTTATCAAAAGCCTTAGTGTGAACTGAATGCAAATTATCTCAACTGGAATTTGAACTCGGTTAGCCAATTACTTTAAACCCCCCCTCCCCCCCGGGGATACCCTCAAATCGCTACGCCTTTGGTAGGGAATGGCAAAGAAGTTCATCTCACAAGCCATTGGAAATAATTTGATTATTCCTCGGAAAACTCTCTATCCTGATGATCCATAAAACTGAGTTACTTACAAAAAAAAAAAAAAAAATCCAAGCAATCAATAAAAAAATATATCTATACATATATACTTCGAAAATAAAACAATTAACGACAAAGTATATATATATATTACACATTTAAATATCACCAGGGATTGGTTTTGAGCAAAAATAATACAGATTTTATTATATTCGTGAAGATAATTAAAAACTAAAATTTGTATATTAACAGAAGGTAATTGAAATATGATGTTGATTGATTGAATTAATCACCTCATCTATATTGTATTTATTTTTTAAATTGTAAATTATTGAATTGAAATTTCTTACTATATTGTTATATATTTACGTGGGGATTTTATGGGCATCCAATGGGGAATTAACTTGTGATAAGTAATAATGGATCTGCGAGACTAACTTTTTTTAAATCCCCTCTCTACCAGGCGACGCCGGGTAGCCACTTCTAGTACCATATATAAAGGCCAGTTGTGTATATATATGTATGTCGGAAGAAACTTCGAAAATAAAACAATCAAACAAAGTAAATATATATACACATTAAATATCATCAGGGCTTGTTTTTGAGCAAAAATAAGAGAGATTTGATTTAATATTCGAGAAGATAATTAAAAATAAAAATTTAAATGATAACAGCATGGATATTTTCTTTTTTTTCATTTAATATTTTAGATAGTAGACATTAATATTTCTTTTCAGAGTAGCTGGATCAATGCAAGATTCTGCGTGCTGGATTCCCGGGTTTCGATTTCTGTCGGAGGGAAATCGTAAGTATACATCGCTGATGAGACTTAATAAAGTTTAAAGCAGCTGTACGATGTTCTACGTAGGACATAATATTGCCGAGTTCGCTTGTAATGATTATTTTCATTAATTATCGAATCTTATACGATATACGCATTGTAATTGCCTTCAAGCAAAAATATATATAATATATAAATAATAATATACTTTACTCAAACAATGCTTCTAAAGCAAATTATCAAATCTCATATATATATATAATATATATATATATATATATATGGAGAGAGGGGGTCCCAAAATAATGTATACACACTTTAAATCGTTATAACTTATTCGTTTTATGTATTTTGACTTGTAGATAAGATTGATACAAGAGAAAGAATACACATTTAAAGAATTTGACGGACCATATGACCTTTAGGCACCCCTTCTACGATCTCGACTCACAAGGACACTTTTCTCATTTACACCGTCAAAATCCAGTTGTTTGTTAGGGTTAGGGTTAGGGGTTAGGGTTAGGTTAGGGTTAGGGTTAGGGTAGTTTTATAATTTAAAAATAAACTCTAAAAATCGTCTGTTAACAATTAACCGGATTTTGACTGTGTAATTGGAAAAAATGTCCCCACGAATCGAGATCGCAAAAGGGGTGCCTAAATGTCATATTGTCCAATTTGAGAGTAAAATATACAAAAACATTGCAAATTAAACTTTATAAGATATAAGATACTGCAATGGTAGAATGTTCATAAAATGATGAGTTCACATCAAATGCTTATAACTTCTTGTGCTCCTTTTGGGCTTGTTGTGATCTGTGTCGTCAAGAATGGTCCTTTCTCATACACTGGATGCTTCCATGTTCTTAGAATTAGCTAAGATGCTTTAAATAGTGAATGTGATGGCGCATTTCTGTGAAACTCTCTTAATGTTGAGTGTCAGGCCGCTCTGTTTTTGCATCTACCTCCCACCTGTTTGTGTCAATATGGTATTCCTCATAACTCTCTGCAAACATTTTTAAAATCTCACAAACCTTACTTAGAGGCAAATCAAATCTGGGTTTTTTTTGTTTGTTTTTGTTTTGTTTTTTTTTTGTAAAAAAAAAACCTTACTTAGAGGCAAATCAAATCTGGAATAATAATTAAGAAAAATTAAAATAAATGATCAGACACACAGATATAAGCACGCACGCACACACACACACACACACTTACACACACAAGCACGCACACAAACACACACATAAACAAGCACCCCAACCACACAACACACAGAGAATTTGAACACCTGAGACAGAAACAAATTGAGCAAGCTATGACCACTTCAGTTCGAGTATTCTTCGATGATAGGGATTTTTCTCCCGAAATATAAGGAATAAATGGACAGGTTAACAAACAACATCATAGTTACCTTCTTTTTTCTTTACACTTGCATTGTGACAGCCTTCAAAGCCAACCAACAAACCCAATATAACCAATACCTAATCTCTCNCCAATTACAGATTGGGACGACCTTTACTGTTCAAGATCTACAGTTTTTGTTGGTTTGTTTTTTCATTTCTTCTGGCAAGTCCAATATTTATTATTATTATTATTATTATATTATTATTAGTTTTGTAGTAGTAGTAGTAGTAGTATGAGTTGGTTGTGGTGGTGTGGCAAAATATATATTTTGAGGTAAAAATTAATTAACTCCATTGATTTCTCACCATGAAATTATCAACCATCCATTGTGAAGTTTACATATAAACAATCATATGTGAATTATATAGAAATAGAAAAATAATTGATCTAATAAAAATGAAGCATATAATCTCTAGATAATAAATGCAAATGTCAGTGTCACATTTTTCAACTTTACTACTAGAAGCTGTAGCCCAACATATTATACATTTTGAATCAGGCCAACCCCATGAGCAAATTAAACATTCTGGGCTGAATCTAAACCTTCAATCCTTCTCTAATAATAAACTGCAAATGCCATGTATCATATTTTTCAACTTTGTTCCTAGAGCCTGTAACCCAACATATCATACCATATTTTTTCTATTTAACTATAGATGGAACCCTAACAGATACCGACCACTCCAGTTTAGAATAGATCTTGGAAGTAATGGGATGAAGGGTATCACATTACCCAGAGCTCCGAATTAGAACCTCTCCATTAGATGCAGTTTCACGTCATACCCAGGCATGAGGACCCTCAGCCACCGCCTTCTAGCACATATGATAAAAGGTTTCGGGCTTGCACACCCTGCATGGTGGTCAATATTTTTGTTTTTATCTGTATGATGGGATATTTCAAAGTTCACTATCTATTCATCTTCTATTCAAATAAACCTATTATTATTCCCCAGAGCTCCAGAATTGGAACCTCACCGTTAGATGCAGTTTAATGTCATACCCAGGACATTAGGACCTCACTAGCGCTTTCTAGACATATATGATAAAAAGGCTGGAGAGTTTGCCATAAGGCAATAGGGTGGACAATCATATAGGTGCTAGGCTAATGGTATGTGCTTTCCTAGTATATTTATTTTGTATCACATTAATTCGGACCATATGACCTTTAGGCACCCCTTTTGCTTTGCTGATTCATAAGGACATTTTTTTCATTTACACACGTCAATATCTGGTTGTTGTAACAGACGATTTAGAGGGTTTTCTCTCAAATTATAAACTAACCCCTAACCCTAACCCCCTAACCCTAATCCCAACCCTAACCCTAACCCTAACCCTAACCCTAACCTAACCCCTAACAAACAACCGGATGGACTGTTGACGTGTAAATGAAAAAAATGTACTTATGAATCATCAAAGCAAAAGAGGTGCGTAAAGGTCACATATGGTCCAATTATTCTACTGAGGGGGGGGGGGGGTTCGCTTTTGGTACCGAGCTGTCGCCTATCGACAAACTCCCAACGTTTTGTTTTACAAAAATGAATTGATCAGCATTTAAAAGGGTTGATATGCCGTTAAACAAAGCAACCACCCCTAAGAGGATTGACGTTATTTTGAAAAAGGAGTAAAGATGAAGAATAAAAGTTTTATAATTTTTCTTTTTTTTTTTCATCATCTCAAGGTTTTGAATGAAATAGATGCCAATCAGCAATTGTTTCTGGAGTTGGGAGTGGGAACGACATCAAAAGTCTGAGTTTCAGGAGTCTTCGCACAAAAGAATTGGTTTTTGGAATAAATAAAATCAATGGGAGATTGCTATCTTCTGTATTCTCCAAGAACTGATGAAGCAGCAAGGATACAAAGAATGGCGCGCAAGAAAGAACACCAATCCTTTTCTTTTATATTCTTTTGTATTGTTGCGAAACAGAGAGATAGAGAGAGAGAGAGAGAGGGTGGAGGAGGAGAGAAAGAAAGAGAGAGAGTGGGAGAGAGGGGGGGAGGAGAGAAAGAAAGAAAGAAAGAAAGAGAGAGTGAGGGAGAGTGAGAGAGGGGGAGGGAAGAGAGAGAAAGAAAGAGGTGGAGAGAGGAGAGAGAGGGAGAGAGAGGGGAGAAAGAAAGAAAGAAAGAAAGAGAGGAGTGTAGGGAGAGGAGGAGAGGGAGGGAGAGAGGGGGAGGGAGAGGAGAAAATAAATGTGGGAGGAGAGAGAAGGGAAGATAGGGAGGAAAGAAAGAGAGTGTGGGGGGAGAGTGAGAGAGGGGGGAGAGAGAGGGGTAGGGAGAAAAAGAAAGAGAGAGGGGGAAGAGAAAGAAAGAGGGAGAGAGAGGGGTTGAAAGAAAGAAAGAAAGAGAGTGTGGGGAGAGTGAGAGAGGGGGAGAGAGAGAAAGAAAGAGTGGGAGAGAGGGAGAGAGAGTGGGAGAAAGAAGAAAGAGAGTGTGGGGGACAGTGGGAGAGGGGAGAGAGAGAAAGGTGAGGGAGAGAGAGAGGTGAGGGAGAGAGAGGAGAGGGGAGAGAAAGAAATAGAAGAGAGAGAGAGAGAGAGAGAGAGAGGAGAGAGAGAGAGAGAGAGAGAGGGGGGGCGTGAAAGTGAAAGATTCTTTGCACTGAAATTCCAGATATAATTCCATCCTTACAGTCAACATTATCAAGAGAAAAAAAGGAAAAAGAGATAGATAGATAGATAGAGAGAGAAGAGAGAGAGAGAGAGAGAGAGAGAAGAGAGAGAGAGAGAGAGAGAGAGGGTGGGGGGTATGTGCACTGAAATTCATGAATATATTTGCTTCCTAACGTTCAGCAATATCGAATAAGAAAGAAAGAAAGAAAGAAAGAAAGAAAAATTATAGATAGATAGATAGATAGATAGATAGATAGATAGAGAGAGAGAGAGAGAGGAGGAGAGAGAGAGAGAGAGGAGGAGAGGGGGAGAGATATGGGTGTTCGCGTGAATGTGAGAGTTTTGTGCACTGAAAATTCATGAATATTATTTTCCCTACAGTCAACATTATCAAAAACAAGACAAATAAAAATATATTATATATATTATATATATATATATATATAATTATATATATATAATATATATATAGAGGAGAGAGAGAGAGCAGAGAGAGAGAGAGAAGATTGCACGCGTGAACGTGAGAGATTCTGTGCACTGAAATTCATGAACATTATTCCTTCCCTACAGAAAGTATATATAAAAAAAATGAAAATAAAAAATAAAACTAGAATAAGATATAATAAAATAAAAGAAAAGAATAATGGCGTCTTCCCTTAGGAGATAGAGATTAGAATCCTTGAAACAGGGCTCCAAGAATGTAGCTGGGATATAAACAAGAATTTCAACTTATGACATTCCACCACTGCCATAATTTACTTGAAAAACAGATAAAGTACAAAAAAAAAAAAAATAAATAAAATGGAATTGACTTGAAGCATTAATATTTAAAAAAAAAAACATCCGAATTTTGTGTTTATTTCATACTAAACTATTTTTATAATCTTATTATATCTATATTTTTAAAATATTCTATAATGATATGAGCACACACACACCACACACACACACACACACACACACACACACACACACATATATATATATATATATATATATATGGAGAATATGTGCTAATTGAAGTCAAACCTAATTTTTTTGAAAGTTAATTCATTAATGATTAATTAAAATTAACTTAAAAAAAATTAGGTTTAACTTCAACTAAGCACATATCTCCCAAATATTGTCGACTGAAAATAGCCATATTGTTTATTTTTTGATTTTGCCCTGAAGAGCTTTATGCGAAACTAATAGTAGGTTCGTCTGACTCAGTAGATTATCTTTATTACTTGGCTCTACTTAGGTATATCGAGCACTTTTTACAGATTAGCTTCTCCTAGCGGTTATATGAATAATATATATATCTATATACATATATACATATAAATTGTTTTTCTTTTGGCCAAATACTGTACCAATAGATTATTTTTTGTGGTACAATATGTTGGTCTTTTCTTTTTTTCAAAATTTTTTTCTTCCTGGTTGATGTTTGGTAGTATATTTTTACAATCAAACTCTCTGCTGGTTTTTTCTCTCCGCAAGGATCTACCAACACGCTTGGTATATTAAATTATTATATAATATATATAATTATGATATGCCTTTTTTAGCCGACAATTTTGGGAGAATATGTGATTAATTGAAGTCGTACCTATTTTGAAAGTTAATTAATTAATAATTAATTAATTAGGCGGGCATACCTATTTAAATGTAAGGCTAGACAAATCGAGAAAAATCAATCTCTGTATGTACATTTCGGCCTATTAGGCCTCATCAGCAGAGCTATAGATAGGAAGACCGCCTTGTGCGTGATCGAAACCCGACTGTCAAGCTGACATGAGAAATCGTAACCCCTACACCAACCGGACCTTCTTAGATCTTTCGTTTTGTTTAGAAGTAGGTTTCTATTCCTCTTATAGTGACTTCTTCTACACGACAGTATAGAAATAAATACACAAACGATGTGTTTTGATATGGCTTTTTTTTAGCCGACAATTTTTGGGAGAATATGTGCTTAATTGAAGTCGTACCTAATTTTGAAAGTTAATTAATTAATAATTAATTAATTAGGCGGGCATGCCTATTTAAATGTAAGGCTAAACAAAAAAATCAATCTCTGTATGTACATTTCGCCTATTAGGCCTCATCAGCATATATATATATATATTTCTATGTTGAAAAGAAATAAAGGAAAGAAAGTATTGAATGGAAAAAATAGGCTATTTTGATTAATTTAGCTTACACGTGTTTCGGTCAGGAGTTTATCCATATGACCTTATTCTATCTATTATTATTTTTAAATAACAAAATGAAATGAAATAATAATGATAGAAAAAGATGTAGAAATGTTCTGCACACAAAGAAATATCGACCTTCCTCAGAGTAAATCCTTATTTAAAAATTAAAAAAAGAAGAAGATCCTTATGGTGAAACTCGAGTAGATTATTATGTACACACTATAATAATAATGATAATTATAATATATATATATATATATATATATATATATATACGAGTGTGAGTCAAAGAGTAATGCCATTTTGTTTAGGACAGGAACATGTATTATACATCAAATGAAGCTGGTCCTCAGAGGATTCAATACTTACTTCTTCACACCGTTTCTCTCAATAGCAATGTTCCACCTTCGAATGGGAGCATGTATTCCTGCCTCGTAAAATTCTTGTTGACGGTTCTTTGAGCCACTTCTTTACTGCAGATCCGCTTCCTTCATACTCACCAGATTTAGCACCTTCAGACTATTATCTCTTCGGCCCCTTGAAAGAGGTTTGAGAGTAAAAAATTATTCCAGTGACAATGAAGTGAAATCTGTAGTGAAGAAATCGCTCAAAGAACAGTCAACAGAATTCTACGGGGCAGGGATACATGCTCTCATTCGAGGGTGGAACATTGCTATTGGGAAATCGGTGTGGAGAAGTACGGATATGATCCACAGAGGACAGCTTCATTCAGATGAAACTTAGTAAAAAATACACACACACACACACACACACACACACACACACACACTCATAACCAATCCTTATGCCATTCACCATATATAAAGGAATCATTACATCTTCAAACCCAGTATATAAGACCCACCCACCCCTTAACACCTAACACTTGTGGCATCATTATCAGAACCCATTGCTACAGACCCTATTCGAGAGAGAGAAAGGAAAATCTCCTACTACCAACCTCTGCTAACACCAACAACTGACCACCCCTCCCCTTATTCACAACCTCTTAAATCACCAGTATGAAAATGTTCACTATTGAAGCAAGAACTCAATCCAAAGTCCTGAAGAAGGTCTAACGTCTAACAGACCGGAAACGTTACAACGTCGACATCACTACAATAAACATCCATTTTCTACAACATCCCGTGTTTGTCTACCCCCTTCTCTCTCTCTCTCTCAGAGGAGTTATATATAATATATATATATATATATATATATAATAAATGAATAGATAAGTTATATTACATCCAACACGAAATATCATACATCACCATGGCCACCAAACACAAATACGCTCTTTCATACGCACATACACGCGTGGACACGGTAATAACGTCACAGTCTACTACGCACACGTACAAACAAAAATGCGTATTCACATAAACATGCAACACGAGAATGCAGCTATTAAAAAAATACCATCTGTAACATTTTCCAAAAACAAAAATCATTTAACTAAAAATGCCATAACAAGACAACAACGACTTCAGTTCCAGTGTTCTTCTGAAAAAGAGATTTTATCTCGAAATATCAAGAATAAATTACAGGCTAACAAACAACACCATTGTTACCTTATTATTTTTTCTTTACACCTGCATTGTGATAGCCTTCAAGAGCCATCCTTTGCGGGATTTACTTGTCAAGATTATTTTCTATAATTATCGAATTTTATGCGATACATGCATTTATAATTGCCTTCAAGCAAAAATATAAATAATAATATATATATATATATATATATATATTTATTTATTTATTTGTTGAATTTTTTTAAATATATAAGTTTTTCATAAGCAACTACCCAGGTTTCAGGTTATTTCACCATCGTCAGCCTGCTAAATCTTCTGGTGTTAATTTGAAGACATTAGATAAATAAATAAATAGAGCTCCTACAAATTTATGGTTGAGCACTGTGATTTCTTTGTTTCATCCAAAATTTATATATATATATATATATATATATATATATATATATACTAAATCCTGATAAGAAATTTCTAATATTTCTCTGCGAACAATTTCCATTCAATTTTATTTTATCGATTGTTTTTTCCACAAAAATCTTCGACTTCCTTCTTTTTGTTTATTTTTCTTTTTTTCAATTGACACCGCAAATCTGTGCGAGAAAATCTTTTTCAATCAATCTATCTCGGCCACCTACACAACACGAGTGAAAATAAAAGAACAATTTATTCTGATTGCCAAAGGATCTTGAAATTTATAGAAATTGCAGAGACTTGTTATATATTTCATGCGTGAAAAAAGGTCTTCGTAAAATTGGAATAATGTTTTTTTTCCTTTAACTGATTTCAATTATAGCGATTTTTATACCGGAAGTTGAAACTAGGAGATGTGATGAATGTCAAGACCCTCTAGCAATTGCATTTAATAAGAACTATTTTGTCAACAAGTTTTCTCATATATATATATATATATATATATATATATATATATATATATATATATATATATTTAAAAATTTGTTTTGGGATGAAACAAAGAAATCACAGTGCTCAACCACAAAATATGTAGGAGCTTTATTTATTTGTTGAATTTTTTAAATATAATTTTTTTCATAAGCAACTACCCAGGTTTCAGGTTATTTCACCATCATCAGGCTGCTAAATCTTCTGGTGTTTATTTGAAGAGATTTTGTGTTGTTATGTTTATGGACCGCAAATTACGTCGGTTGATTATTGCGGACGCTCTTTATGTATTCGATTATATTTTTGAATTTTTTTATTTTTTTAAATTCCTGTATTTTATAAAAAACTAATAAAGTTATCTCCCTTTA
Source organism: Doryteuthis pealeii (assembly GCA_023376005.1). Taxonomy (NCBI): domain Eukaryota; kingdom Metazoa; phylum Mollusca; class Cephalopoda; order Myopsida; family Loliginidae; genus Doryteuthis; species Doryteuthis pealeii. The sequence continues at coordinate 65,344,177 of CM042170.1, read as the reverse complement.
ACCCTTTGAAAATTTGTTTTTAATTGTGATTATTTTAATCAATTTCATATGTTAAAATATGTATATCTTTTTAAATTTTCTGATGTTAAATCCTATACATTTTTCAATTTAATTTTTTGGGGGGTGGATGGTGAGTTTCCCTTATTGGAAAATGCATTCTTTTTTTTAATAATATATATATATATATATATATATATATATATATATATATATATATATATATATGTATATATATATATATCACTTTGTTTACAAAGTTTGAGACCTCTTGGTGAATTCATTTTCCGCTTAGAAATGTAGCGATTGAATAGCCTGCTATACTTGGCAGCTGATTGTGGCTGTATGGGTAAGAGGTTTGGCGAGCGTAAGTTCGTTCGGGTCTCGAACCCGGCCAGAGTTAGCTGTTAAAAATGGTATAACTGCACCGATGAGAGGTGATACCTCGAAACACGTGTCTGTAGTTTACTCTATTATACGCTCCTAATTTCAGTTGAGCACTTTATTTAGGAGGGATTTAATTGCAAATTCACCGTATTCAGCGTTCAGCTAAATCTCAGTTTGTTTACAAAGTTTAAGATCTCTTAGTGAATTCATTTTCCGCTTAGAAATGTAGCGATTAAATAGCCTGCTATACTTGGCAGCTGATTGTGGCCGTATGGGCAAGAGGTTTGTCGAGCGTAAGTTCGTTCTGGTCTCGAACCCGGCCAGAGGTAGCTGCTAAAAATGGTATAACTGCACTAATGAGAGGTTATACGTCGAAACACGTGTCTGTAGTTTACTATATATATATACATATATATATATATATATATATATATATATATATGAAAATAAAATGGAAATTAATCCGACAGTATGAATAAGATATAATGAAAAAACAAAAGATGTTTACAAACGAAATAGGCTCATCAGAAGAGAAAGTGTGCAAACCGTTTCGGGGCCAATACTCTTGACGGTTTAAAAAGCAACACCCGACCCATCCTCAACTAATATGAGGACCCTATTGCATTATAATGTATCAACCGCACGTGGGTCGGTCATCAACAAAAATAAGACGGGAAAAAAGACCGTTAGTAATTTTTTTTTTTTTTTGATAAATTCCAACGTTTGACTAGCAGCGTTCTGTTTTTACTAACGGTCTTTTTCCCGTCTTATTTTTGTTGATGACCGACCCACGTGCGGTTGATACATTATAATGCAATAGGGTCCTCATATTAGTTGAGGATGGGCCGGGTGTTGCTTTTTAAACCGTCAAGAGATTTGGCCCCGAAACGGTTTGCACACTTTCTCTTCTGATGAGCCTATTTCAGTTGTAAACATCGTTTGTTTTTTTCATTATATCTTATTCATATATATATATATATATATATATATATATATATATATATATATATATATATAATATTTAATATACCAAGCGTGTTGGTAGATCCTTGCGGAGAGAAAAAACCCGGCAGAGAGTTTGATTGTAAAAATATACTACCAAACATCAACCAGGAAGAAAAAAAATTTTTGAAAAAAAGAAAAGACCAAGATATTCGTACCAACAAAAAATAATCTATTGGTATAGTATTTGGCCAAAAGAAAAAACAATTTATATGTATATATATGTATATAAGATATATATATATATTCATATAACCGCTAGGAGAAGCTAATTTGTAAAAAGTGCTCGATACCTAAGTAGAGCCAAGTAATAAGGATAATCTACTGAGTCAGACGAACCTACTATTAGTTTCGCATAAAGCTCTTCAGGGCTAAAATCTGACTCTATTTCAGATTTTAGCCCTGAAGAGCTTTATGCGAAACTAATAGTAGGTCCGTCTCAGTAGATTATCCTTATATATATATATATATATATATATATATATATATATATATGTAGTTAAACTGGGACAGTCTTAGAATAAATTTTGCAATTATAGAACCATCAATAATACTTCCAATAAAATTATCTTTTGATAACATTCAAACATTTAAATCTTTTCCCATTAATTTTGTCTCTAAATGTTTCTTTCCATTGTTTAATTTCAATAAAATATGGAAGACCCAAATTTCTCTTTACGTTTTACGTTTATGGTTGTAACGATTTATTGAAATAGGTATTTTTTTATTATTAGTATTCAATATAGAATTCTTTTTTACTTTTTTACTTTTTTCAAAGGAACCAAAAAAAAAAAAAAAGAAGTAACCATTCTAATGATTCCCTTTAATCTAAGACTTTATCCATTCTTCAACGTTCTATTCATTTCATTTAAAATATACGTTGGTAAAAGCAAAAAACAAAAAAAAACAAAAAAAAACAATTAATAATCGATTTCTTTCCTAAATTTGGTAGCTTTGAACTTGTCCAACATTTCAAGGGCTTAAGTCATTTTTCCCCTTTCTTCTCAGAACCTGAATGGGTAATCTATGAGGAAGTGCGTCCCGGTCTCCTGCCTCAAGAGTTGCTGCCCGGTGACTATCAAAATAACGACCCAGCTCAGTCTATTCAAAACTAACTAACTAACTAACTAACTAACTATCTATCTATCTATCTCAATTTGGTCATATTTATCTATATTACTTTAAATACCAAGATTCTTTTTATTCATGAAGAAGTGCGTCCCGGTCTCCTGCCTCATAAATTGCTACCCGGTGACTATTAAAATAAAGACCCCAGCTACGGTGTTACTTGAAAGAAACAACCAACTTAGGGCGTTAAATGTATTTTAGGGGGGAGGATACTCTTTTTTGTCGTAATTCTTATTTATTTATCGTAATTTGTTCTAATTCTTGTTTATTTATCGTAATTTCTTTTATTCATGTTTGTTAATGTCTTGTTTTTAGTTTAAATAAACAAGAATTACGACAAAAAAAGAAGCACCCCCCCCCCAAATACATTTACTTGTCGAAAATATCTATTTATCTCTATTTGTTCGTATCTATATTATTTTGTTTGTTTATCTATCTATCTATCTCAGTCTATTCAAAACTATATATCCATCTTCATATCTATCTATCTATCTATCTATCTATCTTAATTTGGTCATATTTATCTATATTACTTTAAATACTAAGATTTTTTTTATTCATGTTTGTTTACTGTCTTGTTTTTAGTTTAAATAAACAAGAATTACGACAAAAAAAGAAGCGACTCCTCCCCCCCAAATACATTTACTTGTCGAAAATATCTATCTATCTCCATTTGTTCGTATCTATCTATATTATTTTGTTTCTTTATCTATCCATCTATCTATCTATCTATCTATCTATCTATCTATCTCAGTCTATTCAAAACGATATATCCATCTTCATATCTAAACAAGAATTACGACAAATTACGATAAATAAACAAGAATTACGACGAGCTGGGGTTGTTATTTTGATAGTCACCGAGTAGCGGTCTTTGAGGCGGGAGACCGGGACGCACTTCCTCATAAATTACCCCTGAATGTTAGAATATTCTATGCCCCATCAGGGTCGGTTTAGCTCAGTCGGTAGAGCGTTCGGCTAGTAATCACAAGGTTCTTGGTTCGATACCAGTCCCCTTCAACTTAGCACATGAGTAGCACAGATTGGGTAATCTGATCTGTATGTTTAAGCGTGGAGCTGATGGTAGGTTTGGTGCGCCACCTCAACAAAAACAATCTCTCTAGTCTAACTCTAGCGAAAAGGGGATAGACTCTCTCGTTTTTCGACTGATACCGACAATAGGCCACTCTACCAACTTTAAGTACTTTTAAGGGCCGGTTTAGCTCAGTTGGTAGAGTGTTTGGCTAGGAATCACAAGGTTCTTGGTTCGATAACGGCCCTCGCCAACTCAGCGTATGAGTAGCACAAGGATCTGTGCGGTGAAGTAAGTAGCTGATGGTAGATTTGGGGTTCCGCCTCAGATGCTAAAATAATCTCCTTGGTCTAACGCTAGTGAAAAGGAGATAGACTCCCTCACTGTCTGGCTGATACCGACATTAGGCCGCCCTGACGACTTTATATATATATATATATATATAATGTTGTTCTGGTTCCAACGGGAGAAAATTTAATATTATAATAGAAAAGTTGCAGAAACACACACAACCTATCAAATATCGGACATATTCTGCCAAAATAATAACTCAATGCCTGAAGAAGACATTCGATCAGAAACACGTGTCGCATATATAAGATAAAAAGAATAAAACATTTTTTTCTGAGAACATAATACATTTTGCGGACCTTCTTTTTTATAATATATTATATATTATATATATATATATATATATATATATATATTATAAAGTGGAGGGTGCATATATTTGCTAGTATATATATATATATATATATATATATATATATATATATATATATATATATATACTAGCAAATATATGCACCCTCCGGGTGCAAGTATTTAAGTTTTAATGTAATAATATATTATATTAAACTAGAAAGGCTAATGAAACTAAATAAGAATGCAGATAAAAAGATTTGAAACAGAGGGGGTATAATCGAAAAATAGAACAACTGAAACTTACTCTTCCATCACTCTTGTCTTTCATTGTTATTTTTTCTAATTTAAGTATTTAGTTAAAAGAGGAAGTGAATAATAAAATGACAGTTATTTTTTCTTGTTAACGGATTTAATTTAAGATTCATTGAAGAAATGTTTGCTTATATTCATTATAATAAAACCAAACAGTTAGAAATCAATAATACTAAGCACATATTTATTAAAATCACATTTTTAATATCAATATGCAAATTAGCCTTCCCATTCACACTGTAAACCGCTATTTTGTTGTACATATAAATATAATTGCATGCTATTAGTATGTAGATATGGTTAACAGTATTAATAATGTAAAACAATTTTATTAATAATTGAGGTTTAAATAAAAATAAAATCCTTGAGAATGTGATATAAATAACTAAGGGAATTGTGACTTGAGTAGGAATATAGTTTCGGTTACAGACAGAAAAATACACAATCTCCATTATAATAAGATATATAGCATGAGCGCATAACCGAGTATATCCGTTGTGGTATACGTCTTATTTCTTAGCTTGTCCTATCCCTGTAGCTTATTCTATGCTTGAGCTGAGTATGGATCGGAGTAGCTCTTATAACTTCTTTGGTTTTTTTTATTTTATTTTCTTTTTCTTTTCATTGTCCGAATAGTTGTTCAAACAAAAGTTTTTGGAACTGTTTCAAATCTGGCTGAGTCAGTCATTTCAGACTTTGACTAGAAAACATGGACACTGTGGTAAATGTAGTCGTTTCACCCTGACAGGTTTCCTCTTTTGACTGACAGTTGAGGGCAGGCCAAAAAGAAACGGAACTTTTGAAAGAACACACAAGAATGTTTGTTGCGTTTAACTTTTTATTTCCAACTGGCTTAAAGGGTTTTCTTGTAGAAAAAGAATATCGACAAAAATCGTGAACATGTTTTTTTCCACTGTCCATCTTCAATCTCAACTGCGACCAAAGAAAAATATAGTGTTTTGCAAAAAGAAATCTTTTTAGTATAGCCGTCTCGTTACACAGACAGTATATTGTTACATAATTCGTGGGTGCCTACGAATTATTACTGTAGTGTAGTACACAGAATATCTATAAAAATCATGAACAACAAGTCCATTTCCTACGATTCTAACCACTACACCACACATCCCGTATATATGAGTACATTATTTCGGACCATATGACCTTTAGGCACCCCTCTTGCATTGCTGATTCATAAGTACATTTTTTTTCATTTACACCGTCAACATCCGGTTGTTGGTTAGGGTTAGGGGTTAGGGTTAGGGTTAGAGGGTAGTTTTATAATTTTTTTTAAATTCTAAAAATCGCCTGTTAACAAACAACCGGATGATGACAGTGTAAATGAAAAAATGTACTTATGAATCAGCAAAGTAAAAGGGGTGCCTAAAGGTCATATGGTCCATTATTTCTTTCAAAATGAAAAAAAAACAAACCTGCTTGCATCTTTAGTGGAACTATAAGTAAAGTAAAGTCGTCGGGGCGGCCTAAAGTCGGTATCAGCCAGTGAGCAAGGGAGTCTATCCCCTTTTCAATAGCGCTAGACCAAGGAGATTGTTTTTTAGCATCTGACGTGGAGCGCCACACCTACCATCATCTCCTTACTTTACCGCACAGATCCCTGTGCTACTCATATGCTGAGTTGGTGAGGACCGGTATCGAACTAGGAACCTTGTGGTTTCTAGCCGAACGCTCTACCAACTGAGCTAACCCGGACCATTAACAATCAAAATATAACCCTACTGATTAGTATTGAGGATGATGATGATGATGACAATTCTGTTTGGATGGTACTGATTTATGTTAATGATGATGATGATGCTTAGTGGTAGATACGATGGTATTGGTGGTGATGCTCATTATTATTGATGATTATGCTAAAACCCTTGTGGGATATCTAATGCCAAATATTGAATGGTGCAAAATTCAGGAAGGTAAGTCAGCGATATAAAAAAAAAAACAAAGTGCTCAATACGTTAGTAGAGAAAATTTATTACAATATAGGTACAAGTGATAACCTATTCGAGTTTCACCATAAGGATCTTCAGGGTTAAATCCACTGAATTAATCGAGATACTGATTAATTGCAGTCGACTACACGTGTGTGTCCTTCGCGTCAGTATCTCGATTAATTCAGTGGACTTAACCCTGAAGATCCTTATGGTGAAACTCGAGTAGGTTATCACTTGTACCTATATATATATATATATATATATATATATATATATATATATATCTTGTAGAAAAAGAATATCTATAAAAATCGTGAACAACGCGTCCATTTCGTACGACTCTAACCATTACACCACACATCTCGTATATATAAGTATATTATTTCTTTCAAAATAAAATAAAAATTCTGATATTCATCAAATTGGGAAAAATCTGAAAGTTCTGGCAAATGTAATAGACCCCTTACTTTTATCACTAAACATTACTTTATACAACATACAAAAGTGTGAAAAGATTCTATACAGTTTAGTGTTTATATATCTATCATAGGAAATTCCATCTGTCAGTGTGACTTCATAGCTTGCCTCAAGGCTGGGCTGCTATCACACTCAAGGAAACACAAAAGGTATAAGATGTAAGTAAAATCGTCACTTCTATATAAATAGACTTTACCAACAGTGAGAGAAGCAGCAACAACAAGCAACTTCTTTTATAAACTAGCCAATGGGATGACAGGACAAAAAAGCATTTAAAATCGTTTACTGTCTTCATACCAGTCACTGGACTACCAATGCCAAGGAAGGACGGCTGACTGAAAGCTAACTACAGACTTGGAATAACTGTCATTCTTCATTAACAACTTACTAGAGAGTTATATTGACGATAATATCTTCTTCAGGGGACATAATATGAGAGGGTAATGCCGACGGGATCAACGCATTTTTTTCTGCCTACCACCCATGAGCTTCGGCTTGTGGGTGGGCCCACATAAAAATGTCCTTGTGTCACGCCTTCATAAGTGGGATGAGAGGCAAATACCTTACTGAGACTGCGAAGAATACGGAACCATTACGCGAACCATCTACCTCGATGTTTTAGCACTACGTTGCAAGTTACTATATGTCTGGAGCAAAGGGCACCTCAGGTTGTGTAATGGTTAGCAAGGATGACTGGAAAACCATGACAAGTGAGTTCGAGCCTCACTGGGTGCCCCTTACATTCAGCCTTGTGCCATATCTAAGCGAAGCTTAGTAAATAACTATATGTCTGGAGCAAACTGTAGTTGAATTTACTAGTATATTGAATACTGTTAATTAACACCCGAAGAAGATATCAGAAGATCTGAAACACGTGTCACTAATGTAAAATAATAATAATTATTTAAAAAAAATATTATCCTTTTTTGGAGACCTTTTTTTTAAATAAAATATTTAATTTTATTTAATTTTATTTAAGAAATAAACCACAACCCTGAGAGAAGAGAGAGAGAGAGAGAGAGAGAGAGAGAGAGAGAGAGAGAGAGAGAGAGAGAGAGAGAGAGAGGGGGGGGTCTTTAGATTACAAAGACTTTGTGGTAAATGTTCATTTATTTAATTGCACATATGGACATATTTTCTAACAAACACGTGGTATTTATCCTAGACGGGATAAAAAAAAAGACCCAGCTCAGCTGCAGGGGCTTCCCCCAGGCAACATCTGCCCCCCCCCTCGTCTAAAGGGGTAAAGGCTGTTTTAATTGCCCTACACCTGATGCAACCAATAAAAAGCTATTTTTTGCACCGCCACCCTACCCCAAAAACTTGCTTCTTGCCAGATCCCCATTTTAAAGCAAACCTTGTATCACATCCAAACACCACCCAGGGTGGATTTATATCCACTTACGTACAAGGGGAGATATTATATTTTCAAACTTTGTAAAATCTTAAAGACAAACTTACAGAAAGCTTCAGACCATAACTACACATATAAAAAAATAAATATTTTGATACACTAACGTTGCATAAATAAAATCGGTTAAATCGAAATTAACTGACCTAAATTCCACCATTGTATGTCACCCCGCCGAAAGAAAAAAAAAACCAAAATCAGGAAATTAACCGAATTTAATGAAATATTCAGTGTTGATATATTCATGAATAAAAGATATAATGCACCAGTTATTTTATTTAAAACTTTTACATTTTTACAGGTCACTTAACTTTGAACCACGTATCTTTGAGAATCTGTATTACGCCTCAAGGATACGTGGTTCAAAGTTTACTGACCAGAAAAAATGTAAAAGTTTTTAAATAAAATAACTGGTGCATTATATCTTTTATTTATTAATATATCAATACTGAAAATTTCATTAAATTCGGTTAATTCCTTGATTTTTTTTTTCTTTCGGCAGGGTGACATACGATGGTGGAATTTAGGTCCGTTAATTTCGATTTAACCATAAAATGTCATTTCTGATATTTTACAATTACTTGAAAAAATGAGATGAATGTTCTTCAAACTTTATAAAATTTAAAACACAAAAATTTTCAGACCAAAACAACACAAACATAAAAAAAATCTTCCATCCTTGGATGCAACTACGTAGGAGACACTCGAGTTGAAATAGTTATTGTTGAGAAACTTGAGTTCAAATCCTGGACAAGGCTATTTTCATTTTTTATAGCGCTAATACCCTTAGGAAAGGTATGAACCCAACTATTCTCCCCAGCTATGTGTAAATAATAAGACAGAATGGGCCCTTTATAACCAGCCTACGAGAAGGAAAACTCTGAATTCAAACCTGTTAAACTTCGCTTAAGAAACTGACCTTGTGTCGCTTCCTGCTCGTGCGGGGGGGGTGTTGATAAATGCATCTCTCTCTCTCTCTCTCTCTCCCTCTATATATATATATATATATATATATATATATATATATATATATATATATATATAGAGAGAGAGAGAGAGAGAGATACACACACACACAAATATATATATATATATATATATATATTGAGTTCTGTGTAGATAATTGGAATTAGGGAAAAGTGAGTTTGCTAAGCCAATTAAATCAAAAATTAAATAAATAAATACGAGCGGAGAATTAAAATATGCACATACGTTTCATAACTCTCTCTCTCTCTCTCTCTCTCTCTCTCTCTCTCTCTCTCTCTCTCTCTCTCTCTCTCTCTCTCTCTTGCTCACTGACAGTGTAAACGTGACAGGTGGAATGTCAAGTGAGATACTGGTCAGTTTTTTTTTACTTAATTGCAAATTACGACTAATTAGAACCAATCAAAATGGATTTTTTTCAAACATAATTCAATCCTAAAAGTAAGGAATATTTTAGTATAACTTTCGTGTAATTAAACTAAACTGTAAAAAAGCCATTAGTATTATATATATATATATATATATATATATATATATATATAGAGAGAGAGAGAGAGAGAGAGAAAGCGTGTGTTCTCAGCATTCCCCTATACGGCAGCGACGCCTGGATAACGTACTCACGTCACGTGAAAAGAAACTGGACAGCTTTCATCTCAGATGCCTACGCCGCATTCTACACATTGACTGGCAGGACAAAGTGCCCAACACAGAAGTGCTGGAACAAGCAAACATAAACAGCATGCCTGCCATCACCTGCGAGAGACGCCTGCGCTGGCTTGGCCATGTCAGGAGGATGGACAAAGGCCGCATCCCCAAAGACCTGCTGTACGGTGAACTAGTGGATGGCACCCGACCGACAGGGAGACCACGCCTACGCTTCAAAGATGTCTGCAAGAGAGACATGAAGGCATGCCACATCGACATAAACACATGGGGGGCTTGTGCCGAAGACCGTGTGACCTGGTGCCTCCTCGTCAAAAAAGGAACGAAGGGGAGTGTGTGAGAGAGAGAGAGAGAGAGAGAGAGAGAGAGAGAGAGAGAGAGAGAGAGAGAGAGAGAGAGAGAGAGAAGGGAAAGAAGCCGCCATGGAAAAGAGAGCTAAAAGGAAGGAGAAACAGCAGCACCCCCAACGCCTGCAGAAAGCACCACCTTTTGTTTGCAGCCACTGCACCAGAGACTGCCATTCAAGGATCGGTCTGTTCAGCCACTCACGTAGCTGTAGGTAAACAAAGAAGAAAAAAACGGACACCACGCCATCGTCTTAAATAGACGGAAAGTTGCCAAACATATATATATATATATATATATATATATATATATATATATATATATATATAAAATGTTGTTCTGGTTCCAACGGGAGAAAATTTAATATTTTATAAAAAGAAGAAAGTCCGCAAAATGTATTTTGTTCTCAGAAATTTTTAAAAATTCTTTTTATCTTACATACGCGACACGTGTTTCTGATCTGTTGTCTTCTTCAGGCATTGAGTAATTATTTACGCAGAATATGTCCGATATTTGATAGGTTTATCTATTATAATATAATAATATTATAATAGAAAAGTTGCAGAAACACACACAACCTATCAAATATCGGACATATTCTGCCAAAATAATAACTCAATGCCTGAAGAAGACAACAGATCAGAAACACGTGTCGCGTATGTAAGATAAAAAGAATAACATTTTTTTCTGAGAACATAATACATTTTGCGGACCTTCATCTTTATATATATATATATATATATATATATATATATAAACATATGGCTATTTTCAGCCGACAATATTTGTGAGAATATGTGCTTAATTGAAGTCGAACCTAATTTTTTGAAAGTTAATTCATTAATAATTAATTAGGCGGGATTTAACTATTTAAAGCTAATGTAAGGCTTTAACTATTTAAAGCTATGTAAGGCTAAACAAATCGAGAAAAATTTAATTTTTCTCGATTTGTTTAGCCTTACATTTAAATAGTTAAATCCCGCCTAATTAATTATTAATGAATTAACTTTCAAAAAATTAGGTTCGACTTCAATTAAGCACATATTCTCCCATATATATATATATATATATATATATATATATATATATATATATATATACGCGTGCATGTGTTTATGATAAATCAATATCTATTTGGTAATTTAATTATCTCTTTACTATGAAATGCTGTTTGACAAATCTTATCTGACTATTATAATATAATAATATTATAATAGATAAACACACACAGCCTATCAAATATCGGACATATTCTGCGTAAATAATAACTCAATGCCTGAAGAAGACAACAGATCAGAAAGACGTGTCGCGTATGTAAGATAAAAAGAATAACATTTTTTTTCTGAGAACATAATACATTTTGTGGACCTTCTTCTATATATATATATATATATATATATATATATATATATATATATATATATATATATATATATATATATATATATATATATATCAATGGTAATATTATGGTTTCACACTCATAACTTAAAGTTTCATGGTAATCCAATCATCAGATGAGATCAGTGGTTGAGATGTCAAAAACCAGTCGTGAAATGGTTGAGATGTTAAAAATCAATTTTTTTAGCGTTTATATGAAGCGTTTTTCACGCGATGGGAAATGTAAAGCTAAAGATATATATATATATATATATATATATATATATATATATATATACGCGTGCATGTGTTTATGATAAATCAATATCTATTTGGTAATTTAATTATCTCTTCACTATGAAATGCTGTTTGACAAATCTTATCTGAAATTCAACTAGTTAAAGGGAAATAATAAAGGGAGATAATGCAATGACCCAATAAAGAATATAATACAATAAGAATACAAATAATTTATGAGACTGCAAAGTCTTATAAATCATTACCATTTACTCTTGAACATTTTTTGAATGGCTATCCTTCTACATCAAAATAGTAGTCATCGAGGCGGCCTAATGTCGGTATCAGCCAGTCAGCGACGGAGTCTATCCCCTTTTCATTAGCGCTAGACCAAGGAGATTATTTTTGCGTCTGAGGTGGAGCGCCACACCTACCATCAGCTCCTTACTTTACTGCACAGATCCCTGTGCTACTCATACGCTGAGTTGGCGAGGGCCGGTATCGAACTAAGAACCTTGCAGTTTCTAGACAAACACTCTACCTACTGAGCTAACCCGACCCCTACTGAGTTCATATTCGTGTGTATCAGTTGGTACTTCTCAATATTTATCGTAAAACCGACTGAATATAAAGCTTCCATAATTTGGCAATATTTAAAATCCCTACCAAACATTATTCGCGCTACTATTTTGTAATTATTGCCAAGCGATCTCAATATTATGTTAAAGCGACAATTCTTCCAAGCCGTATTTGGTTTGGTATGGTTTGATTTGCGGCACATCAACCTCGGTGGGTCATTTAATGCCGATAAAGTTTTGAAATAAAGTCATTCTTAATGGATAATACATTTTTTATAAATACATTTTTCTATTTAACCCATAGATGGGACACTAACAGGTACTACCACTCCGGGTCAGAGTGGACCAGGGAGCAATGGTGATGAACGGGTGCTCCACATTCCCCAAACCTCCAAAACTGGAACCTCACCATCAGATAGAGTTTAACGTCATTCCTAGGACATGTAGACCCTCAGTCACCGCCTTCTAGCACCCATATGATAAAAAGGAATTGGGGCTTGCCATGAGGGCAATAGGGTTGGGAAAATCATATAGGTGCTAGAGCTTTTAGTGACCAGCCGATTGATCGGAGGGGACCTCTCCGACCGACCGTCTAGCCCAAGAAAGGGCCAAAGTGGAGTATTGCAAGTCATGAACTGCTCATCCACCTGGGCTCTATCTAAGCATCACGGGTCACCACCCACGGCAAACAGGTAGCCCCATTTGGGGGAGTCTTACCCCTCTTCAGAAGTGCTGTCGATGCATTCTAACGCCGCACCGACAGGGCGGAGTAGCGATTAAGAATGAATATATTTCATAATGTTGTCGGCATTAAATAACCCACTGATGTTGATATGCCGTAATCAGCAAGAACCAGAGTAACTAGAGAAACGAAGTGATAAAGTAAGACCATCTCCTCTCCAAGTAAATCTCTAATCTCTCTCTCTCTCTCTCTCTCTCTCTCTCTCTCTCTCTCTCTCTCTCTCAGGTCTGTCATATAGAGTCAATGAGCCAGTGGAAACTTACCACTGACTGTCAATAACCCTTGACCCCTAGAGGCACGAATCTCACACGTCATGAAAAACACGTGATTTAGTTTAGAGATTAGATTCGACCTAGCCACCGGAGAGCAGACGTACTCTGGGGCGATCCCGACCACGCGGAAAATCATGGGCTAAATAATAAACTTGATCAAGATAAAAATAGAAGTCTTGTTTTAATTTCAATGACCAAAATCAGACCAAAAGAAGCATTAAGTTAGAAGAATCAGTCAGCAACAAGACAACAAGATGGCGGCTGGAGGAGATGGATGAGGAATCATCAAAAACCAGAGTTAATAGAAATGAAGTGATAAAGTAAGAACATCTCCTCTCCAAGTAAGTCTCTAATTTCTCTCACTCTCCCTCTCTCTCTCTCACCCCCTCTCTACCTCTCTCTCTCACTCTCTCTCTCACTCACTCTCTCTCCCCCTCTCTCTCTCTCGCTCTCTCCCTCTCGCCCTCTTTTTCTCCTCTCCCTCTCTCTCTCTCTCTCGTTCACTCTCTCTCTCGTTCACTCTCTCTCTCTCTTTCTCTCCCTATCCCCCCTCTGCCTCTCCCCCTCTCTTTCCCTCTCTCTGTCTCGTTCTCTCGGTCCCCCTCTCTCTCTACCTCCTCTCTCTTTCACCGTTTATATACCCAATATGTGATGTTAGATGGGGTATATAACAGTATTGTTTTACGGCATATCAACTGTTTTCGGGTCATTTAATACTGAATCAAGTCATTATTATATAAGGTTGTTTACAGTACCTGCTGTTGCTTAAATGGTCACCCATCTAAGTATTGAACTGGCTAATTACTGCTTAACTGGCTAATTACTGCTTAAATTCAAATTAGAAGGAAAAAAACTACAACCTACAACCCCTACAATTAAAGTCGTACTTAATTTTGAAAGTCAGGGTTCGAGTCACGCACAAGGCGGCCTTCCTATCTATAGCTCTGCTGATGAGGCCTAATAGGCCGAAATGTACATACAGAGTACGACTTTAATTAAGCACATATTCTCAAAAAAAATGTCGGCTAAAAACGCCATATCAGAACACATCGTTTGTGTGTTTACTTCTCATATTGTCGTGTAGAAAAAGTCACTATAAGAGGAATAATAATCTACTTCTAAACAAAACGAAAACTCTAAGAAAGTCCGGTTGGTGTAGGGGTTACGGTCCTCGCCTGTCAGCTTGACAGTCAGGGTTCGAGTCACGCTCAAGGCAGTCTTCCTATCAATAGCTCAGCTGATGAAATGTACATACAGAGATTGATTTTTTCTCGATTTGTTTAGCCTTATATTTGAATAGGTATGCCCACTTAATTAATTAATTATTAATTAATTAACTTTCAAAATTAGGTACGACTTCAATTAAGCACATATTCTCCCAAAAATTGTCGGCTAAAAAAGCCATATCAAAACACATCGTTTGTGTGTTTACTTCTCATATATACATATATATATGTGTGTGTGTGTGTGTGTATATATATTAATGTTTTTCTATACATACTCATAAATAAATTAGTGTTTTCATGAAACTCTATTTTATGAGATTCCAGAAAATCTATGTTTAATAATAAATCATTACGAGTTTCCCAATAATCTTCGCTCAATTTATGTTTTATGTTGACATTAATGGCTTTACAAAAATATATTAACATTTTACGCTGTTATTTATTGCAACAAAAAAGAAAATACATTTTGGCAATGTGTTTTATTAAACAACAACAACAACAACAATAGCAACTCTTTAAATACAATAAAAGAAGAAGAAAGGCGAGAAGAAGAAGAAGAAGAAGAAGAAGAAGAAGAAGAAGAAGAAGAAGAAGAAGAAGAAGAAGAATGTTCTAGATGGAGGGATGATTGTTATTGGGAATATAAAACCAGTAAAGTATCAACATTTGCTGCCAATAAAAAAAGGGATTTATTCCTCGTTCCATATCAGCAGCCTCAAACTTTTTTTTCCTGATAAAAACCGAGTGAGAAAAAAAAAAAAAACCAACAAAAAACACCCTTAATAGAAAAATATAGATATTTCCTAGTTTTCCTTTATTAAAAAAATATCCATTTTTGGGAAGAATAACAGTTGAATGCAAAATCGTTTCGAACGTTTTTTTTTTCATCTATGGACCCGTTTGATTCCTATTTTACTCTGGTGGACCCCCATAGCAATTCAGTTTTTTAAAAGTTCTATTGTATTTTTAATAATTATTTTTTGCTTGGAGGAACCAATGGTCTCTGGCCCATGGCACCCGGTTGAGAATCAATAGTTGAGAATCTCCTCAAAAACCTCAATGTTTGGTTTGGTTTGTTTTGTTTTACGGCATATCAACCTCAGTGGGTAATTTAATGCCGATAAAGTTTTGAAACAAATCAATTCTTAATGGATAATACAATTTTTTTATAAATACATTTTTCTATTTAACCCATAGATGGAACCCTAACAGGTACTACCATTCCGGGTCAGAGTGGACCAGGGAGCAATGGTGATGAATGGGGTGCTCCACATTCCCCAAACCCCCAGAACTGGAACCTCACCATCAGATAGAGTTTAACGTCATTCCCAGGACATGTAGACCCGCAGCCACCGCCTTCTAGCACCCATATGATAAAAAGGGGTTGGGGCTTGCCATAAGGGCAATAGGGTTGGGAAAATCATATAAATGCTAGGGCTTGACGTGACCAGCCGATTGATCGGAGGGGGCCTCTCCGACCGCCCGTCTAGCCCAAGATAGGGCCAAAGTGGAGTATTGCAAGTCACGAACTGCTCATCCACCTGGGCTCTATCCTTAAGCATAACGGGTCGCCACCCACGGCCAACAGGTGGCCCCATTGGGGGAGTCTTACCCCTCTGCAGAGGTGCAGTCGGTGCATTCTAACGCCCCACCGACAGGGCGCAAAACTCAGTGTAAATACTTGTTTAAAATTTCTGTCTTGAAATGTAAAGTAATATACATCATTTCAGTTATCTATCGTGACTTGAACACAAGCCTGACTTTTGACATGACCATAAGTTGAGCCTGACTTTTGAACATGAGTTGAGCCTGAATTTTAACCATAAGTTGAGCCTAACTTTTGACGACCGTGAGTTGAGCCTGACTTTTGACTTGACCATAGGTTAAGCTTGACTTTTGACCATGAATTGAGCCTGATTTTTGACTAGACCATAATCTTAGCCTGACTTTTGACTTGACCATAGGTTGAGCCTGACTTTTGACCATGAATTGAGCCTGACTTTTGACTAGACCATGATTTTAGCCTGAATTTTGACTTGACCATGAGTTGAGAATGATATAGAAATGACAGAGTTGCAATTATACAGAAAATTGATGACGGTCTAAAACGATAAAGTATTGATATTTTTTTCTCCGTCAGCCATTTTGTCTCAACTACTTTAATATCAAGATATTGTTAAATAAAAGCAGGACACACATCAAGTACAAAAATTCATCAACAAACCATTTCACTTATATTGAATTATTTCTTATATATATATATATATACCAACCAGTCCATACGAACAGGATGTGACATGAGGTCAATTTCTTAAGCGGAGTTTAACAGGTTTGAATTTAGAGTTTTCCTTCTACAAGACAAGATGCCTAACTAAGGCTTAAGAGCCCAGTCTGTCCTACTATTCACCCATAGCTGTAGGGAGTATAGTTGGATTCATACCTTTCCCAAGAGTATTAGTGTTATGTGTCCAGGATTTGAATCGGGCCGACAAGCCCATTTCCTACCATTCTAACCATTATGCTACGCACCTCTATAAATATATATTAAGCATTTCAAATTCTGATTGAAATAAATGGTTCATTTTGCTTCAAATGATAACATGGAATTTGATTCATCTTTGGCGAGTCATTTGCTGAATTTGAATGCATTCTTGTCATGCTACGAATGGATAATAATATTTCAATTCCATTTGGAGTAGCCATGGCATTAGTACCAAAGTCTTCACTACCATATATATATATATATATATATATATATATATATATATATATATATTATGGACTCTCTCGTCGATTTTCGACGCGTGAGGGTTCATACAATGAACACACAATGAACACCCACACAGTGATTTGTTTATAGTGGTGAAGGCTTGTGTTGGACCATCCACACTTTTTGGCACAGTCGATAGGAAAGAACTGGTGCATCAAGGGTTGCCACAAACCCAATCAACGACCGACCTCAGAAATTTGAATTCAGAGTTATCCCTCTCCTAGACTGGTTACCTACCCAAGGTTGAAGGGCCCAGTGAGCCCTACTATTTAACCCATAGCTGGAGGGAGAGTATAGGGATTCATACCTTTCCCAAGGATATTAGCGCGAAATGTGAAATGCCAACAGCTTCGTCTCGGAATTGAACTCGAATCGACGAGTCCATTTTCCACGCACCTCCATAATATATATATATATATATATATATATATATATATAGTAAATGAAGAAAAAACTGAGCTCTTCTTATGGTCTACCTGCATCAGCTTGGTTAAACCACACATGGAAAGACCCTAACTACGGAAAAAAAACTATCTTTCTCTCTCTTTCTCTCTCTTCTCTCTCTCTCTCTCTCTCTCTATTATATATATATATATATGTGTGTGTGTGTGTGTGTGTCTGTGTGTGTGTGTGTATCTATCTATCTATTTAACTGCCAAACCTATGTATAATTGCTTTTGTTTGTTTGTTTATTGATTTTAACGGCATATCAACCCGTCTGGGGTTATGTCATGCCTAACGGTTAGGAAGTAATACATATCGTATATTTATATTTATACTTTTTAGTAATTGGTTTTAACAAATGTGTTAGCATTATTGGGGATTATGTTGTATGGTATTGATTAGTTTCATGTCTATATTCTATGGTATAATTTTATTTCCCTCAAAAAAGAGAGAATATCCTCCATGTTGACATTTTCAAACAGATCTTTCATATTGTTTGCTTTAAAATAACGGTTTCTGATGTGAGCAAAAAACCTGCATACCATGAATAGTGTTTAACTGTCAAAGGTGTTTGACATGTTTCACGTTGTGGTTGTTGTTCTTGTTTGAGTATATAGGAGTGCGTTAGTCTTGTATGACCAATGCGTAATCGGGACACAATGACTTGTTCCTTTCTAGACTTCCTTAAAGTTGGTCTCCAGCCTCCCAAAATGGGTTTGATTAGGAAGAGTTTATTGTGGATGTTGTTATTGCAGTGTTGTTGCCATTTTGTATGAAGGAATCTATTAATTTATTAATCTATTAATTAAATACTAGTAATTTATACTCAGTTTATATTTGATTCTTGGATGTTTTGATTTTACATTTTCATAAAATATCTTTGGAAAAGGCGTTTTAAAAATGAGTTTAAAAAAGAATTGAATATCCATCAAGAATGAATAAAGCAAAATGTCTTCAGCATAAAATAACCCAACAAGGGTTGATATGCCATAAAACCAACCATTTTGCCAAGCAACCAACCAAGCAACCAACCAACTATATAGCTGGAAGCGTGTGGTGTAATGGTTAAAGTCATGGGAAATGGACTTGTCGCCACGAGTTCAAATCCTGGACGTGGTAATTGCATTTCACTTAGCGCAAATACCCTTGGGAAAGGTATGAATCCTACTCTCCCTCCAGCTATGGGTAAATAACAGGGCAGACTTGGTTCTTTAACCATGGCTAGGTAACCAGTCTAGGAGAAGGAAAACTCTGAATTGAAACCTGTTGAACTCCGCTTAAGAAATTGACCTTGTGTCGTATCCTGCTCGTGCGGGGGAGTTGGTAAATATATATATAGATGGAAATGGTGGGCGAAGGGAAAAACACTAGGACGCATGGATACGATTTTTTCTGCGTCCTTTTAGATTTTTATGCATCAGTGACGCTGGACGCATACCTACCAGCATCTCTGCCAATCAACTATAATTTCAAATTCCTAAATAAAGATTCTGTTTATTTGAAATGACAACAACGAATTTGATTGACAGCTAATAAATATCGACATGAAGAAATATCTTTTTGTTACATGAAGCTGAAAGAGAGGAGTTGGGTGCCTGTCAGGAGGATGGACAAAGGCCGCATCCCCAAAGACCTACTGTATGGTGAATTAGTAGAGGGCACCCGACCGGTAGGGAGACCACGCCCGCACTTTAAAGATGTCTGCAACAGGGACATGAAGACATGCCACATCAAAACCAACACATGGGAGGCTTGTGCAAAAGACCGTGCGACCTGGCGATTACTCGTCAAACAAGGAACAAGAAGGAGTGAAAAAAAGAGGAAAGAAGCCGCCGCAGAAAAGAGAGCCAAAAGGAAAGAGAGACAACAGCAACTCCAGCAAGCATCACTGTTTGTTTGCAGTCACTGCAACAGAGATTGCCATTCAAAAATTGGTCTGTTCAGCCACTCACGCAGTTGCAGATAAAAAAGTGGAAACTACGCCATCGTCTTTAGTAGACGGACGAATGCCAACAACTTATACAGTACGCCAAACTAGATGTTGATATGTGTAACACAGTTGCGTATTCTATATGAGGAGTTGTCATAGCTGTGAAACTGACTTTGGCATAAAGTAACCCAACAAGGGTTGACATGCTATAAAATCAACCAGCCAACCAGCCAACCAACCAGCCAACCAACCAACCAACCAGCCACCCAACTAACCCAGCCAACCAACCAGTCAACCAGAGAACCAACAACCAACCAATCCAGCCAACCAACCAGCCAACCAACCAACCAACTAACCCAGCCAACCAGAGAACCAACATACCAACCAACCAACCCAGCCAACCAACCAACAACCAACCAACCAACCAAACAACTAACTAACCAGCCAGCCAGGCAGCCAACCAATCAACCAACCAACCAACCAACCAGCCAACCATCCATCCAACCAACCAACCAACCAGCTAGCCAACCAACCAACCAACCAACCACCAACCAACCAACCAAACCCAACCAACCAACCAACCAACCAACCAACCAACCAACCAACTTTAATTTATAATTCCAATGTCCCTTCTGTTGATTTCTCATTTCTGTGATTGAATTTCTCTTACTTCCAAGAATTTTGAATTCCTAAATAAAGAAATGGATTCCATTTGGTTGAAATGACACCCTGAAATTTGATTCATTTCTTGTTGAATGTAAATGTATTCTTGACATGCTACAAGTTGTGATTGTGAATCTTAAAGAGTTTTTCATTTTTCACAGTTGCGAAGATCGTTGCATTTGCATCATTCATTCTAATGCATCGACATCGTTTATTAGGAAGCTGATAGTTATTTCTTTCTTTACTCTTCGATTGCATTTCAAAGGGTTTCATGCTAAAAAGGACCAGAAAGAGCTGATATCCTACAGAATCTATTACAGATGCAGACTACACAGATGATCTAGTACTTCTCATTTGTCTCATCATCAAATGCATGTGCATCGTTAATAGTAATCTGATGCTCTTTACTCTCCTATTGCATTTAAAAGGCTTCATTCTAAAAAGGAGAAGAGGCAAGTGATATCACACAGAAACTATTAAAAATGCAGACTACACAGATGATCTAGCACTTCACATTTGCCTCATTCATCAAATTGCATCATTTGCATCATTCATTCTAATTCATGGGTATCGTTTATTAGTAATCTGATAGTTATTTCTTTCTTTATTCTTCTATTGCATTTAAAGGGTTTCATGCTAAAAAGGGCAAGAAGCAGGTGATATCTTGCAAAAACTATTACAGATGCAGACTACACAGATGATCTAATTCTTCTCATTTATTTCATTCATTTAATACATTCAGGATTAACAGTAATCTGATAGTTATTTCTTTCTTTACTCTTCTATTGCATTTAAAGGGTTTCATGCTAAAAAGGGCCAGACAGAGCTGATATCCTTCAGAATCTATTACAGATGCAGACTACACAGATGATCTAGTACTTCTCATTTATTTCACTCATTTAATGCATTCATCATTAACAGTAATCTGATAGTTACTTGTTTCTCTATTCTTCTATTGCATTTCTAACCCTAACCCTGACTGTAATATTAGCTTTAATCATTACTCTAACCCTAACCCTAACGTCTCAAAGGTTTTGGGTTTTTACGTGAAATGTAGTGCTTTTTATACGTAATCTAATGATATTATCTCTTGCGCGCTATTCTGAAGTAGTATTACTATTAGTAGTATCAATAACAGACCGCCCTGTCGGTTGGGACGTTAGAATGCACCGACTGCACCTCTGCAGAGGGGTAAGACTCCCCCAATGGGGCCACCTGTTGGCCATAGGTGGCGACCCGTGATGCTTAAAGATAGAGCCCAGGTGGATGAGCAGTTCGTGACTTGCAATACTCCACTTTGGCCCTATCTTGGGCTAGACGGGCGGTTGGAGAGGCCCCCTCCGATCAATCGGCTGGTCACGTCAAGCCCTTTTTATCGGCTGGTCACGTCAACCCCTTTTTATCATATGGGTGCTAGAAGGCGGTGACTGAGGGTCTACATGTCCTGGGAATGACGCTAAACTCTATCTGATGGTGAGGTTCCAGTTTTGGAGTTCTGGGGAATGTGGAGCACCCCTTGATCACCATTGCTCCCTGGTCCACTCTGACCCGGAGTGGTAGTACCTGTTAGGGTCCCATCTATGGGTTAAATAGAAAAATGTATCTATAATTAAAAAAATTGTATTATCCATTAAGAATTGATTTATTTCAAAACTTTATCGGCATTAAATGACCCACTGAGGTTGATATGCCGTAAAACAAAACCAAGAACAGAATTTTAAATAGTCACAAGAAAAAGATGGTAGCATAAAGACTAGAAATGAGAGTTCCGTTTAATCATGGCAGCTTCAGGAGTCTAATTTCTTAAGGCATTGTTCAGGAAAGAAATAAGGAGAAACATTTTTTTTTAAATATCTATGTAATAAAAATAATTCATCACAAAATCTCAAAGCATGAATATAGCTAATGTAGTTAGAGTATATTTTTTTTATTTTCACGTCGGACATTTGTAATATTTCCAACGTGTAGACGAGATATTCTTCCTATAATGAACATTTTTTTTGATCGTTAGTCATTTTCATTTGTATCTATTGTAAACAAGGAACGTCTCAAAATACAACCAAAAATAATGAAACAAAAACAAAAAAACAAAAAGATGTTATTTACGAAGATTGAAAAAGTAATAAGATATTGAATTCAATAGTTTTCTGAAATTACAATTTTGATGCTTGTTTTTTTTGTTTTGTTTTGTTTTGTTTTATGTTTTATGTTTTTGTACTTTGTCTATTTTAGTCGAAATTAAGTTGAATGCGTCAAATTAACAAATACTGACCTCAGTCTTATGTATCGGTGATGTTTCTTCTTGGTTGGTTTCATGGTTTTCTTATAATTTCTTAATGAATTCCTTCGATCTCTTCTTTTATCTGAAAGCGGCTAGAAACAAGATTCCTAGTTCGATACCGGTCCACGCCAACTCAGCGTATGAGTAGCACAAGGATCTGTGTGGTAAAGTAAGGAGCTGATGGTAGGTGTGGCGTTCGACCTTAGACGCTAAAATAATCTCCTTGTTCTATCGCAAGTGAAAAGGGGATAGACTCCCTCGCTGATTAGCTGATATCGACTTTAGGCCACTCGACGACTTTATATATATATATATATATATATATATATATATATATATATATATGAGGTTAAGTAAACAAACAAATGTGTTTATTTTTATATGACTTTAAGCCGACAATTTTTGGAGGATATGTGCTTAACTGAAGTCATACCTAATTTTGAAAATTAATTAGTTAATTAATGAATTTAGGCGGGCATACATGTTCAAATGTAATATGCTTAGCCATACATTTGAACATATATGCCCGCCTAAATTCATTAATTATTAACTCATTAATTTTCAAAATTAGGTATGACTCAAATTAAGCACATATCCTCCAACAATATATATCTATATATATAAGTGTATTTTGGCAGCATTTTTTCCTTTAAAAATGTTTCGTTAAACTCTACTGACAATTCTTGTCCGACGAGTTTTTGTTCGATCCTTTTTAATTTTCTGGCCATCTTTTTAATGTCAGGGTTGAACTGGTGTAGCAATCCACTAAAGGTTTCATTACGAGCACTTTCGGTATGTCCATCTGCTATCTTCAGGTATGAAACTGCTGGGATGTTTCGGGTGTCTCGTTTTTAAAACAACGAGCAGTAACGTAGGAATTGGTAGTGGGAGGTAGTATATAGGCGCGCGCGCGAGTGTGTGTGTGTGTGTGTATAAATATATGTAATCTTTATATATTTTAAATGTTGTACATTTTAGCAGCAAGTTATTTTTTAAGCAGGTGTTATCAAACAACACGGAACATTTCTTTTCGTGATCTGGATTTGTATCTTTTCCTGTCTTCTGGCGATCTTTCTGATGTTGAAATAGGATTATTCCCACACTGTCTGCCTGAGCGCTTTCGACTGCTTCTTTATATATATATATATATATATATATATATATATATATATATATATATATATGTATGTATGCGTGAAGAAAGAAATGGATATAAAATCCGATAATGTAAATGTGTATGAAGTGTGTTTATAAACAAGAAAATATGTTGAACATAAATAAAACCGAAACGCTATAGCGTCAGGTTCAATAATGAAAATGTTCAACATGTTTTCTTATTTTTTCAAACTCTTTCACACACACACACACACATATATATATATATATATATATATATATATATATATATATATATGTGTGTGTGTGTGTGTGTGTATAGGAGCTGGTTTAGCTCGGTTCCCACCTTGAAATCACAAAGTTCCGGGTCACACCAACCAAGTAAGATGAACGAGACAGTTTTGGAGAAGCAAGGACAAACTCATAAGTAACATTCTCCGCAGAGTGTAGGCTATTCCGCAAAAACCTACATCAATCAGTTCTGTGGGGATTCTGGCTGCTGTGCAGAAGACTTCTCAGAGAGAGAGAGAGAGAGAGAGAGAGAGAGAGAGAGAGAGAGAGAGAGAGAGAGAGAGTCATGGATATCCATGCTGGTAACATGATGATGATGATGATTAGAACGGAAAGGAAAGAAAAAAACAGACACTGATAAAATTGAACTGTTGTTTTTAAATTATTGCCACAAATTTTAATGAAATTTCAATGGCTTAGACACACATAGGAAGTGCTTATTTTCCTTGATTCATAGTCAAAATCCTCTCAGTAGTAAGTAGTAGCAAAAATAATTTATGAGGAAGTGCGTCTCGGTCTCCTGCCTCAAAAATTGCTACCCGGTGACTATCAAAATAACAACCCCAGCTCGTCGTAATTCTTGTTTATTTATCGTAATTTGTCGTAATTCTTGTTTTGATATGAACATAGATATATCGTTTTGAATAGACTGAGATAGATAAATAGATAAACAAAATAATATAGATAGATATGAACAAATGGAGATAGATATATATTTTCGACAAGTAAATGTATTCGGGGGGGGGGTGCTTCTTTTTTTTGTCGTAATTCTTGTTTATTTAAACTAAAAACAAGACATTAAACAAACATGAATAAAAAGAAAATCTTAGTATTTAAAGTAATATAGATAAATATGAACAAATTGAGATACATAGATATGAAGATGGATAGTTTTGAATAGACTGAGCTGGGTCGTTATTTTAATAGTCACCGGGTAGCAATTTTTGAGGCAGGAGACCGGGACGCACTTCCTCATAAGTTACCAAAATTTGTAATCTTCTTAATAGATTTGTTTGTATTGTTTTGTTTTACGGCATATCAACCTCAGTGGGTCATTTAATGCCGATAAAGTTTTGAAATAAATCAATTCTTAATGGATAATACAATTTTTTTATAAATACATCTTTCTATTTAACCCATAGATGGGACCCTAACTGGTACTACCACTCCGGGTCAGAGTGGACTAGGGAGCAATGGTGATGAAGGGGTGCTCCACATTCCCCAAACACCCAGAACTGGAACCTCACCATCAGATAGAGTTTAACGTCATTCCCAGGACATGTAGACCCTCAGCCACCGCCTTCTAGCACCTATATGATAAAAAGGGGTTGGGGCTTGCCATAAGGGCAATAGGGTTGGGAAAATCATATAGGTGCTAGGGCTTGACGTGATTGGAGGGGGCCTCTCCGACCGCCCGTCTAGCCCAAGATAGGGCCAAAGTGGAGTATTGCATGTCATGAACTGCTCATCCACCTGGGCTCTATCCTTAAGCATCACGGGTCGCCACCCACGGCCAACAGGTGGCCCCATTTGGGGAGTCTTACCCGTCTGCAGAGGTGCAGTCGGTGCATTCTAACGCCCCAGCCGACAGGGCGGTTCTTAATAGAATTTAGAGAAACATATTTTCATTTGCAGAGGAAACTTAGCAGTAGTAAAAGAAATCTTCGTAATCTAGGAAGAATTTAGAGAAACATGTTTTCTTGGTCATTTTTATTCATTTGTAGCAGGAACTTTTTTTTTATGCGCAATATAAATTGATTTATTGTGAGACAGTCATATTTTCTCCTCAAAAGT
This sequence comes from Doryteuthis pealeii, assembly GCA_023376005.1. Taxonomy (NCBI): domain Eukaryota; kingdom Metazoa; phylum Mollusca; class Cephalopoda; order Myopsida; family Loliginidae; genus Doryteuthis; species Doryteuthis pealeii. The sequence goes on along the minus strand of CM042170.1, from coordinate 65,318,120 downwards.
TTGTCCCGTATTTTTCCTGTCAATCTGCTCACGTTAGTCAATTGATAAATATTCAACTATGAGCGACTGGGGTGGGGTGGGGGCTACTGTCAGAAATGACTGGATTATTTATGCCGGGCACTTAATTCACCATTTTCCCCTCTTTGCTCTTTTACCATAACATACTAGACTTCTGCTGGGGGTAAAGAATATTCATCATCATCATCATCATGTCGTGCTTGCAGCACGGATATCCATGACAATCTCTCGCCAACCCACAAATTTTGTAATAAAACTGTTAATTTTCCCATTAAACAAATAAATTAGGGTTAAGGTTAGGGTTAAGGTTAAGGTTAGGGTTAGTGTTAGTGTTGGGTTTAGGGTTTAGGGTTAGTTTAATGGGAAAATAAATAAATAATTTGGGTTCTGTTTTTTCTAGGTCACCCTTTACAGGATGACCCAGAAAAAACAGAACAATTATTTGTTTTAATTTACTAAACAAAAGTTCATAATTATCTGAATTTTTTGGGGGAATGGGGTCTTAGCCCTTCTATCAGGGTACAGTCAGATTACAGGGCTGAACTTTCAGGTTTTGTAGACATTTCTTATTTAAAGTGAGTGGCATTTAATCAGAACCTTGGATAGGGCAAGTTTTCAGCTACAAAATGGTATTTTTCCAAAATCTTTCTATAAATTTCTTTCTTTTTTTTTTTTTTTTTTTTTGATGGGCGGTCTTACCCCTTCTACAAGGGACATATCATATTCTAAGCCCCGCTTACATGTCTGGTTATTGGATAGAGCAAACTTTCAGCTACAAAACAGTATTTTTCGCATATTCATCTATAATTCAATTTTTTGGGGAAGAGAGGAGCCTTGCCCCTCTTCAAGAGTGATTGTATTCTATGCCTTGCTTACAGTGTTGATTTTTGGATAGAGCAAGTTTTCAGCTACAAAACAGCATTTTTCCCATATTTTTTCAAAATTATTTCTTTGGAGTGGGGATCTTTTTTACCGCCGTTAAAAGGCATACAGTCAGTTAAATCTAAACTGAACTTACAGGGCTGAAATTTCAGAGTTTCGTTCAGAGATATTTCTTAATTAAAGTGAGTGACATTTAAGTCAGAACCGTGAATAATATGAAAAAAAAAAAAAAAAAGAAATGGCATCAAGACCTCATGCTGGAAGGAGTGGCCCCTTTTATATCACCGATTCCGGTTGAACTGTCAAAGAATCTTTTCCCCTTTCAGATGCACAAGAAACCGTTTCCTGTCAGTCTATTGTTCCGAACGACTTCCAACAAAGCTCAAGGTCAAACGCGCTGTGGAAAGTAAGAATCTACAGCAAGAACTGATTTCTATGGCGAAAGGGAAATCGAGATTAGAATAAGTCATGTGACCAAAAGAGAGAAAGTACATGAAAACTTTTTAGTGCATTTCTCATGTGATATAAAATATTTCAGATTTAAAAGAAAAAACAAAAACACAATGTTAGCAATCCAGGCTGGTTGGTTGGTTAGTTACATTTTATTGCATATCAACTTTTGTTGGGTTATTTTATGCCAAATACATTTTGTTTTATTCATTGATAATGGGTATTTAATTTTTTTTAAAACTCTTGTTTTTTTTTATTTAGCCTATAGATCGAACCCTGATAAGTACTACCACTCCGGGTCAGAGTGAAAAGTAGGAATATACCTCAAGAACTGATTTCTATAGCAAGAGACAATTCTAGATAAGAATAAGTCATGTGACCAAAAGAGAGAAAGTACATGAAAACTTTTTAGTGCATTTCTCATGTGATATAAAATATTTCAGTTTTAAAATAAAAAATAAAATGTTAGCTATCCAAGTTGGTTGGTTGGTTACATTTTATGACATATCAACTGTTGTTGGGTTATTTTATGCCAAATACATTTTGTTTTATTCATTGTTAATGGGTATCTATTTTTTTTTAAACTCTTGTTTTTTTTATTTAGCCTATAGATTGAACCCTGATAAGTACTACCACTCCGGGTCAGAGTGAAAAGTAGGAATCTACCTCAAGAACTGATTTCTATAGCAAGAGACAATTCTAGTTTAGAATTAGTCATGTGACCAAAAGAGAAAAACACATAAAAACTTTTCAGTTCATTCTCATGCGATGCAAAATACTTCAGATTTAAAAGCAAAGAAAACCCAAAAATGTTCGCTAACCAAGTTGATTGGTTGTTTAGTTACATTTTACTGCATATCAAACTTTGTTTGGTTATTTTATGCCAAAGACATTTTATTCTATTCATTCTTAATGGGTATTCATTTTTTAAAAACTTATGTGTTTTTCTATTTAAGCCATATATTGGACCCTGATAAGTACTACCACTCCGGGTCAGAGTGAAAAGTAGGAATCTACATCAAAAACTGATTTCTATAGCGAGAGGGAAATCGAGATTATAATAAGTCATGTGACCAAAAGTGAGAAAGTATATAAAAACTTTTCAGTGCATTTCTCGTGTGATTTAAAATACCTCAGATTTAAAACAAAAACAAACACAAAAATGTTCGCTATCCAGGTGGGTCGGTTGGTTAGTTAGATTTTATGGCACGTCAAACTTTCTTGGGTTATTTCATGCCAAATAGTTTTTTTTATTCATTTTTAATGGGTATTTAGATTTTTGTAAACATGTTTTTTTTTTAGTATTATCTGCATTATTCGGACTATTGTTCCCATCTTCATTGTTATTTTTACAACGTTTCGGCCAATATGCCCTCCGGCCTTCGTCAGGTATTTCTTGTCGGACTCGGAATCATTCTCGGACTCGGGAACCTTCTTTTTATTTAGACTCATGTTTTTTTTTATTTTTTTTTATTGGACCCTGACAGGTACTACCACTTATAACTCCCAAACGGGAGGTCCAGCGAGCTTAGGCCGCTGAATTAGGTTTTTGTAAATAATAGCGTCGATCCCAGGGGGCTATGCCCTCAGGCAACACCTGCCCCCTTGACTTAAAGGTGCAGGGCTGGGTTTATTGCCCAGTGCCTGAGGCGCCCCCTTGAGGGGGAATGCCGACGGGATCGACGCAATTTTTCCACCTGCCACCCATGAGTCTCGGCTTGTGGGTGGTCCCACGTTAATAAGGCCTTGTGCCTAACCCGTACAAGTGGGGTACGAGGTAAATAATCTGACAGGTACTACCACTCCGGGTCAGAGTGAAAAGTAGGAATCTACCGCAAGAACCGCTTTTTAAAGCGAGAGACAATTCTAGATTAGAATGAGTGATTTGCCCAAAGGAATAAGAGAGAAAATATATTTAAAAAAACATTTTCTGTGCATTCTCATGCGATGCAAAATACTCTGGATTCAAAACAAAAAACAAGAAAGTTATTGGCTATTCAGGCTGGTTGGTTAGTTAGATTTTATGGCATGTGAACTCTTGTTGGGTTATTTTTTGCCAAAGATGTTTTGTTTTATTCATTCTTGATGGATATTCAATTTTCTTAAAACTCATTTTTTTAGTATTATCTGCGTTATTCGGACTATTGTCCCCATCTTCATTGTTATTTGTACAACGTTTCGGCCGATATACCCTCCGGCCTTCTTCGGGTATTTCTTGTCGGACTCGGAACCTTCTCGGACTCGGGAACATTCTTTTCGAACTCGGGAACTTTCTTGTCGTATTCCCGAGTTCGAAAAGAAGGTTCCCGCGTCCGAGAAGATTCCCAAATTCGACAAGAAATACCTGAAGAAGGCCGGAGGGTATATCGGCCGAAACGTTGTACAAATAACAATGAAGATGGGGACAATAGTCCGAATAACGCAGATAATACTAATTTTCAAGCCTCATCTCAAACATTCAGAGAAATACTAATTTTTTTAAACACATTTTTTAAACTCATTTATTTCTATTTATCCCATAGATTGGCCTCAACATGTACTACCACTGGACCTGAACGTAATGATGATGAAGGGGTACACTACACTCACCTGAGCTCCAAATTGGGACTTCACCATTAGATGCAGTTTAACGTCATATCCAGGATACATGGGGAGTAACGGCAATGAAGGGGTACTCTACACTCCTCAGAGCCCCAGAATTGGAACTTCACCATTAGATGCATTTTAATGTCATACCCTGGACCCTAAGAGCCTCAGCTCCGCATAAGTAATTAACCTTGTGTCACATCCTACTTACGTGGAGTTGCTGGTAAATATATACATACACATTTCTCTTATCAATAATTTAAAGTGTTTTTTGGACCATATGACCTTTAGACACCCCTTTTGCGATCTGGATTCGTGGGGACATTTTTTCCATTTATACCGTCAAAATCCGGTTAATTGTTAACAGACGATTTTCAGCGGTTATTTCTAATTATAAAACTAACCCGTAACTCTAACCTCTAACCCCTAACCAAACAACCAGATTTTGACGGTGTAAATGAAAAAAGTGTCCTTGTGAGTCGAGATTGCAGAAGGGGTGCCTAAAGGTCATATGGTCCTGTTTTTTCATCAGCGTCATCTCTTATTGGTTGAAAAACAGTTTTCCCTTTTGAGATATGATCATTTCTTTTCTTTCTTTCCATTTATGGGTAAATAATAGAGCAGACAGGGTTCTTTAACCTTTTTTAGGCAACAAGTCTAGGAGGACATTTCTTAATTCAAATTATTAAGTTGATGAAAATTATTCATGCCAATTTGAAAATATTAAAAACTTGAAACATTTTTATATATATTCTATTTATATATTAATAATAAATATTTTATTTATATCATATTTATATATTATTTATATATATTTATATAACTATATATTATTTATATATTATTATAATGGAGATTGTGTGTTTTTCTGTCTGTAACCGAAACTATATTCCTACTCCAGTCACAATTCTCTTAGTTATTTACATCACATTCTCCATGATCTTATTTTTTATCTAAACCTCAATTATTAATAAAATTATCTTACATTATTAATACTGTTAACTATGTCTACATACTGACAACATGCAATTATATTTATATATACAACAAAATAGCGGTTTACAGTGTGAACGGGAAGGCTAATTTGCATATTAATATTAAAAAATCGAATTTAATAAATATGTGCTTAGTATTATTGATTTCTAACTGTTTGGTTTTATTTTAATGAATATAAGCAAAAATCTCTTCAATGAATCTTAAATGAAATCCATTAACAAGATAAAATAACTGTCATTTTATTATTTACTTCCTCTTATAACTAAATACTTAAATTAGAACAAATAACAATGAAAGACGAGAGTGATGGAAGAGTAAGTTTCAGTTGTTCCATTTTTATTATACCCCTCTGTTTCAAATCTTTTATTATACTCCCTCTGTTTCAAATCTTTTTATCTGTATTCTTATTTAGTTTCATTAGCCTTTCTAATTTAATACAATATTTTATTACATTAAAAGTTAAATACTTGCACCCGGAGGGTGCATATATTTGCTAGTATTAATAAAGTTGAAACTTTTATCAAAATGTCTTCTTTCGGCGTTGAATGACCCAAAAACGATTGATATGCCGTAAAACAACCAAAACAAACAAAAACATAGAAACTTTTATCAAAATTACTTCTTTCAGCATTAAATGACCTGAAAAGGGTTGATCTGCCGTAAAACAAACAAACCAAACCAAAACTCCATTTAAGGTATTGACCTTGTGTCACATCCTACTCGTGCGGAGGTGTTGGTAAATATATACATACATAAATTTCTTATCAATAATTTAAAGTGTGTTTTCATCAGCGTCATCTCTCATTGGTTGAAAAACAGTTTTCCCTTTGAGATATGATAATTCTTTTATACAAAAGAAGAAAAAAAATAAACCCGCCTTTTTTTCACAATTTGTTTTGTCCGATCAGATAACCCAATTCTTTTAAATGTCCGATGAAACAAATTTATCTTTTTTTTCTTCTTTTTTTCAATTACAGGAATCACCTTTTGTTTGTTTTTTTCTGAAAAACAAAACAGAACGAAACGAATGGAAAATAACTAGGGTGAAACAAACGAATTAATGTTGCCAATTAGCGGTTAAATTAAATAATATCAAGAAATGGTTTAATAGAATCCCAAAGGTTTGGAAATATAAAGAGATTAATTAGGGCCTCTAATAAAAGACAAAGTGCAAAATTGCTTGTAGGACCGCGTCACCACCGCCACCACACACATAAACACACACCGAACCCCCCCCCCCAAAAAAAAACAAAAAAACCCCAAAACAACAGTAACCATAAAAATAAATGAAACAATTTTGCAATGCAAATCCAATTTAGCAAGGAAGAAACGGTGTCAATTTACTAAAAGGGGGTATGGCATCATCATCATCATCATCCTCATCATCATCTTCTTCATTATCAAGTAGTGCAGACAGCACGGATCTCCATGACTCTACCTCGCCACCCATCCCTATCGGCCACCATTCCCGGTAGGTCCTCTGCACTGCCTTCACTATCTGTACAAAGCTGATCAATGTATTAAATTAAACCTTAGGGCTGGTATATATATATATATATATATATATATATATATATATATATATATATACATTCATGCCCCCCTCTACCTACCGCAAAATTCTAACTGAAAATACACACACACTACATAGAGAAAAAAACAAACAAAAACTTCAAATAATTGAAGCTTCATATATAAAACAAAAAAAACCTACCCTAAACAAAATAAACTTTGAAGTAAGTCAACATGCTTATAATTTTCTGTCTACATTACTTCCATTATTCCCCCTCCCCTTATCACAACCTGTGCCCCCCCCCTCAAAAAAAATCACCACTGCTTTGTTCAAACTACTACCATTCCAACCCCCCCCACTACCAATTGATATTACCTCCCACTAATTCCTTGCTACTACTCGTTCTCGTTAAAAACGAGACGTGAAAACTATTCCATCGTTTCCCACCTGAGGATGGCAAAGTGTATTGCCGAAAGCGCTAGTGTTGAAACATTCGGTGGACTGTTATACCAGTTCCACCCTGACACCAGAAGGATGGCCCGAAGATTAGAACGGATCAATGAAAGACTTGTCAGACAGGAATTGTCTGTTCAATTCAACGAAAATTCAACGAAACGTGTTATATATATATATATATATATATATATAATATATATATATATATATATATATTTGCTTGAAGGCAATTACAATGCGGTATATCGCATAAAATTCGATAATTATAGAAGATAAATAACATTGACAAGTGAATCTCGCAATTACCGGGAATGGTGGCCGATAGGGATAGGTGGCATGGAAGAGTCATGGAGATCCGTGCTGGAAGCGCGTGGTGTAATGGTTCAAGTCATGGAAAATGGACTCGTCGCCCCGAGTTCAAGTCCTAGATGTGGTAATTGTATTTCACTTAGCGCTAATACCCTTGGGAAAGGTATGAATCCTACTCTTCCTCTAGCTATGGGTAAATAGTAGGGCAGACTGGGCTCTTTAACTTGGCCTAGGAGAAGAAAAACTCTGAATTCAAACCTGTTGAACTCCGCCTAAGAAATTGACCTTGTGTCACGTCCTGCTCGTGCGGAGGGTTGGTAAATATATTTCAGGGGAGGACTTTTGGATATCGCCCGGTCTTAGCAGGGGGATAAAATTCTTTCAATAGGACTACTTGCTGGTCATGGGTGGCGACTTGTGATGCTTATGGATGGAACCTTGGTGGCTGAGCAGTCCATGACCTGCAACACTCCACTTTGATGGTCAGAGAGGCTCCCTCTGATCAAATCCGAAATTTTGGGGAATGTTGAGTACCCCTTTATCACCATTACTCCCAGGTCCACCCTGACCAGGAATGGTAGTACCTGTTAGGGTCCTATCTATGATTTAAATAGATACAGATAAAATTCATTGCAGTTGAACACATTGTTTGTTCTGAAGAAGCCACATTTATATAAAAGAATATCCCAATTAATTGAAGGAGAGAATAGAAGAGTATTACGCTTAACTGAGGGGAGAATATCCCACTTGGCTGCGGGGAGGAAGAATATCACACTTGGCATGTGGGGAGGAAATGCAGTAGAATATCTTCATCGAGGTGAAGGGTAGAAGAAGTATCCCATTTGACTGCAGGGAGGAAGGAATAATATCCCACTTGGTTATGGGGAGGACGAATATCCCACAGCTGTGGGGAGAAATAATAATATATTATCTCACTTTGTCAAAGTGGTGGGTGGAATTATATCCACATGGCTGTGGGGAGGAAGAATATATCATTTGACTGCAGTGAGTAAATGCTGTAGAATATCTCACTTGATTAAGGTGGATGGTTGATGAATATCCCACTTGGCTGCAGGGAGGAAATGCAGAAGAATATCCTACTTGGTCAAAGTGGAGGGTGGAACAGTATTCCATTTGGCTGTGGAGAGTGAAAGAATATCCCACTTGGAAATACCCGTAAAATAATTGACAAGGTGTAATCATCTTTATATTCACTAGCAAATATATGCACCCTCTGGGTGCAAGTATTTAAGTTTTAATGTAATAAAATATTGTATTAAATTAGAAAGGCTAATGAAACTAAATAAGAATACAGATAAGATTTGAAACAGAGGGAGTATAATAAAAAATGGAACAACTGAAACTTACTCTTCCATCACTCTCGTCTTTCATTGTTATTTTTTCTAATTTAAGTATTTAGTTATAAGAAGAAGTAAATAATAAAATGACAGTTATTTTATCTTGTTAATGATTTCATTTAAGATTCATTGAAGAGATTTTTGCTTATATTCATTAAAATAAAACCAAACAGTTAGAAATCAATAATACTAACAACATATTTATTAAATTCGATTTTTTAATATTAATATGCAAATTAGCCTTCCCGTTTACACTGTAAACCGCTATTTTGTATATATAAAATAATTGGATGTTGTCAGTATGTAGACATAGTTAACAGTATTAATAATGTATGACAATTTTTTTAATAATTGAGTTAAATAAAAATAAAATCATGGAGAATGTGATGTCAATAACTAAGAGAATTGTGACTTGAGTAGGAATATAGTTTCGGTTACAGACAGAAAAACACACAATCTCCATTATAATAAGATATATATATATGTGAAGAAAAAAACCCGGCAAATAGTTTGATTGTAAAAATATACTACCAAACATTACCTGGGGAAGAAAAAAAAATTGAAAAAAAAAAAGGCCATGATTATTGTACCAACCGAAAATAATCAGTTGATACTATAATACTTGGCCAAAAGAAAAAAACAATTTATATATATGCATATATATGAAAAAATATATATAAACTACCAGGATATTCTAAAGCTAAAAAGTAAAGAGTGTTCAATACCTAAGTAGAGCAAATAATAAAGATAAACCTAATGGGTCAGGTATACCTACTAACAGTTTCGCTTAGTGCTCTTCAGGGCAAAGATCTGGCTAAAGAGACATGAAGCAAATGCATTATTATACAATACCTCCCGCCATAAATCAAATAAATTAGCATAAATTAAACCAACCAATAAAAAACAAAGACAGAACACCATTTAAATCTATTATTTTATTTTTATATATTTCTATTTTTTTTAATTAAAAAAGGTTATTTTTGAATCTCACTACCTTAGTTCTTATATATATATATATATATATATATATATAATATATACGTGAGAATGGGAAATGAATCCGACAATATGAGAAAAAAATGAGTAAAGAAAAGAAATGTAGATGGAAAAAATGAATTTTATCGATATCACTTACACATGTGTTTCGGTCTGTTTATCAAAATGTATACGGATTTACGTTATTATTATTATTAGAATAATCAGATAGAGTTGAAATGATGATGATAATAATAATAGGAAAAATGTATAAAATGTTCCGTACACAGAGAGATTATAATTACTAGCAAATGTATGCAACCTCAGGGTGCAAGTTTTTAAGTTTTAATATAATAAAATATCATGTTAAATTAGAAAGGCTAATAAAACTGAATAAGAATGCAGATAAAAAGATTTGGAACAGAGGGAGTATAATCGAAAAATAGAACAACTTTGAAACTAAGTCTTCCATCATTTTCCATTACTCCCGTCTTTCATTGGTAAATTTTCCTAATTTAACTATTTAGTTAAAATAGGAAGTAAAGGATAATATTACAGTTATTTCTTCTTGTTAAAGGAGTTCTTTTAAGATTTATCCCAGAGATTTTTGCTCATATTCAATAAGATAAAACCAAACAATTAAAAATCAATAATACTAAGCATATATTTAATAAAATCAATTTTTTAAGATCAATATGCAAATTAACCTTCAAGTTCACACTGTAAACTGCTATTTTGTTGTATATATAAATACAATTGCATGTTATAAATATGTAGATACGATCAACAGTATTTATAATATAACACACTTTTATTAATCATTGAGGTTTAAATAAAAATAAAATCATGGAGGATGTCATGTAAATAACAAAAGGAAATTGTAACTTGTATAGTAATATAGTTTCGGTTACACACAGATAAACCCACAATCTCCATTATAATAAGATTTATACGATCTCCAAAAAGGTAAAACATGAATGCCTAGTTGAGGTTGAGGACAAAAAAGTTCTGCTCCGTCTGCAATCCGTATTTATCTTATTCAAAAGAATGAAAACCAAATGGTAAGGATTTTGATAAATATTCATAAGTCATAATGTGTATATGAACGGACAGACAAAACACAAACAGACTTATTATATAGATTGACAGGAAACATTGAAGAGCCAAATATTATTTGAATATGGAGAGAGAAGAATATGAATATTTATACGAATCATATAGAAATGGCTGAAAAACCTGCCTCTGCGTGGGATTTTATGTGAGTATCTACAGAAGGTTTAATTGAGGCTTTCGGTTCCACTAAGAGATCATGGGATTTGAACTCTATATTTATTGAATCATACACTGGCATGAACTCTTGGATTCCAATTTAAATATTCACTTGGTTAGTTGATTTTATGTCATGTCAACCTTTGTTGTATTTAATGATGAAGTCAATTTTCTTTTTTCTTCTTCTAGAAATTATAGGGATTCAAATAACTATTATTTCATAATAATCATTTATACAGCTTTAAGTAACTATTAATACTTAATAAAAAAAATTGTAAATAGTTATGGTTTTAGGTAATTATTCTTAATAAAAGTGTTTATACAGTTATATGGCTTAAAGTAACTATTAATATTTAGTAAAATATGTTAATAGTTATAGTTTTAGGTAACTATTCTTAATATTGAGCACATATTTATATAGCTTTAAGTAACTATTGATATTAAATTAAACACATGTAAATAGTTATGTTTTTAGGTAATTATTCTAAATAAAAGTGTTCATACAGTTATATGGTTTTAAGTAACTATTAATATTTAATAAAAATTGTAAATAGTTATGGTTTTAGGTAATTATTCTAAATATTGAGCACACAGTTATATAGTTTTAAGTAACTATAGATATTTAATTAAAACAATGTAAATAGTTATGGTTTTAGGTAATTATTCTTAATAAAAGTGTTTATATAGTTATATGGCTTAAAGTAACTATTAATATTTAGTAAAATATGTTAATAGTTATGGTTTTAGGTAACTATTCTTAATATTGAGCACACATTTATATAGCTTTAAGTAACTATTAATATTTAATTGAAACAATGTAAATAGTTATGGTTTTAGGTAATTATTCTTAATAAAAGTGTTCATACAGTTATATGGCTTTAAGTAACTATTAATATTTAATTAAAAAATTGTAAATAGTTATGGTTTTAAGTAACTATTCTTAATATTGAGCGCACATTTATATGGCTTAAAGTAACTATTAAATTTATTAAAAAATTGTAAATAGTTATGGTTTTAGGTAATTATTCTTAATAAAAGTGTTTATATAGTTATATGGCCTAAAGTAACTATTAATATTTAGTAAAGTTTGTTAATAGTTATGGTTTAGGTAACTATTCTAAATATTGAGCACAGAGTTATATAGCTTTAAGTAACTATTGATATTTAATTAAAACAATGTCAATAGTTATCGTTTTAGGTAACTATTCTTAATAAATGTGCTCATACAGTTATATAGCTTTAAGTAACTATTAATATTTAATAAAATATAAATACAGTTATGGTTTTACGTAACTATTCTTAATAAAAGTGTCCATACAGTTATATAGCTTTAAGCAACTATTAATATTTAATAAAAAAAATGTAAATAGTTATGTTTTTAGGTAATTATTCTTAATAAAAGTGTTCATACAGTTATATAGCTTAAAGTAACTATTGATATTTAGTAAAATTTATTAATAGTTATGGTTTTAGGTAACTATTCTTAATATTGAGCACACATTTATATAGCTTTAAATAACTGTTGATATTTAATCAAAAATTGTAAATAGTTATGTTTTTAGGTAATTGTTCTTAATAAAAGTGTTCATACAGTTATATAGCTTTAAGTAACTATTAATATTTTATTAAACAATTGTAAATAGTTATGGTTTTAGGTAACTATTCTTAATATTGTGCAAATAGTTATAAACAGTTATGATTTATTATTCTTAATAAAACTGTCCAAACAGTTAAATGGTTTCAAGTAACTATTACATTCTAATAAAAATTATGAACAATTATTGCTTCAAGTAACTAACCATAATAAAAATGTACACAGAGTAACTGGTTATTTCCTATAAGTCTAACATCAACAAAGGGGAACCACTCTTGACTGATAAATTATTTATTTTCCCATTAAACTAACCCTATACCCTAACCCTAACCCTAAACCCTAACCCTGACCCCGTCTTCTTCAATAAATAAATAATTTATCGGTCAAGAGTGGTTCCCCTTTGTTTATGTTAGAATTATAGGAAATAACCGAGTGACTATTACTATTTAATGACAATAGTTAGTAAACAATAGTTGCTTCAAGTTATTAATCTATATAAAAATGTGCACAGTTACATGGTTTCAATCAACTATTAATATTTAATAAAAATTTGTAAACCGTTATTGCTTCAAGTAATTAACCTTAATAAGAATGTACACAGGGTTTGTTAGGATCTCATGGGCCATCCTGTAGTTTTTAAGCAAGAGCGCTTGTTCAGTGGAATTGGATCCTAGGTAATTCTCTGATAATGAATCCTTTTGTTCTTATGGTAAAGAGTCCTCAGTTCCTTCATCTAAGGGGGTTGTTATATACCCTTTGTTCTAGGTTACAATCTTATGGGCCATCCTGTAGTCTTTAAGCAAGAGCGCTTGTTCAGTGGAATTGGATCCTTGGTAATCCTCTGATAATGAATCCTTTGATTCTTCTGCTAAAGAGTCCTGAGTATTGTAAGTCCATCCTCAATGATTGCAAGTACAGTTGTGGCTTGACATGCCGTAAAATCCAACTAACCAGCCAACCAACAATAATTATTTCGCTTACACAAAATAAGTAAGAATAAGATATGAATTGGAAGATTGTGCTTTGCCAATCCTTCAATTGGGAAACACCTTTCAGCATTCAATATTTATATTTGAAATCGTAGCTCTCACCTGAACAGAAACACAATTGGCATGTGCTGCAAACGTACAGGTAATTACCTATGACACTATGGCAACCGTAATTAACAGATAAATACGTTATACTGGTTAGTTAACGGTATGTAAAGGTGAGATAGATTGGCCACTGTTGTATGCTAGATCATACAGTATTCAGTAATCTAGTACATTCAACTACAGTTTGTGTTACAATCTTATGGGCCATCCTGTAGTCTTTAAGCAAGAGCGCTTGTCCAGTGGAATTGGATCCTTGGTAATCCTCTAATAAAGAATCATTTGTTTCTTCTGGTAAATAGTCCTGAGTATTGTAAGTCCCTCCTCAATGAGTGCTAGTAGAACTATGGCCAGTATCAGTGTTTAAGTAGTGTATCAGCCACGCAGTATGGCTAGTGATTGGCGAAGGAAAAAAACCATGTGATCTCGGCTAGTCTATAAATCAAGGTGAGTAATTGTAGCACACCTTATATACACAAAATATTCCAACAGGCTTATATATAGATATATATGCCAATCCCTCTACATGAGCAGGATGTGACACAAGGTCAATTTAATTAAAGTGGAGTTTAACAAGTTAGTGTTCTTTCTCCTAAAATTGTTACTTTGTCATGGTTAAAGAGCCCAGTCTGCCCTACTATTAATCCCTAACTGGATGTGAAATAGTTGGATGCATACTTTTCCCAAGAGTATCAGCGCTGGTGAAATGCAAACAGCCTCGTTCAGGATTTGAACTCGAGTCAATGAGTCCATTTCCTACGACTCTAACTGTAATGGGCATGGCCAATCCCCACACACGGCATAAACGGCAAAGAATCGCTTGTGTCATACACCAGAGACCCGGATGGGACGAGTCGGAATTTGCATAAATGATGAAAACGGACAGTGGCTGATATTGTCAGTCAGCAAAAAGCAAGTGTCTGGACCAGAAATGAAATTCGACGACTGCTGTGTTTTGGGTGTCAAGAAGTGATAGTAACGTGCTCAGTTGGTAGAGACTGTGCTGACGGCGAAAGGAATTACTGTGTTCAATTGAACAGACTCCAGTCGGAAAACACTAACCATTACATAAACAGTGTTATACGGGTTCAAGTAACTATTACTATCTAATGACAATAATTTGTGATCAATAGTTGCCTCAAGTAATTCAAATTCAAAATAAAAACACCCTCCTGGCGATGTAAAAATAGATTTTTGAAACATATTGCCTGAGGGGTGGGAGTAAAAATTTCAATGTCAGCGAGTTTGTACCCTAAGTAAGTAAAATCATCAAATTCATTAAAGGATTAAAAAAATAGAACAATTTGAAATGTAAACTTTAAATATTTATTAAAATAAAACAAACTATATATAGATATATAATACCAGTGATGTATTTATTAAAACTTGTTTTAAAAAAACAATGAGGACTGTCTAATGTTGCATGTTCAAATTTTGAGGGTATTTATTCTATGTTATGACGATATTGGGTAAGGGGACGTAAGCAGTGACGTAATTTTTGCTCCAGACAAAAAAACCGGGAGCGAATCTCCATTATTAATAACTAGTACAAAATAAAAAAAAACACCCCCCGGGTAATATAAAAATAGATTTTTTAAAACATATTGCCTGAGCGGTGGGAGTAAAAAATTCAATGTGAGCGAGTTTGTACCCTAAGTAAGTAAAATCATCAAATTCATTAAAGGATTAAAAAATAAAACAATTTCAAATGTAAACTTTAAATATGTATTAAAATAAACCAAACTATATATAGATATATAATACCAGTGATGTATTTATTAAAACTTGTTTTAAAAAACAATGAGGACTGTCTAATGCTGCATATTCAAATTTTGAGTGTATTTATTCTATGTTATGAGGATTTTGGGTAATGTGACGTAAGCAGTGACGCAATTTTTGTTACAGACAAAAACCGGAAGCGAATCTACATTATTAATATAGAAATAAATGTACACACAGTTATACGGTTTCAAGTAACTATTACTATCAAATAATCATTAGTAAACAATTATTCCTTCAATTAATTATTTATCATATATTGTTGGCATCCGTCCGTCTACTAAAGACGATGGCGTAGTGTCCATTTTTCTTATCTGCAACTGCGTGAGTGGCTGAACAGACCAATTTTTGAATGGCAATCTCTGATGCAGTGACAGCAAACAAACAGTGATGCTTGCTAGAGTTGCTGTTGTCTCTCCTTCCTTTTGGCTCTCTTTTCTGTGTCGGCTACTTTCCTCTCTTTTTCACTCCTTCTCGTTCCTTGTTTGATGATATAGTACCTTAATAATGACAATGGAATCATGCTTTTCCTATAAATAATATCTGATGAAACCTCAGAATAGAGAAACAAGATCTCATGGGAATTGTCAATTCAACCTAACAATTGCTAATTACTCTGTTCACCTTGTATCTTTGCTTTGCAAACCTTTTTCCTTATCCTTAATACTTGTGTTTCTTTCTATTATATCTCTGTTAACTCTGATACCCTAGTTACAAAAGTTTGTTTAGGGTTTATTTTTATGAAGCCAGAATGTTCATCTGTTACATGAAAATATTTCACATCTTATCTGTTATTATTACCTCAGTAATGAAAATGGAATTATCTGTTTTTTTTTCTATGAATAATCTCTGATGAGATCTTGGAAGAGAGAAAAAAACGAGATCTCACAGGAGTTGTTAATTTAACATAGCAATTGCTAATTACTCTGTTCACCTTGTATCTTTGCTTTGTAAACCTTTTTCCTTATCTTTAATATTTTATGAAGCCAGAATGATCAGCTGTTGCATTAAAATGTTTAGCATCTTATCTGTTATTAGATTATTTACTGCTAAATAAAACCCTAAGGTGAACATCCTTAAAAGTGTGCTATTCTCATGATCTTTGCCAGAGGAAGTAATAGACCAATACTATATGTAAGCTGATCACAGGTATAAACTATCCTGGGTATGATATTAAACTATATCTAATGGAGAAAGTAATGGAGAAAGAAGTATTTTCAGAGCTCTGCGGAGTGTGGAGTACCCCTTCATTGCCATTACTCCTAGGCAGTACCTGTAAGGGTCCCATCTATAGGTTAAATAGAAACACAATGAGTTTTTAGAAATGTATTTAAAAAAGCCTCTATACTTGTTTAAGGTATATTTTTATGAAGCCAGAATGTTCATCTGTTACATAAAAATATATTGCATTTTATCTGTTATTAATATCTCAGTAATGAAAATGGAACCATCTGTTTTTTTCTATGAATAATGTCTGATGAGATCTCGGAAGAGAGAAAAAACGAGATCTCACAGGAGTTGTTAATTCATCATAGCAATTGCTAATTACTCTGTTCACCTTATATCTTTGCTTTGTAAACCTTTTTCCTTATCCTTAATACTCATTATATTTCTTCCTATTATTTCTGATAGTTAAGTTACAACAGAACTCTTATTAAAATGTGGTAGATTTTATTTATTTAATATTTTGTCAATTATGTCAATTGAAACTATTTGCCTGAGGCTAGTGAGCGAGCAAGACGTTGGACAATATGGCCAGAAAAGATATAAACTAATTAGAGTCTACGAATACATTAGTTAATAATTTCATAAAATTTCTCAATTAATTATTAGATACAGTATCACCCGTAAATAAGTGCATCCCTAACAATTGTTTTTATAAAAAGTTAACTTTCTTCAAAACCAAAGACCGCCCTGTCAGCTGGGGCGTTAGAATGCACCGACTGCACCTCTGCAGAGGGGTAGGACTCCCCCAATGGGGCCACCTGTTGGCCGTGGGTGGCGACCCGTGATGCTTAAGGATAGAGTCTAACCCTAACCCTAACCCTAACCCTACCCAAGTCGGGTAGCTGCTTCTAGTCTTATATTAAAGTTATTTTTCTTTTAAACCAAAGATACCAGGATTTTATTATTTCTAGTGGAAATCAATTTCTAGTATACAATCAAAATTGTCATCAATAGGTACAGTATCAATCATGATTAAGTACTCACCTAAAAATGTTTTATAGATAAATTTTATATATAGATTTATATCCGTGTACTAAATCAATGTAGTGTATATTTTTGTAGAATGCAGAAATGTATTTCTTGATTATTTAAAAATAATGATATTTGAGCGTATGAAACTTTTGTGAGGAATATATATTCAGTCAGCTGAAGACAATGAGTACATTTTTTTATTATACTGGAAATAGAGTCCAGTTCATGACATGCAATACTCCACTTTGACCCTATCTTGGGCTAGACGGGCGGTCGGAGAGGCCCCCTCCGATCAATCGGCTGGTCACGTCAAGCCCTAGCACCTATATGATTTTCCCAACCCTATTGCCCTTATGGCAAGCCCCAACCCCTTTTTATCATATGGGCGCTAGAAGGCGGTGACTGAGGGTCTACATGTCCTGGGAATGACGTTAAACTCTATCTGATGGTGAGGTTCCAGTTCTGGAGGTTTGGGGAATGTGGGGCACCCCTTCATCGCCATTACTCCCTGGTCCACTCTGACCCGGAGTGGTAGTACCTGTTAGGGTCCCATCTATGGGTTAAATAGAAAAATGTATTTATAAAAAAATTGTATTATCCATTAAGAATTGATTTATTTCAAAACTTTATCGGCATTAAATGACCTACTGAGGTTGATATGCCGTAAAACAAAACAAACCAAACCAAACCAAACCAAAACCAAAGATTCCAGGATTTCTCACTGGGAACCATAAGATTCCTGTTTTAATACCGGCCCTCATCAGCTCAGTGTATGAGTAGCACAGGGATCTGTGTGGTAAAGTGAGAAGCTGATGGTCGGTGTAGCGCTCTGCCTCAGATGCCAAAAAACAATCTCCTTGGTCTAGTGCTAATGAAAAGGGGATTAACTCTCACGACGGTCTAAGATACAAGCATTTTATCAATTCTTGTGGAACATTATACAATCAAAATTGATATTATTAGGTACAGTGTCGCCCATCAATAAGTAAACCTCTAGCAATCTATATATAAAGGGCAGTTGTGTATACATGTATGTCCGGAGGAAACTACGAATATAAAACAATTAATGACAAAGTAAATTCATATACACATTCACTATTACCAGAACTTGGTTTTGTGAGAAAATAATAAAAGATTCTATTTATATCTGGGAATATATTTAAAAATTAGGATTTAAATAATAAGAGAAGGGAAAGTTATTGGTGGCGTTTGGGATTAAAATATAAGTCAATTATGTATGACCAAAACATTCAATGGATCTGCAAGGTTAACTTTTTTTATTATCCCAGGCAACGTCGGGTAGCCGCTTCTAGTCTTGTATAAAAAAATATTTTTCTTCTAAACCAAACATACCAGGATTTTTATTATCCCCTTTCTACCCAGGCAATGTCGGGTAGCTGCTTCTAGTCTTATATTCAAAGTTATTTTTCTTCTAAACCAAAGCTACCAGGATTTTATTATTTCTAGTGGAAATCAATTTCTAGTATACAATCAAAATTGACATCAATAGGTACAGTATCAGGCATAATTAAGTGCACACCTAAAAATGTTTTATAGAAATTGATTTTTCTTATAAACCAGATACCAGGATTAGTGGAACATTGTACATTGTGCGGCATAAGTAACGCCCCTTTTAATTTCATATTTTTCATATGGGCCGGGTTAGCTCAGTCGGTAGAGCGTTCGGCTAGAAACCACAAGGTTCCTATTTCGGTACCGGTCCCTGCCAACTCAGCGTATGAGTAGCACAGGGATCTGTGCGGTAGTAAGGAGCTGATGGTAGGTGTGCCGCTCCACCTCAGATACTAAAAACAATCTTCTTGGTCTAGCGCTATTGAAAAGGGGATAGACTCCCTCGCTGACTGGCTGATACCGACTTTAGGCCGCCCCGACGACTTTACTTTTACTTTTATGGGATAAGAGTTAGGGAATGGTTAAATGAAAATTTTGAAGTTAGATGGATAGGACGAAGAGGACCAATTGAATGGCCATCACGTTCACCAGACCTAACACCACCAGACTTTTGTTTTGTGGGGTGTATTGAAAGATCAGGTTTACAATGTTAAGCCGAAAACAATTCCAGAATTAAAGAATGCAATTACAGATAAATTTCATGAAATTACCATTGAAATGTGTCAAAAAGTTTGTAAAAGTGTTGCTGGTAGAGTTCAGAATTGTATGGAACATGAAGGGGAACATTTTGAACATCTCAAATAAATGACTAAATTCTAAAACTTTATATCTTTTGTAACTTTTTTTTTCCTTAAATTTGGTTTGATTTCATTTGTATTGAACATTATTAAACCGAATAAGCATTATATCAATTTTGTAAATATATTATATTAATCCATTAACCTGTGGCAATACATTCATGTTCGAAAAAAATAAAGGATACTCAAAAAGACTTTAATTTTGTTCCACTTAAACAAAGGGCGTTACTTATACCGCATCCTTTATAAGCAAAATGGATATTATTAAGTATCACAGTATTGCCCATGGTGTGGTATTGCACAGGTGTCATATTGGCGTTAGTTCTCAGACAACACCCAAAAGCTGTTAATAGTCATTTTTATCTGAGTGAATAAGAAGAAGCAGAAAAATGTAATTAATCTTATATCCCCACTTTATTTTTGTTTCCAATTTAGAGCCGCCTCTTACAATGCGAATTTATCCTCAAGTCATCAGTTTGATAAGAGGAACAATTTTAAACTGCCATAATATTATGCCCCCCCCCCACAAAGAGCGGGTCTCTATGCTCATAACCAACTCAAAAAATCCAGTTAACCCTTCCCATCTCTTGACCAACAAAGCACCGGCACATCAACATCTTCAGGGACAGCCTTCACATGCGACATCTGTGGTCGAGAATGTTTTTCAAAAAATCGGACTTCACAGTCACAGGAGCCGCTTAACTTTAGGGACACAAACACTTTATTATAGTCTTCCGAGACTGAAATGCCAATAACATTTATATTATAAAAAAGTAAAGTCGTCGGGGCGGCCTAATGTCGGTACCAGCCAATCAGTCTATCCCATTTTCACTAGCGCTAGACCAAGGAGACTGTTTTTGCGTCAGAGGTTGAGCGCCACACCTACCATAAGCTCCTTACTTTACCGCACAGATCGATGTGTTACTCATACGCTGAGAGGCGAGGACCGGTATCGAACTAAGGACCTTATATATATATAGTATTGGTTATTTATGTTTTTATTTTAAATTTTATTTAGCACTAGAAATGGCTACCCGATGTTACCTATGTAGAGGGGGGACTTTTACAATATTTTACAATGTTACTCTCGCAGATCCACTACTACTTATCGCGAGCGAGATCCTCACTGGTTGCCCCATAAAAATCCCGACGTAAATATATAACAATATAGTAAGAAATTTCAACATAACCTCCCAAAAGCCAAGTGGGATATTCTTCTAACTCCCTCCACCAAGTGAGATATTTTTTGCATATTCTTCCTGCAGACTAAATCTATTTTTGATTCTTACATAGAGAGATACCACCTCATACCTACCACTACCAATCACAGCTTCCCACCCTGTTGGCTAAGGCGTTAGAATGCACCGACTGCACCTCTGCAGAGGGGTAAGACTCCCCCAATGGAGCCATCTGTTGGCCGTGGGTGGTGACCTGTGATGCTTAAGGATAGAACCCAGGTGGTTGAGCAGTCTATGACTTGAAATACTCCCCTTTGGTCCTTACTTAGACTAGACGGGCGGTCGGAGAAGCCCCCTCCGATCAATCGGGTGATCACATCAAGCCCTAGCACCTATATGATTTTCCCAACCTTATTGCCCTTATGGCAACCCCCAAACTTTTTAATCATATGGGTGCTAGAAGGCGGTGGCTAAGGGTCTACATGTCCTGGGAATGACGTTAAACTCTATCTGATGGTGAGGTTCCAGTTTTGGAGGTTTGGGGAATGTGGAGCACCCCTTCATCATCATTGCTCCCTGGTCCACTCTGACCCGGAGTGGTAGTACCTGTTAGGGTCCCATCTATGGATTAAATAAAAAAAACATGAGTTTATAAACAAAATTGATTATCCATTAAGAATGAATTTATTTTAAAACTTTGTTGGCATTAAATGACCCATCGAGGTTGATATGCCGTAAAACAAACGAAACGAAACTAATCACATCTTCCATTGTCTGTGTTTTATATTGATAGGTGTACTGTCGTTTTTGGGACAGCTAGTGCAGGAAACTGGTTTAGATTCAGATGTTGTTGAATTCAAATCTGGGCTATTGGAGTAGGTAGATTGATTGACATTCAATGATCCCAATCTGACACCAGACTTCCTGCTGCTGGTTACGGTGAGAATAGACAGTGAGAGAAGGCTTAGATAGGCAGTTGGCTACTAGGCCTCATGATGTAAAGATTGAGAATCCTAAGCTGTAAGAATCCCAAGCTTAATATTATCTGCGTTATTCGGACTATTGTCCTCATCTTCATTGCCATCTGGCCTTCTTCAGGTATTTCTTTTCAGATTTGGGAACCTTCTTTTCGGACTCGGGAACCTTCTTTCACAGACTAAGCAGAAACTGTGTATGGTATTCTTACCTCACCGCAAATACTTCTAAAAAAATTCCACATTACTCCCAGGTCCATTTTAATCCAGAGGGGAATCTCTTTTAAATGCAAAGCTTATTTTTCTCTATTTTGAAGTAAATTTGCATATATATATATATATATATATATATATATATATATATATATATAATGAAAATAAATATATTAAGGTTTTATAAATTTAATGACATAGGAACAGTCACGACCATTTGGTTTCATGCATGCGTAACTGCAAACATTCGTCAGGTGACGTTGTTGTTTTAAGTTCAAATGTCGTGACTGTTCCTATGTCATTAAATATATAAAACCTTTATATATTTATTTTTTATTATATTATATAATAGCTCTATTTTATATTAAGCACTCTACCAATAATACTGCACTTTGGCACACAGTTCCACTAAAAGCTGAAACAGTGACAATCCCACGCTGTATATATATATATATATATATATATATATATATATATATATATATATATATTAGAGCTTTAAAAAGACCCACTAAAAGATTCATTATTAAAGGTAAATGTATATATTTTACAATAGAGTGGGGGGGGGCAAAACGCGAAAAAAAACGTGTTCCTAGCGAACTAGTCTCCTCTAGAAAGCTCTATCTATCCAATTGCTGGTTTGTTCTTCCTATGTATTTTTCATAGGAAGAACAAACCAGCGGTGGGATGCTCGAATTAAACAATATAATAATAATAAGATTAGAAATGGAACCGTCGGAGGAATACTTATGGTTCATCCATAGGCGAACATCTTATAAATAACCATAGTTGTGCCAACTCATTTAGTGTTGACTGGTTCTCTGTTGAGAGCAAGTCGCACTCTTTTTACCATCTGAAGATTTTAGAAACATTGTAAATTATTCATGTAATCTCAAATCGCTCATTTAAAAATATATATGTAATATCAAAAAAGGTTATTGTCCTTGGTATGACACTCTGCTGGTGAGGCTACAGTTCTGGATACCTGTTGGAGGTACAACTTATATATATATATATATATATATATATATATATATATATATATATTAGTGCTTTAAAAAGACCTACTAAAAGATTCATTGTTTGAAAATAAAATTTGTATGTATTTTACAATAGAATATAATGTTTTTAAAACAAAACCTATGTTGGTACCCAATGGCAAGGATTTTCTTCCCCCTCACCATAATAATTATTTGTGGTTTGCAATGCATAGGAAGAACAAACCAGCGATTGGATGCTCGAATCAAACAACATGTCCCTACTAAGATTAGAAATGGAACCGTCGGTCCTAACGATATACTGAGGAATACTTATGGTTCCTCTATAGGCGAACATCTTATAAATGACCGTAATTGCGTGTTCACTGGTTCACTGTTGAGAGCAAGTCACACTCTCTTTACTATCTTAAGATTTTAGAAACATTGTATATTCTGACCAATAAGCCTGTTCTTTGTAAACAAAGAGAGGGCTTACTTGGTTTGAATATTATCAATCTATAAGGTTTTCTCTCCGTTTTAGGAGAAAAGAAAAGAAATTATTCTTTTATTTTATTTTATTTTCCTACTCATCCCATTTACCGTTTTTATCTATTATCCTCGATATTTAGCTCTGTTGAGCGAGGATCTAAACTCGTCAGCATGCAACTCGTTTTTATGTACCTTTTACCCCACCCCACCTTCTATTGTAAAATACATACAATTTTTTTTTATACAATGAATCTTTTAGGAGATCTTTTTAAAGCACTAATAAAATTCTGTACACCCCCAAAAATTTACAAATATATATATATATATATATATATATATATATTATATATATATATATATATATGCTCCCCATCCCCGAGTGGGTTTCGCTGATGACCGCCAACTCATTTAGTGCTGACTGGTTCTCTGTTGAGAGCAAGTCGCACTTATTCTACCATCTTAAAATTTTAGAGACGTTATATAATCTGACCAGTAAGCCTGTTCTTTGTAAACAAATAGAGGGCTTACTTGGTTTGAATATTATCAATCCGTAGTCTTCTTTTCCTTCTCTTTTAGAAGAAAAGAAAAGAAATTGTTATTTTCTTTTATTGTTTCTTTTTCGTACTCGTCCCATTTTCTCGTTTTAATCGATTATCCTCGATATTTAGCTCTGTTGAGCAAGGATCGAAACTAGTTAGCCAATAAATCGTTTTTTCGCCTACCCCCACCCTTCTGTTGTAAAATATATATATACCTAACAGGTACTATCGCTCCGGGTCAGAGTGGACCACGGAGCAATGGTGATGAAGGAGTGCTCCATATTCCCCAAACCTCCAAAACTGGAACCTCACCATCAGAGTGAATTTAACGTCATTCCCAGGATATGTAGACCTGCAGCCACCGCCTTCTAGCACCCATATGATATTTTTTTAATAATGAATCTTTTAGTGGGCCTTTTTAAAGCCCTAATAAAAGTCGGTACACCCCAAAACTTTACACACACACATATATATATATATATGGGAGAATATGTGCTTAATTGAAGTCGAACCTAATTTTTATGAAAGTTAATTCATTAATAATTAATTAGGCGGGATTTTACCTATTAATTATTAATGAATTAACTTTCATAAAAATTATTAATGAATTAACTTTCATAAAAATTAGGTTCGACTTCAATTAAGCACATATTCTCCCAAATATTGTCGGCTGAAAATAGCCATATCACAAACATCGTCTGTTTGTTTACTTCTCATATATATATATATATATATATATATATATATAAAAGGTAAAAGTAAAGTCGTCGGGCGGCCTAATGTCGGTATCAGCCAGACAGCGAGGGAGTATATTCCCTTTTCACTAGCGCTATACCAAGGAGATTGTTTTCAGTGTCTGGGGTGGAACTCCACACATACCATCAGTTCCTTACTTTACCGCACAGATCCCTGTGCTACTCATACGCTGAGTTGGCGAGGGCCGGTATCGAATACGAAACCTTGCGGTTCCTAGCCGAACGCTCTACCGACTGAGCTATATATATATATATATATATATAATATATATATATATATATATAATATATATTTTGAACAACCGTATATTGACAACTGAAGCACTAAGGTTCATCCATTCCAACTTTGACTGCCAAAAATGATTAATGCTAATTCCTAGTTTAATTTTCTCATTAAAATTTTTGTTTTTTTTCCAAATTTTCCTGGAAGCTTTCCGTAGAATATTTGATGACACAGCCAGGCAGACTGGCACCATTTTAAGATTGAAACGCAATTTTAACGAATTCATGTCAGAGGGAAAAATTTATTTTTGTGACCATCACAAACAGCTTATTTAGACTCCCAAATTTGGCCAGCACAAAACTGACAATTTGAACTGATTACTATTATCTGCGTTATTCGGACTATTGTCCTCATCTTCATTGTTATCTGTACAACGTTTTGGCCGATATGCCATCCAGCCTTCTTCAGGTATTTTTTGGACACATGGTCTAGTCGATAAAGGAGTTAGGTTAAGACAGTTCTAAGTGACAGTTATCTCTAGATTGCTGGTTCAATCCTGATCAAGGGCAGCAGTACCATAGAATAATAATTAACACAGCTTAACACCTCTACCCCAGCTATGATTAGCGGAATGAGAACAGGATAACCCCGTGGATTGAATAAAGGGTTAGGTTCAAAGTTCTGTGATGGCTCCCGATTACGACAGGAAGGTTCCCGAGTCTGAAAAGAAGGTCCCCGAGTCCGAGAAGGGTATTAGCGCTATGTGAAATACAAACAGTTTAGTCTAGGATTTGAACTCGGATCGACGAGTCCATTACCTACGACTCTAACCATTATGCCACGCCTAATGTCGGGACAATCATATAGGCCCTAAAGCTTGATGTGACCAACTGATTGATCAGAGAGGGCCTCTCTGACAACCTGTCTAGTAAGAGCCAAAGTAGAGTGTTGCATGTTATGGCTTCAGCCACCAGAATTCCATCCTTAAGCATTACAGGTTGACACCCAAGGCCAACAGGTGGCCCCAATTGAAGGGATTTTACCCCTCTGTAGAGGTGCAGTTGGTGTATTCCAAAACAGGGCTGCCCATAGATGAGACCCTTATAAGTACTAACACTCTGGCTCAGAGTGGACCAGAGAGTAATGGCAATGAAGGGGTACTCCACTCTTCCCAGAATTTGAACATAATGACTAGATGCAGTTTAAAATCATACTCAGGACATTTTATTTAAAAGAAATCTATCGAAATGACAAAAGAATTCTTACTTATCACAACTGATTAAAAAAAAAC
Source organism: Doryteuthis pealeii (assembly GCA_023376005.1). Taxonomy (NCBI): domain Eukaryota; kingdom Metazoa; phylum Mollusca; class Cephalopoda; order Myopsida; family Loliginidae; genus Doryteuthis; species Doryteuthis pealeii. The sequence continues at coordinate 65,291,796 of CM042170.1, read as the reverse complement.
ATTTGTAATGTGTAAGAAGTATGAAAAAGTTTACAAAATAAAAATAAATACTTGAAATTTGAAAAAAATCTTTATTTCCTGGAAAAATAATCGTTCAGTGTAATTTGCACTTTTTTGTATCCAGTCATGCCACTGCTATTAACTGCCAATGTAGTTTTTTTTTGTTGCAAAAACATAATTAACTATACTACATCAAAATCAGTAGAAAACAAATATATATATATATATATATATATATATATATATATATATATATATGCGCGTGTGTGTGTGTGTGTGTGTGTGTGTGTGTTACAGTTCCAATGAAGAGGAAAACAGGATAAAAATTGTTATGGGCTAACTTAATTGTCTTTGTTAAAAAAAAAACCTTCTTACCAGCAGGCCAATGCAATCCCAATGAATTATAAAAAAACGAAAATTTTGAGTCACGTGAGTCTGTTTTAACACCAACTCTGAACACTGATTGGCTTTAGCATTAACCAATCAAATGTTCAAAAGCCGAGGTAAGCGTTGGCAAAAACACCATTTAAAACCATTTTGTTTCTGTTCACGTTGACTAAAACATAGGTAGCACATTAGAGTTTGATCATCTCTAATGGGGTCTAAGTGGCGAGGGGGGTATTATGTTGGAAGACCCAAAACCACCCCAATGAAACCAGTTAATAACATAACCTACGACGCTACCCAGCACTGTTTATCAGTATCTCAAACAACGTCATAGGAATCCTAATCCAAAAATTGACTAAAAGAGAGGCATTTACGGTAAACAGAAACCTGAAATTTGTTTTGAATAATTTCAAAATTAGTTAAAATTATCTGTAGTGCATAAACAAGAATTTAAGAGAGACTGATCAGATTGTGGTGAAAACTTTTTCTTTTTTTTTTGAGATGATCTTTTAAATCCACTCAATTTGAACAATTTGAAAACTTCTGACATGGATTTACCAATCCTAATCCAGTAAAATAAAAACTACTTGTTATGGTGGAATCTTTTTTTTTTCAAGAGCAAAGCTTGGTTTGGTTTGTTTGTTTTATGGCATATCAACCTTAGTGGGTCATTTAATGCCGATAAAGTTTTTAAATAAATTAATTCGTAATGGATACACAATATTTTTTTATAAATACATTTTTCTATTTAACCCATAGATGGGACCCTAACAGGTATTACCACTCCGGGTCAGAGGGTACCAGGGAGCAATGGTGATGAATGGGTGCTCCACATTCCCCAAACCTCCAGAACTGGACACCATCACAGTGAATTTAACGTCATTCCCAGGACATGTAGACGCTCAGCCAGCACTTTCTAGCACCCATATGATGAAGAGGGTTGGGGCTTGCCATAAAGACAATATGGTTGAGGCATTCATATAGGTGCTAGTGCTTGACGTGTGTAAACTTTTTAAATGCCATCCTTGGCCAGTTGAAAAGGGCTTAAAGTAAGTGCTGAGTTATGGAATCCTTTGGTAAGCGTATAAGTCCTATCCTGCGTATTGGCAAAGGTCCAGTGATTTAATCCTATGTCCGTCGTCCATGAACATCTGCGTAATTATGACCAGTATGGTCTTTTTAAGTATTGTATCAGCGGCAGAGTACTGCCAGTGATTGGTCAAGAAATAGGTCACATGGTTTTGGCCGAGTCTATAATTAGGAGCGACTATCTATCACACACCTTATATCACAAAAATAGTCAACAATGTGACCTGCCGATTGATCGGAGGGTGCCTCTCCGACCGCCCGTCTAGCCTAAGTAAAGGTCTAAGTGGAGTGTTGCAGGTCATGGACTGCTCATCCACCAAGACTCAATCCTTAAGCATCATGGGTTACCACCCACAGCCAATAGGTGGCCCCATTGGGGGAGTCTTATCCCTCTGCTGAGGTGCAGTCGATGCATTCTAATGCCCCACCGACAGGGCAGCTGAAATTTGTTTTGAATAATTTTAAATTATAACTATGTGCAGTGCATAAACAAGAATTTAAGAGAGACTCATCAGATTGTAGAGAAATATTTTCTTTTTTTTTTTTTTTGAGATGATCTTTTAAATCCACTCAATTTGAAAACTTCTGACATGGATTTACCAATCCTAATCCAGTAAAATAAGAACTACTTTTTATGGTGGAATCTTTTTTTTTTCAAGTGCAAAGCTTGGATTATCTTTTTAAAAAGAAAGATTTGATTTTGTTAAACAGCAAAACATTCTTCACAGACTAAACAGAAACTGATGATGTTATTCTTACATCAGTGCAAAGACTTCTAAAAAAGTTCTACATTACTCCCAGGTCCACTTTGATCCAGACTTTAAGTGCAAAGCTTTGATTATTCTTTTGAAAAAAAAAGATTTGATTTTGGTAAGCAGCAAAAAATTCTTCACAGACTAAGAAGAAACTGTGTATGTTATTCTTATCTACATTGGGTAATAGACTATGGTAGATTACAAGATCACACCCAATCCTGCTCACCTCATTGAATCTAAACACACACACACACAGAGACATACACACACACACACACACACACACAGAGAGAGAGAGAGAGAGAGAGAGAGAGAGAGAGAGAGGAGAGAGAGAGAGAGAGAGAGAGAGATGCACAATGCACGCATATACATATATGCATTAGTTGAAGTACCTATCTACATTGGGTAATAGATCAAGATAAGTTCCAAGATCCTCCTCAATCCTACTAACCTCTGTGGATCTATACACACACACACACACACACACATATACACACACACACACACACACACATACACACGTATATATATATATATATATATATATATATATATATATATATATATATATATATATATATGCACTAGTTGAAGTACCTATCTACATTGGGTAACATATCAAGATAGGTTAAAAGATCGGACCCCAATCCTACTCACCTACACAAACACACACACACACACACACACACACATAATAATCAAATAATAGTCAAATTTTTACACTTAAAAGAAATTTCACTCTGGATCAAAGTGGACCTGGGAGTAATGTGGAATTTTTTTAGAAGTATTTGCACTGATGTAAGAATAATATCCCCGGTTTCTGTTTAGTCTGTGAAATATGGTTTGCTGTTTACCAAAATAAATTTTTTTTAAAAGTCCAAGCTATGCACTTGAAAAAACAAGTTCACCATAAAAAGTAGTTCTTATCTCACTGGATTAGGATTTGTAAATCCATATCAGATGTTTTCAAATTGAGCGGATTTAAAATATCTAAAGAAATAATGAAGGGTTGTCCAAAATCTTATCAGTCTCTCTTAAATCTTCGACTGCGATTAGCTTTATCCAATTTTGAAATTACTCAAAACAGATTTCGCTTTTCCAATTTCTGCTTAACAGAAATGTCTGTTTGAGACCATTTTTGTTGCATTCTGTATACGATACGACATAAATGTTTTATTCACTTATAGAGGTGTGATTGGGCGGGCGTTTCTTTGAACTTATCTTGATTTGTTACCCAATGTAGACAAGTACTTCAACTAATAATATATATATATATATATATATATATATATATATTATATATGTGTGTGTGTGTGTGTGTGTGTGTGTGTGTGTGTGTTTAGATTCAATGAGGTGAGTAGGATTGGGGTGTGATCTTGGCGCCTATCTTGATCTGTTACCCAATGTAGATAGGTCCTTCAACTAGTGCATATATATAATATATATATATATATATATATATATATATATATATATGAGTGTGTATGTGTGTGTGAGTATATATATGTGTGTGTGTGTGTGTGTGTGTGAGTAGGATTGGGGTCCGATCTTGGAAACTGTAATGATATGTTACCCAATGTAGATAGGTACTTCAACTAGTGCATATATATATATATATATATATATTGTGGTGTGTGTGTGTGTGTGTGTGTGTGTGTGCGTGTGTGTGTATAGATCCACAGAGGTGAGTAGGATTGGGGAGGATCTTGGAACTTATCTTGATCTATTACCCAATGTAGATAGGTACTTCAACTAATGCATATATATATATATATATATATATATAATATATATATATATATGTGTGTGTGTGCATTGTGCATGTGTGTGTGCGTGTGTGCGCGTTTTGATTCAATGAAGCATGTCGGATTAGGGGATCTTGGAACCTATCATGATCCGTTACCCAATGTAACCAATGTACTTCAACTAGTGCATATATAATGTTCTGTTTTCTTGTTTTTGTTCTTATTTCAAATGCTTTAAAAAGACCAAACAAACAACGAATAAGGTTCGTCGGATTAGGCAGATCTTGGAACCTATCTTGATTTGTTACCCAATATATATAGGTACTTCATCTAGTGCATATATATGTGTATGTATGTGAGTGTATGTGTGTTTGTGAGTATGTGTGTGTGTATGTGTGTGTGTGTGAGTGTGTAAGTGTATCTGTGTTGTGTGTGTGTGTATCTAGATTCAATGAAGTGTGCAGCAGTAAATATGAGAGCAACTCACTCGTAGCTAATGGCAACATAACAAGTCTAATAATTCATTTACCGCGAGAAATAATGAGATAAAAACCAACAGTGAAGGGTTAATTAAATATGTACTGACAGAAATTAATATCTGATCGTTACGGTTGGCTGATCCAAACAGTTTTCATCAACAAAAATAAGTAAATACATAAGCTCACAGAGCTTGTTATAGGCAGAATATTAACTCTTACAGTCCAAATGGCTGGTTGAACTGCATCTAGGGGTGGCGCTCCAGTTCAGGGAGATCTGGGATAAGTAATTGGATGAGAACGGGAGAAAACTGTGTACAAAAAATGCTATTATTAAATAGAACTAGTACAAAATAAAAAAAACGCCCTCCGGGCGATGTAAAAATAGATTTTTGAAACATATTGCCTGAAGGGTGGGAGTAAAAAATTCAATGTCAGCGAGTTTGTACCCTAAGTAAGTAAAATCAGCAAATTCATTAAAGGATCAAGAAATAAAACATTTTGAAATGTAAACTTTAAATATGTATTAAAATAAAACAAACTATATATAGATATATAATACCAGTCATGTATTTATTAAAACTTGTTTAAAAAAACCCAATGA
>CM042170.1:65274240-65281740 GCA_023376005.1 Doryteuthis pealeii | reverse complement strand
TTTTATGCTTACAAGTTAGAGAATCACGTTCATTGTACATTAATACCTACATTCATTGTGTAGATATTTCTTAAGAGATTTTTTTGCACATGGCTTTACTGATTTTTTTTTCTTATTTTTAATAGAGCATCGTTGGAGAGTAAAGGAAGCTGATTTGGGGAGTACGGAGTGCGGTGAAAGAAGAGCTTGCAGAAAATAAAGAGTACGTATGCCAAACTTTTGGGAATGATTTTCTGAATTCAAACCTGTTAAACACAGAAATTGACCTTGTGTCACATCCTGCTCATGCGCAAGAGGAAACATTTGTATTTGATAACGGTCAAATTATTATGATCAAAAGACTAGGTCAAAGAATTTCTGAAATAGCAAGGCTTACCTGGTTGTCTGGTTTAGTTATGTTGATTACTTAATAGCAGAAGTTTCATAACAGAAAAGGCAGCACCATGGGCAGCCAAGATTGGGAAATATAACTGCGAAATGCTAATCTTTCATTCTTCCCTGAAACAATAAGCACAATGGAATCGCTGTTAAAACAGGTCGTCTATTTATTTAAGTTTAGCTTAGCTTAGAAATAAAGTCGTCGGGTTGGCCTATAGTCGGTATCAGCCAGACAGCGAGGGAATCTATCCCCTTTTCACTAGCGCTAGACCAAGCAGATTGTTGTTTTTTTTAGCGTCTGAGGTGAAGCGCCACACCTATCATCAGTTCCTCACTTTACCGCACAGATCTCTGTGCTACTCATACGTCAAGTTAGCAAACCAACCAAGAACCTTGATATAAGAATTAACAAATAAAAAATCCTATTGGGGCTCCCAGTAGAGACATAATTCTATTTATTTAGGTACTAACAAGTTGTGCGCTCATTTTTATTTTTTTATTGATGAAAGGAGTAAATAGAATCTTATCCTCAAATAAAAACCAACAGAAGAGCTACTGTATTTCCCTGAAAATAAGATAGGGCTTGTATTAATTTTCACCACAAAATATAACACTAGGGATTATTTTTGGGTGATGTTGAGTATTTGCATCGCATGATGTGACTAGAAGAATGATTATGTCTTTTGACTGTCTGCTGCTCTCAACTAGGGCTTATTTTAAGGAGGAGAGCTTATATTAAATTCAGCCTGAGTGTTTGTGTCTCATGAGATGATTGTAAAGAATGCTGATTTCTTTCGTCTGTCTGCCACTCTCAACCAGGGCTTATTTAAAGGGGAGGGCTTATATTAAAGTCAGCCTGAGTGTTTGTGTTGTATGATGTGATTGTGAAGAATGCTTATTTCTTTCATCTGTCTGCCACTCTCAACTAGGGCTTATTTAAAGGGGAGGCTTATATTAAAGTTATCCTGAGTGTTTGTCATATGATGTGATTGTGAAGAATGCTTATTTCTTTCATCTGTCTGCCACTCTCAACTAGGGCTTATTTTAAGGGGGGTGCTTATATTAAAGTTATCCTGAGTGTTTGTCATATGATGTGATTGTGAAGAATGCTTATTTCTTTCATCTGTCTGCCACTCTCAACTAGGGCTTATTTAAAGAGGAGGGCTTATATTAAAGTTATCCTGAGTGTTTGTCATATGATGTGATTGTGAAGAATGTTTATTTCTTTCATCTGTCTGCCGCTCTCAACTAGGGCTTATTTTAAGGGGGGTGCTTATATTAAAATCATCCTGAAAAAGCATACTAGTTCTTATGTTGAAGTTAGGTCTTATTCAAGCCAACTATTTTATGCTTACAAGTTAGAGAATCACGTTCATTGTACATTCATACCTTGTGTAGATGTTTCTTAAGAGATTTTACTTATAGCATTCCCAGTTGATTTTTTTTATTTGAGGTTTTTGTTATTTAATCATATTAGTTAAATAGAGCTGTATAAATGGAGTTCAAAACTGTTTGAATTATGCAAATATCCTCAATTTTTCAAAAGTTATGAGAATTTAAAGCCCCAAAATTGGGGGTACAAAAGTGTACATGATTTTGTTTAAAAAATGTCAATTCATGGACCAATTCAAAACAAGAAATTCAGTAATTTCTTCACTATTTCTTTATTTTTGGAGCAATTTTGATAAAACCTTGCATTCTTATGTAAAATTGTATGTTCTTTCTGATAATGCACTCAGATTTTATGTATCTCCATGTTGGAACCTATTATTTGGGGAATAAGAAGTAGGGACATCAACGTTTTTTGTTTTTTTTCATGTTTACCACAAGATTATTAAACATTTTCATATTATTACAGTATATATACACATATATAGTATTAATTTATATAAATAACTGATTTTTTTCTTATTTTTGATAAAGCATCGTTGGAGAGTACTGCCTTGGCGAGTAAATATTTTTACCGTCTGGTGATTGCAGTAAGCATGAAACTTTAGTTACGGGATATTAAATCCATAATATTAGATTGTAAATCTGATCTACTATTTTAGCATTGAGCACCTTCATATGCTAATATTTTTCTCATTCATTCTATATATATATATATATTATATATATATATATATATAATATATATATATAACATAAATATATTAAAGGTTTACATATCTATTTATTTGGTGATAAAGGAACATTCACGACCATATTGGTTTCATGCGAGGCAATCGTCAGGTGAAGATGTTACAAATGCATTTGTAACATCTTCACCAAAGGCATTTGTAACATCTTCTTCAAACTTACAAGTTATAAATAATACTGCCTTTGTTACACCGTTCCAGCAAAAGCTGAAACAGTAACCATCCCACACACACACTATATATATATATATATATATATATATATATATATATATTTAGAGGCAGCTGCTAAAACCGTATAACTATACTGATGAGAGGTGATACCTCGAAACACGTGTCTATAGTTTACCCCTTTATACGCTTCCCGTTCTCGGTTGAGCACTCTATTTAGAAGGTATATAATTGCAGATTCACCGTATTCGGCTCGGCCAAATCTCACTTTGTTTACAAAGTTTAGAGACCTCTAGGTGAAGGTCATTTCCCCTTAGAAATATAGCAATTAAATAGCCTGCTATACTTGGCGACTGACTGTGGATGTGTGGGTAAGAAGCTTGGGCGAGCGTAAGTTCGTTCGGGTTTCGAACCCGCCAGAGCAGCTGCTAACCGTATAACTATACTGATGAGAGGTGATACCTCGAAACACGTGTCTATAGTTTACCCTATATATATATATTATATATATATGGCATCTTCTCCATTAAAGATTCAGTCTGTCCTATTTACCCATAGCTCTCTTTGGCTAAACTCATCCCTCTAAAGTTTCAGTCTTGATATTTTTATCTCAATCTCTCTCTCTCCTCTCTCTCTCCTCTCTCTCTCTCTCTCTCACATATACAATATATATATATATATATATATGGTAATCTGAACATTAGCTACATAAATGAGAGTAACCTTCCCTTGTTTCTTTCACTTTGGGGAAGCCGGGTTTTTTTGCCGTTTTCATTTCACCATAATCAATACAACTGCATGTTTTAACATGAAAATATCATAAAATGTGTTCTTAATAACAATTAAGTTCCTTTCAAATAATGCACAAGCACAATTAAGCACACATTTAATGATATTCTCGTCTTAAAACATTCAGTTGTATTGATTCAAACAAATTCGTATTTTCAGTGTAGATTTACGGTGAAATTAAAATGGCCGACCAAAACAGACGGCTTCCTCAAAGAGTACGGAGTGCAGTGAAAGAAGAACGTTTAGAAAATAAAGAGTAAGGATGCCAATAAAGAAACTTTTTAGATTGATTTTAATGGCATGTCAAACCCAAGCAGAGCACAAGAATATGTTTTTCAACATGAATCTGCATTATTTTGCCTTCAAAAAAAAATATCGTATTACACACACACACACACACACACACACACACATATATATATATATATATATATATATATATATATATATATATATATACAAAATAGCATTGGTATTTCTGATAAATAAATCTTATATCTACTAGCAAATATATGCACCCTCCGGGTGCAAGTATTTAAGTTTTAATGTAATAATATATTATATTAAATTAGAAAGGCTAATGAAACTAAATAAGAATGCAGATAAAAAGATTTGAAATGGAGGGTGGTATAATCGAAAATAGAACAACTGAAACTTACTCTTCCATCACTCTCGTCTTTCATTGTTATTTTTTCTAATTTAAGTATTTAGTTAAAAGAGGAAGTGAAGAATAAAATGACAGTTATTTTTTCTTGTTAACGGCTTTCATTTAAGATTGAAGAAATGTTTGCTTATATTCATTAAAATAAAACCGAACAGTTAAAAATCAATAATACTAAGCACATATTTATTAAAATCACATTTTTAATATCAATATGCAAATTAGCCTTCCGATTCACACTGTAACCGCTATTTTGTTGTACATAAATATAATTGCATATTATTAGTATGTAGATATGGTTAACAGTATTAATAATATAAACAATTTATTAATAATTGAGGTTTAAAATAAAATATAAATCATTGAGAATGTGATATAAATAATTAAGGGAATTTGTGACTTGAGTAGTAATATAGTTTCGGTTACAGACGGAAAAACACACAATCTCCATTATAATAAGATTTATCATCATCACTGTGTGGTTAAATCAAAATGAATCACCTGCTACATAACAAAGATATTTATAATCCAAAATGTGTATATTATCAACTATTACCAACAACCATCTGAGCCTTTATTCATTCAATTATTCATTATGTCTCCTGGGGCATCTTTTTTTTTTTTTTTTGAGAGTACGGAGTGCAGTACGGAGTGCAGTGAAAGAAGAACCTTTAGAGAATTGAAATTTGGTCGATTTTTCGTATTTTTTTTCCTAAGTAATTTACGGTAAGGTTTAGGGTTAAGGTTATAGCCAGGGTTAGGTTGAAATTAAGCTTTAATAAAAAAAAAAAAAAAGAACAAGAAGAACGAGAAGAAAAAGAATAGAAAATGAGGAAGATGAAGAAAATAAACAACTAGAAACATACAAAAAATTGTGAAATTTATTCCATTTTTCGTTTTTTTTTCGTAAGTAATTTACGGTAAGGGGTAGGGTTAGGGTTAAAGCTAGGGTTAAGTTGACATTAAGCTTTAATATTAGAAAAAGAATAAGCAAAAGAAGAAGAGGAAGAAGAAAAAGAAAAGGAACATGTAGAAACATAGAAAAAATTGTGAAATTTCTTACATTTTTCGTATTTATTTTCGTAAGTAATTTACGGTAAGGGTTAGGGATAGCTAAGCTTAGATTGAAATAAATGCCAATAGAGAAACTTTTTAGATTGATTTTAATGGCATGTCAATCCAAGAAGGGTTATTTTATGCCTAGAAGTTAGGGAATGGATTTCATTGCACATTCATATTTACATTCTTTGTGTAGTCATATCTAAAAAAGAGTGGAGTGTTGCATGTCATGTACAGCTCATCCACCAGGGTTCTATCCTTAAACATCACGAGTCGAATCCCCACAGCCAACAGGTGGCTCCATTGGAGGAGTCTTACCCCTCTGCAGAGATGCAATCGGTATATTTTAACGCTCCAACCAATTTAACGGGCGTCATGGATATTAGGTTAGGTCGATTTTTCACTTAAAAAAAAAATCAAATTGTCCATCTATGCGAAATTTGTGCCGGGTTAGCTCAGTCGGTAGAGCGTGCGGCTAGAAACCACAAGGTTCCTAGTTCGATAGCGGTCCTCGCCAAACTCAGCGTATGAGTAGCACAGGGATCTGTGCGGTAAAGTAGGGAGCTGATGGTAGGTGTGGCGCTCCACCTCAAATGCTAAAACAATCTCCTTGGTCTAGCGCTATTGAAAAGGGGATAGACTCCCTCGCTGACTGGCTGATACCGACTTTAGGCCGCCCCGACGACTTTACTTTATACTGATACCAAAGATTAGATCTTTTATTTGCACCATTGTTTGAGGAAATAGCATCAAAGATCGTCTACTAAAATGCACTAAAATCCGTTTTCGCAAGATTTAGCTCCTAGATAACGATATTTTTAGTGTCTTTTAGTAGACGATCTTTGATGCTATTTCCTCAAACAATGGTGCAACTAAAAGATCTAATTTTTGTGTATCAGTATTCAGTATATGAACACACACAACGTTCGCATAGATGGACAATTTAATATTTTTTAAAAAGTGAAAAATCGACCTACCCTGATGGATATCCATGCTACGAGTGTGACATAACGATGATGATGATGATGATGATGATACCTTTAAAAACTTCTGAACATGTGACTTAGTTGCAATTTGAAACTTTTTTTTTCATAATCTAAAATTTCTATTCATTAAAAATTTGTAAAATAAAAGCTTTGATATATTATTATTTTTTTATTACATTAACATCCACTCACGTTATAGCTAAAAGCGATATTGGTGAAAGATGATAAAATCGTGATTATACAATATTATTGCCAAAATAGATAATAATCTATAAAAGTGTGATACATAAAATATACTATATTAACTATTATAAACTAGTTGAAGTACCCATCTATACCAAGTAATAGGTCACAGTTGATGGTTATAAATACAGGGAAATAAAAAAGAAATAAAAGAATTTGAGTATGAAAAATACTAGGAAAGAAAGAAAAGAAAAGAAAGAAAAGATATGAAAAGGATAAAGGGTAAAAAGTACCGAAAAGAAAGAAAGATAGAAAAAAGAAAGAAAAAAATGAAAGAAAGAAAGAATGACAAGGAAAAAGGATAGAATGGGTAAGAAAAATACCAGGAAAGAAAGAAAGAAAGAAAAAAAGAAAGATAGAAAGAAAGAAGAGAAATCGGGAAATGAGGAAAGGAAAAAGAAAGAAAGAAAGATAGAAAGAAAGAAGAAGAAAGAAAGAGAATTGGGAAATGAGAAAAGAAAGAAAGAAGAGGAAAGGGAAATGAAAAAGAGAGGGGAAGAACGATAGATATAGGAGTTGAATGAAAGAGAGAGAGAGAGAGAGAGAGAGAGAGAAGAGAGAGAGAGAGAGAGAGAGAGAGAAAGAAAGAAAGAAAGAAAGAAAGAAAGGAAATACAAATGAATTAATAAATAAAGAAAGAAATGAAGAAAGAAGAAAGAAAGGAAAAGAATGGGACGTAAAGAAAGAAAAGAAGAAAGAAAAGAAAGACAGATAGAAAAAGAAAAAAAAGAATGAAAAGAAAAAGAAAGAAGGAGAAGAGAGGTATGTAAAAAAGCAGAAGAAAGATAAAAGGATGTAAAGAATGATAGAAAAGAAAGATCAAATGAATGAATGAATGAAAAAGAGAAAGAAAAGAAAAAGAAAAGAAGATACAATGAATTAAATAATAAAGAATAATTGAAGAAAGAACGGAAAAGAAGGGGGGTAAAGAAGAAGAAAGAAAGACAGAAAAAAGAAAGAATGAAAAAAAGAAAGAAGAAAAGAAAGAAAGAGAAGAAAGAAAGAAAGGGATACATTAATTATAAAGAAAAGAATAATTGAAGAAAGAAAGGAAAGAAGGGGGCGTAAAAAAGAA
>CM042170.1:65253587-65274140 GCA_023376005.1 Doryteuthis pealeii | reverse complement strand
TTTTATCTGCCTAATTCCTACGAACTGCTCATATGAGAGTCATAAACACACACACATAACACACACAACACACAACACACATATATATTATATATATATATATATATATATATATATATATGTGTGTGTGTGTGTGTGTGTGTGTGTGTGTGTTATGTTCTTGTGAACGTTGTTTGTTTGGTCTTTTTAAAGCATTTGAAATAAGAACAAAAACAAGAAAAACAGAACATTATATATGCACTAGTTGAAGTACATTGGTTACATTGGGTAACGGATCATGATCCCCCTAATCCGACATGCTTCATTGAATCAAAACGCGCACACACGCACAATGCACACACGCATGCACACACACATATATATATGCACTAGTTGAAGTACCTATCTACATTGGGTAACTTATCAAGACAGGTTCCAAGATCAGACCCCAATCCTACTCACACACACATACACACACACATATATACTCACACACACATACACACTCATATATATATATATATATATATATATATATATATATATATATATGCACTAGTTGAAGGACCTATCTAAATTGGGTAACAGATCAAGATAGGCGCCAAGATCACACCTCAATCCTACTCACCTCATTGAATCTAAACACACACACAGACACACACATTTATATATATATATATATATATATATATATATATATATATATATATTATATTCTTATTATAATGGAGATTTGTGTGTTTTTCTGTCTGTAACCGAAACTATATTCCTACTCAAGTCACAATTCTCTTAGTTATTGACATCACATTCTCCATGATTTTATTTTTATTTAAACCTCAATTATTAATAAAATTGTTTTACATTATTAATACTGTTAACTATGTCTACATATACTGACAACATGCAATTATATTTATATATACAACAAAATAGCGGTTTACAGTGTAAACGGGAAGGCTAATTTGCATATTAATATTTTAAAATCGAATTTGAATAAATATGTGCTTAGTATTATTGATTTCTAACTGTTTGGTTTTATCTTAATGAATATAAGCAAAAATCTCTTCAATGAATCTTAAATGAAATCCATTAACAAGATAAAATAACTGTCATTTTATTCTTTACTTCCTCTTATAACTAAATACTTAAATTAGAAAAATAACAATGAAAGACGAGAGTGATGGAAGAGTAAGTTTCAGTTGTTCCATTTTCCCTCTGTTTCAAATCTTTTATTATACTCCCTCTGTTTCAAATCTTTTTATCTGTATTCTTATTTAGTTTCATTAGCCTTTCTAATTTAATACAATATTTTATTACATTAAAACTTAAATACTTGCACCCGGAGGGTGCATATATTTGCTAGTATATATAAATGAACTAGTTGAAGTACTTATCTATATTGGGTAATAGATCAAGACAGGTTCAAAGAAACCCCTGCTCTAAAAGTGAATAAACATTTATGTCGTATCGTATACAGAATGCAACAAAAATGGTCTCAAACAGACATTTATATTAAGCAGAAATTGGAAAACCGAAATCTGTTTTGAGTAATTTCAAAATTGGATAAAGCTAATCGCAGTCGAAGATTTAAGAGAGACTGATAAGATTTTGGACAACCCTTCATTATTTCTTTAGATGATATTTTAAATCCGCTCAATTTGAAAACATCTGATATGGATTTACAATTCCTAATCCAGTGAGATAAGAACTACTTTTTATGGTGAACTTGTTTTTTCAAGTGCATAGCTTAGACTTTTTTTAAAAATTGATTTTGGTGAAGAGCAAACCATTCTTCACAGACTAAACAGAAACTGAGGATATTATTCTTACATCAGTGCAAATACTTTGATCCAGAGTGAAATCTCTTTTAAGTGTAAAAATTTGATTATCATTTGATTATTATGTGTGTGTGTGTGTGTGTGTGTGTGTGTGAGAGAGAGAGAGAGAGAGAGAGAGAGAGAGAGAGAGAGAGAGAGAGAGTAGGATTGCAGTCCGATCTTGGTACCTATCTTGAATCTGTTATCCAATGTAGATAGGTATTTCAACTAGTCCATATATATATATTATATATATATTATATATATAATATGAATGTATGTGTATATGTGTGTGTGTGTGTATAGATCCACAGAGATGAGTAGGATTGGGGAGGATCTTGGAACTTATCTTGATCTATTACCAATGTAGATAGTATTTCAACTAGTCCATATATATATATTATATATATATTATATATATATATATGAATGTATGTGTATATGTGTGTGTGTGTGTATAGATTCCACAGAGATGAGTAGGATTGGGGAGGATCTTGGAACTTATCTTGATCTATTACCCAATGTAGATAGGTATTTAAACTAATGCATATATGTATATGTGTGTATTGTGCGTGTGTGTGTGCGTGCGTGTGTGTGTGTGTGTGTGTGTGTGTGTGTGTGTGTGTTTAGATTCAATGAGGTAATCAGGATTGGGTGTGATCTTGTAATCTACCATGGTCTGTTACCCAATGTAGGTAAGAATACCATATACAGTTTCTTCTTAGTCTGTGAAGAATTTTTTGCTCCTTACCAAAATCAAATCTTTCTTTTTTTCAAAAAAAATAATCAAAGCTTTGCACTTAAAAGAGATTCCAGTCTAGATCAAAGTGGACCTGGGAGTAATGTAGAAATTTTGTAGAAGTCTTTGTGCTGATGTAAGAATAACATTTTCAGTTTCTGCTTAGTCTGTGAAGAATGGTTTGCTGTTTAACAAAATCAAATCTTTCTTTTTAAAAAGATAATCCAAGCTTTGCACTTGACAAAAAAAGAAAAGATTCCACCATAAAAAGTAGTTTTTATTTTACTGGATTAGGATTGGTAAATCCATGTCAGAAGTTTTCAAATTGTCCAAATTGGGTGGATTTAAAAGATTATCTCAAAAAAAATCTGATCAGTCTCTCTTAAATTCCTGTTTATGCACTGCACATAGTTATAATTTAAAATTATTCAAAACAAATTTCAGCTGCCCTGTCGGTGGAGCATTAGAATGCACCGACTGCACCTCTGTAGAGGGATAAGACTCCCCCAATGGGACCACCTGTTGGCTGTGGGTGGCGACCTGTGATGCTTAAGAACAGAGTCTTGGTGGATGAGCAGTCCATGACATGCAACACTTCACTTAGACCCTTACTTAGGCTAGACGGGCGGTCGGAGAGGCACCCTCCGATCAATCGGCTGGTCACGTTGTTGACTATTTTTGTGATATAAGGTGTGTGATAGATAGTCGCTCCTACTTATAGACTTGACCAAAAACATGTGACCTATCTCTTGGCCAATCACTGGCAGTATTCTACTGCTGATACAATACTTAAACTGACCATACTGGTCATAATTACGCAGATGTTCATGAACGACGGACATAGGATTAAATCACTGGACCTTTACCAATACGCAGGATAGGACTTATACACTTACCAAAGGATTCCATAACTCAGGACTTGCTGTAAGCCCTTTTCAACTGGTCGAGGATGGCATTTAAAAAGTTTACACACGTCAAGCCCTAGCACCTATATGATTGCCCCAACCCTATTGCCCTAATGGCAAGCCCCAACCCCTTTTTATCATATGGGTGCTAGAAGGCGGTGGCTGCAGGTCTACATGTCCTGGGAATGACGTTAAACTCTATCTGATGGTGAGGTTCCAGTTTTGGAGGTTTGGGGAATGTGGAGCACCCCTTCATCTCCATTGCTCCCTGGTCCACTCTGACCCGGAGTGGTAGTACCTATTAGGGTCCCATCTATGGGTTAAATAGAAAAATGTATTTATAAAAAAATATTGTGTATCCATTACGAATTAATTTATTTAAAAACTTTATCGGCATTAAATGACCCACTGAGGTTGATATGCCATAAAACAAACAAACCAAACCAAGCTTTGCACTTGAAAAAAAAAAGATTCCACCATAAAAAGTAGTTCTTATTTTACTGGATTAGGATTGGTAAATCCATGACAGAAGTTTTCAAATTGTTCAAATTGAGTGGATTTAAAAGATCATCTCAAAAAAAAAAGAAAAAGTTTTCACCACAATCTGATCAGTCTCTCTTAAATTCTTGTTTATGCACTGCAGATAATTTTAACTAATTTTGAAATTATTCAAAACAAATTTCAGGTTTCTGTTTACCGTAAATGCCTCTCTTTTAGTTAATCTTTGGATTAGGATTCCTATGACGTTGTTTGTTTGAGATACGCATGATAAACAGTGCTGGGTAGCGTCGTAGATTATGTTATTAACTGGTTTCATTGGGGGGTTTTGGGTCTTCCAACATAATACCCCCTCGCCAGTTAGACCCCATTAGAGATGATCAAACTCTAATGTGCTACCTATGTTTAGTCAACGTGAACAGAAACAAAATGGTTTTAAAGGGTGTTTTTGCCAACGCTTACCTCGGCTTTTGAACATTTGATTGGTTAATGCTAAAGCCAATCAATGTTCAGAGTTGGTGTTAAAACAGACTCACGTGGCTCAGAATTTTCCTTTTTTTATATAATTCATTGGGATTGCATTGGCCTGCTGGTAAGAAGTTTTTTTTAACAAAGACAATTAAGTTAGCCCATAACAATTTTTATCCTGTTTTCCTCTTCATTGGAACTATACACACACCACACACACACACACACACACATATATATATATATATATATATTTGTTTTCTACTGATTTTGATGTAGTACAGTTGATTATGTTTTTGCAACAAAAAAAAAACTAACATTTGGCAGTTAATAGCAGTGGCATGAGTGGATACAAAAAAGTGCAAATTAACTGAACGATTATTTTTCCAGGAAATAAGATTTTTTTCAATTTCAAGTATTATTTTTATTTTGTAAAACTTTTCATAACTTCTTACACATTACAAAATGTTTTTTTTTAATCAGTTGTGATAAGTAAGAATTTTTTTTTGTCATTTCGATAGATTTCTTTAAAATAAAATGTCCTGAGTATGATTTAACCTGCATCTAGTCATTATGTTCCAATTCTGGAAGAGTGGAGTACCCCTTCATTGCCATTACTCTCTGGTCCACTCTGAGCCAGAGTCGTAGTACTTATAAGGGTCTTTTCTATGGGTAGCCCTGTTTTGGAATATACCAACTGCACCTCTACAGAGGGGTAAAATCCCTTCAATGGGGCCACCTGTTGGCCTTGGGTGTCAACATGTAATGCTTAAGGATGGAATTCTGGTGGCTGAGTCCATGACATGCAGCACTCTACCTTGGCTCTTACTAGACAGGTTGTCAGAGAGGCCCTCTCTGATCAACGTTGGTCATATCAAGCTTTAGGGCCTATATGATTGTCCCGACATTATGCGCGTGGCATAATAGTTAGACTCTTAAGAAATGTCGACCCGAGTTCAAATCCTAGACGAAACTGTTTGTATTTCACATAGCGCTAATACCCTTGAGAAAGGTATGAATTCAACTATACTCCCTCCAACTATGGGTAAATAGTAGGGCAGACTGGGCTCTTCAGCCTTGGTAAGGAGAAGGAAAATTCTGAATTCAAATATGTTAAACTCCGCTTAAGAAAATGGCACATCCTGCTTGTGCGGAGGAGTTGGTAAATATATATATAATTGTCTCGACCCTATTGCCCTTATGGCAAACTCCCAACCCTTTTTATCATATATGTGCTAGAGGGTGGTGGTTGAGGGTCTTAATGTCCCAGTTATGACATTAAACTGCACCTAATGGTGAAGTTTCAATTTTGGATCTCTGGGAAATGTGGGGTACCCCTTCATCGCTCCCAGCTCCACTCTAAACTAGAGGGTTCCATCTATGGGCTAAATAAAAAAGTCTAGCACTTGTACTAGCACTAGAAAAAGGGATAGACTCCTTCACTGTCCAGCTGATACCAATAATAGGCCACTCCACCAACTTTATTTCGACTTTATTCTTTAAAAAATCAATTATAATTTTAAATAATTAATCAGTTCAATTTCTCTGAATGTTTAAGATGAGGTTTGATAATTACTATTATCTGTGTTATTCGGACAATTGTCTTCATCTTCATTGTTATCTGTACAGCGTTTCGGCCGATATTCCCTCTGGCCTTCTTCGGGTATTTCTTGTCAGACTCGGGAATCTTCTCGGACTCGGGAACCTTCTTGTCGTAATCGGGAGCCATCACAGAACTTTGAACCTAACCCTTTATTCAGTCCACGAGGGTATACTGTTCTCATTACACTAACCATAGCTGGTGTAGAGGCGTTAAGCTGTGTTAATTATTATTCTATGTTACTGCTGCTCTTGATCAGGATTGAACCAGCAATCTAGATATAACTGTCACTTAGAACTGTCTTAACCTAACTCCTTTATCCACTAGGCCATGTGTCCAAGAAATACCTGAAGAAGGCCGGAGGGCATATCGGCCGGAACGTTGTACAAATAACAATAAAGATGAGGACAATAGTCCGAATAACGCAGATAATAGTAATCAGTTTCGTGCTGACCAAATTTGGGAGTCTAAATAAGCTGTTTGTGATGGTCACAAAAATAAATTTTTCCCTCTGACATGAATTCGTTAAAATTGCGTTTCAATCTTAAAATGGTGCCAGTCTGCCTGGCTGTGTCATCAAATATTCTACGGAAAGCTTCCAGGAAAATTTGGAAAAAAAACAAAAATTTTAATGAGAAAATTAAACTAGGAATTAGCATTAATCATTTTTGGCAGTCAAAGTTGGAATGGATGAACCTTAGTGCTTCAGTTGTCAATATACGGTTGTTCAATATATATATATATATATATATATATAGCTCAGTCGGTAGAGCGTTCAGCTAGGAACCACAAGGTTTCGTGTTTGATACCGGCCCTCGCCAACACAGAGAATGGGTAGCACAGGGATCTGTGCGGTAAAGTAAGGAACTGATGGTATGTGTGGCGTTCCACCCCAGACACTGAAAACAATCTCCTTGGTATAGCGCTAGTGAAAAGGGAATATACTCCCTCGCTGTCTGGCTGATACCGACATTAGGCCGCCCGACGACTTTACTTTTACCTTTTATATATATATATATATATATATATATATAATATATATATATATATGAGAAGTAAACAAACAGACGATGTTTGTGATATGGCTATTTTTCAGCCGACAATATTTGGGAGAATATGTGCTTAATTGAAGTCGAACCTAATTTTTATGAAAGTTAATTCATTAATAATTTTTATGAAAGTTAATTCATTAATAATTAATAGGTAAAATCCCGCCTAATTAATTATTAATGAATTAACTTTCATAAAAATTATGTTCGACTTCAATTAAGCACATATTCTCCCATATATATATATATGTGTGTGTGTGTAAAGTTTTGGGGTGTACCGACTTTTATTAGGGCTTTAAAAAGGCCCACTAAAAGATTCATTATTAAAAAAATATCATATGGGTGCTAGAAGGCGGTGGCTGCAGGTCTACATATCCTGGGAATGACGTTAAATTCACTCTGATGGTGAGGTTCCAGTTTTGGAGGTTTGGGGTAAATGGAGCACTCCTTAATCACCATTGCTCCGTGGTCCACTCTGACCCGGAGCGATAGTACATGTTAGGTATATATATATATTACAATAGAAGGGTGGGGGAAGGCGAAAAACGATTTACTAGCTAACTAGTTTCGATCCTTGCTCAACAGAGCTAAATATCGAGGATGATAGATTAAAACGAGTAAATGGGACGAGTAAGAAAAAGAAACAATAAAAGAAAAGAACAATTTCTTTTCATTTCTTCTAAAAGAGAAGGAAAAGAAGACTACGGATTGATAATATTCAAACCAAGTAAGCCCTCTATTTGTTTACAAAGAGCAGGCTTACTGGTCAGATTATATAACGTCTCTAAAATTTTAAGATGGTAGAATAAGTGCGACTTGCTCTCAACAGAGAACCAGTCAGCACTAAATGAGTTGGCGGTCATCAGCGAAACCCACTCGGGGATGGGGAGCATATATATATATATATATATATATATATATATTATTATATATATATATTTTTGGATGTTTGTTTATTTAGAAACGTTGCTGATAAAGTATATATTAAATTTTTACTTGAAGGCACTTACAACGCATGTATCGCATAAAATTCGATACTTTTTCTTATAGAAAATGAACTTTTTGACAAGTGTAATCCCGGCAAAGGATGGCTCGGTGTGTAGAATACCGTACAGACTGTTTCAACTTTATTAAGTCTCACCAGCGGTATATACTAACGATTTCCCTCCAACAGAAATCGAAACCGGGACTTCAGCAGACACAGTGAAACACTATATATATATATATTTGTAAATTTTTGGGGGTGTACAGAATTTTATTAGTGCTTTAAAAAGATCCCCTAAAAGATTCATTGTATGAAAAAAAATTGTATGTATTTTACAATAGAAGGGTGGGGTGTAAAAGGGAAATAAAAACGAGTTGCATGCTGACTAGTTTCGATCCTCGCTCAACAGAGCTAAATATCGAGGATAATAGATAAAACCGGTAAATGGGACGAGTAGGAAAATAAAATGAAAGAAAAGAACAATTTCTTTTCTTTTCCCCTAAAGGGGGGGGGGAAGAAGACCTTATAGATTGATAATATTCAAACCAAGTAAGCCCTCTCTTTGTTTACAAAGAGCAGGCTTATTGGTCAGAATATACAATGTTTCTAAAATCTTCAGATGGTAAAAAGAGTGCGAATTGCTCTCAACAGAGAACCAGTCAGCATTAAATGAATTGGTGCAACTACGGCTATTTATAAGGTGTTCGCCTATGGAGGAACCATAAGTATTCCTCAGTATATCGTTAGAACAGACGGTTCCATTTCTAATCTTAGTAGGGACATGGTGTTTAATTCGAGCTTCCAATCGCTGGTTTGTTCTTCCTATGAAGAATACATAGGAAGAACAAACCAGCAATTGGATAGATAGAGCTCTCTAGAGGAGACTGACGAATTACCACTAAATTAGATTATGGATAATATTCAAACCAAGTAAGCCCTCTCTTTGTAAACAAAGAGAGGGCTTACTCGGTTTGAATATTATTAATCTATAAAGTCTTCTTCCCTCCCCCTTTTCAGAGAAAAGAAAAGAACAATTTCTTTTCTTTTCTTTTTATTTTCTTCCTCGTCCCATTTACCTGTTTTAATCTATTATCCTCGATATTTAGCTCTGTTGAGCGAGGACCGAAATTAGTTCACTAGCTACTCGGGGTTTTTTTTTTTGGGGGGGGGGGTTGCATTCTGCCCTCCCTTCTATTGCAAAATATATACAACTTTTTTTATTTTTAGTAATGAATCTTTTAGTGAATCTTTTTAAAAGCTCTAATATATATATATATATATATATATATATATATATATATATATATAATATATATATAAAATGAAATATATATATTGAAAAAAAAAAAAATAAGGATTTACTCTGAGGAAGGTCGAATCTTTGTGTGCGGGACATTTCTACATTTTTTTCTATTACTATTATTTCATTTCATTTGATTAATTAAAAATAATAATAGTTTGAATTATGTACACATGGATAAACTCCTGACCGAAACACGTGTAAGTAAAATTGATTAAAATATCTTATTTTATCCATTCTATACTTTCTTTTCTTTCTTTTTTCAACACACACACACACACACACACACACACACATATAATAATATATATATATATTATATATATATATATATATATATATATATTGAAACTGAGAAGATAAATAAATATTGTGTTAAAATGCAAATTTACTTCAAAATAGTGAAAAATAAGCTTTGCATTTAAAAGAGATTCCCCTCTGGTCCAAAGGGAACCAGGGAGTAATGGGGAATTTTTTACAAGTATTTGTGGTGAGGTAAGAATACCATACACAGTTTCTGCTTAGTCTGTGAAAGGTTCCCGTGTCCGAAAAGGAGGTTCCCGAGTCCAAGAAGGTTTCCAAGTCTGAAAAGAAATACCTGAAGAAGGCCAGAGGGCACATCGGCTGAAACGTTGTACAGATAACAATGAAGATGAGGACAACAGTCCGAATAACGCAGATAATATTAACCTTAGGATTCTTAAAGCTTACGATTCTCAAACTTTACATCATGAGGTCTAGTGGCCAACTGCCTAACTAAGTCTTCTCTCACCGTTTTCAGCAACAGGAAGTCTGGGGTCAGATTGAGGTCATTGAATGTCAATCAATCTACCTACTCCAATGGCCCAGATTTGAATTCAACAACACCTGAATCTAAATCAGTTTCTGCTCTAGCTGTCCAAAAACGACTGTGCACCTATCAATATGAAAAAACAGACAATGTAAGCTGTGATTGGTTTCGTTTCGTTTCATTTGTTTTACGGCATATCAACCTCGATGGGTCATTTAATGCCAACAAAGTTTTAAAATAAATTCATTCTTAATGGATAATCAATTTTGTTTATAAACTCATGTTTTTTTTTATTTAACCCATAGATGGGACCCTAACAGGTACTACCACTCCGAGTCAGAGTGGACCAGGGTGATGAAGGGGTGCTCCACATTCCCCAAACCTACAAAACTGGAACCTCACCATCAGATAGAGTTTAACGTCATTCCCAGGACATGTAGACCCTTAGCAACCGCCTTCTAGTACCCATATGATAAAAAATGTTGGGGGTTGCCATAAGAGCAATCGGGTTGGGAAAATCATATAGGCTTGATGTGACCACCCAATTGATCGGAGGGGGGGGGTCGCGACCGCCTGTCTAGCCCAAGATAGGGCCAAAGCGGAGTATTGCAGGTCATGAACTGCTCATCCACCTGGACTCTATCTTTAAGCATCACGAGTCGCCACCCACGGCCAACAGGTGGCCCCATTGGAGGAGTCTTACCCCTCTGCAGAGGTGCAGTCGGTGCAGTCTAACGCTTTAGCCAACAGAGCGGGAAGCTGTGATTGGTAGTGGTAGGTATGAGGTGGTATCTCTATGTAAGAGTCAAAAATAGATTTAGGCTGCAGGAAGAATATGCAAAAATATCTCACTTGGTGGAGGGGGTTAGAAGAATATCCCACTTGGCTTTTGGGAGGTTATGTTGAAATTTCTTACTATATTGTTATATATTTACGTCGGGATTTTTATGGGGCAACCAGTGAGGATCTCGCTCGCGATAAGTAGTAGTGGATCTGCGAGAGTAACATTGTAAAATATTGTAAAAATCCCCCCTCTACATAGGTAACATCGGGTAGCCATTTCTAGTGCTAAATATAATTTAAAATAAAAACATAAATAACCAATACTATATATATATAAGGTTCTTAGTTCGATACCGGTCCTCGCCTCTCAGCGTATGAGTAACACAGCGATCTGTGCGGTAAAGTAAGGAGCTTATGGTAGGTGTGGCGCTCAACCTCTGACGCAAAAACAGTCTCCTTGGTCTAACGCTAGTGAAAATGGGATAGACTGATTGGCTGGTACCGACATTAGGCCGCCCCGACGACTTTACTTTTTTATAATATAAATGTTATTGGCATTTCAGTCTCGGAAGAGTATAATAAAGTTTTTGTGTCACTAAAGTTACAGCGGCTCCTGTGATTGTGAAGTCCGATGTTTGGAAAACATTCTCGACCACAGATGTCGCATTTGAAGGCTGTCCCTGAAGATGTTGATGTGCCGGTGCTTTGTTGGTCAAGAGATGGGAAGGGTTAACTGGATTTTTTGAGTTGGTTATGAGCATAGAGACCCGCTCTTTGGTGGGTGACAGAATATTACGACAGTTTAAAATTGTTCCTCTTGTCAAACTGATGACTTGAGGATAAACCCGCATTGTAAGAGGCGGCTCTAAATTGGAAACAAAAATAAAGTGGGGATATAAGATTAATTACATTTTTCTGCCTCTTCTTATTCACTCAGATAAAAAGGACTATCAACAGCTTTTGGGTGTTGTCTGAGAACTAACGTCAATATGACACCTGTGCAATACCACACCATGGGCAATACTGTGATACTTAATAATATCCATTTTGCTTATAAAGGATGCGGTATAAGTAACGCCCTTTGTTTAAGTGGAACAAAATTAAAGTCTTTTTGAGTATCCTTTATTTTTTCGAACATGAATGTATTGCCACAGGTTAATGGATTAATATGATATATTTACAAAATTGATATAATGCTTATTCGGTTTAATAATGTTCAATACAAATGAAATGAAACCAAATTTAAGAAAGAAAAAGTTACAAAAGATATAAAGTTTTAGAATTTAGTCATTTATTTGAGATGTTCAAAATGTTCCCCTTCATGTTCCATACAATTCTGAACTCTAACAGCAAAAACTTTTACAAACTTTTTGACACATTTCAATGGTAATTTCATGAAATTTATCTGAAATTGCATTCTTTAATTCTGGAATTGTTTTCGGCTTAAGATTGTAAACCTGATCTTTCAATACACCTCACAAAAAAAAAGTCCGGTGGTGTTAGGTCTGAACGTGATGACCATTCAATTAGTCCTCTTCTTCCTATCCATCTACCTTTAAAATATTCATTTAACCATTCCCTAACTCTTATCCCATAAAAATAAAAGTAAAGTCGTCGGGGAGGCCTAAAGTCGGTATCAGTCAGTCAGCGAGGGAGTCTATCCCCTTTTTTAATAGCGCTAGACCAAGGAGATTGTTTTTAGCATCTGAGGTGGAGCGGCACACCTACCATCAGCTCTTTACTTTACCGCACAGATCCCTGTGCTACTCATACGCTGAGTTGGCAGGGACCGGTATCGAAATAGGAACTTTGTGGTTTCTAGCTGAACGCTCTACCGACTGAGCTAACCCAGCCCCATTTGAAAAATATGAAATTAAAAAGGGCGTTACTTATGCCGCACACTGTATAATGTTCCACTAATAAGAAAAATCAATTTCTATAAAATATTTATAGGTATGTACTTAATTATGCCTGATACTGTACCTATTGATGTCAATTTTGATTGTATACTAGAAATTGATTTCCACTAGAAATAAAAAAAAATCCTGGTATCTTTGGTTTAAAAGAAAAATAACTTTGAATATAAGACTAGAAGCAGCTACCCGACATTGCCTGGGTAGAAAGGGAATAATAAAAATCCTGGTATCTTTGGTTTAGAAGAAAAATATTTTTTTATACATGACTAGAAGCGGCTACCCGACGTTGCCTGGGATAATAAAAAAAGTTAGTCTTGCAGATCCATTGAATGTTTTGGTCATACATAATTGACTTATATTTTAATCCCAAACGCCACCAATAACTTTCCCTTCTCTTATTATTTAAATCCTAATTTTTAAATATATTCCCAGATATAAATACAATCTTCATTATTTTCTCACAAAACCAAACTCTGGTAATAGCGAATGTGTATATATATATTTACTTTGTCATTAATTGTTTTATATTCGTAGTTTCCTCCAGACATACATACATATACAACTGCCCTTTATATATAGATTACTAGAGGTTTACTTACTGATGGGCGACACTGTACCTAATAATATCAATTTTGATTGTATAATGTTCCACAAGAATTGATAAAATGCTTGTATCTTAGACCGTCGTGAGAGTTAATCCCCTTTTCACTACCACTAGACCAAGTAGATTGTTTTTTGGCATCTGAGGCAGAGCGCCACACCGACCATCAGCTTCTCACTTTACTACACAGGTCCCTGTGCTACTCATACACTGAGCTGGTGAGGGCCGGTATTAAAACAGGAACCTTATGGTTCCCAGTGAGAAATCCTGGAATCTTTGGTTTTGGTTTGGTTTGGTTTGTTTTACGGCATATCAACCTCAGTGGGTCATTTAATGCCGATAAAGTTTTGAAATAAATCAATTCTAAATGGATAATACAATTTTTTTATAAATACATTTTTCTATTTAACCCATAGATGGGACCCTAACAGGTACTACCACTCCGGGTCAGAGTGGACCAGGGAGTAATGGTGATGAAGGGGTGCTCCACATTCCCCAAACCTCCAAAACTGGAACCTCACCATCAGATAGAGTTTAACGTCATTCCCAGGACATGTAGACCTGCAGCCACCGCCTTCTAGCACCCATATGATAAAAAGGGGTTGGGGCTTGCCATAAGGGCAATAGGGTTGGGGCAATCATATAGGTGCTAGGGCTTGACGTGACCAGCCGATTGATCGGAGGGGGCCTCTCCGACCGCCCGTCTAGCCCAAGATAGGGCCAAAGTGGAGTATTGCATGTCATGAACTGCTCCTCCACCTGGACTATATCCTTAAGCATCATGGGTCGACACCCACGGCCAACAGTTGGCCCCATTGGGGGAGTGTTACCCCTCTGCAGAGGTGCAGTCGGTGCATTCTAACGCCCCAGTCGACAGGGTGGTCTTTGGTTTTGAAGAAAGTTAACTTTTTATAAAACAATTGTTTGGGATGCACTTATTTACGGGTGATAGTGCATCTAATAATTAATTGAGAAATTTTATGAAATGATTAACTAATGTATTCGTAGACTCTAATTAGTTTATATCTTTTCTGGCCATATTGTCCAACGTCTTGCTCGCTCACTAGCCTCAGGCAAATAGTTTCAATTGACATAATTGACAAAATATTAAATAAATAAAATCTACCACATTTTAATAAGAGTTCTGTTGTAACTTAAGTATCAGAAATAATAGGAAGAAATATAATGAGTATTAAGGATAAGGAAAAAGATTTACAAAGCAAAGATACAAGGTGAACAGAGTAATTAGTAATTGCTATGATGAATTAACAACTCCTGTGAGATCTCGTTTTTTTCTCTCTTCCGAGATCTCATCAGAGATTATTCATAGAAAAAACAGATGGTTCCATTTTCATTACTGGGGTATTAATAACAGATAAAATGCAATATATTTTTATGTAACAGATGAACATTCTGGCTTCATAAAAATATACCTTAAACAAGTATAGAGGCTTTTTTAAACACATTTCTAAAAACTCATTGTGTTTCTATTTAACCTATAGATGGGACCCTTACAGGTACTGCCTAGGAGTAATGGCAATGAAGGGGTACTCCACACTCCGCAGAGCTCTGAAAATACTTCTTTCTCCATTACTTTCTCCATTAGATACAGTTTAACATCATACCCAGGACAGTTTACACCTGTGATTATCTTACATATAATATTGGTCAATTACTTCCCTTGGAAAAGATCATGAAAATAGCACACTTTTAAGGATGTTTACCTTAGGGTTTTATTTAGCAGTAAATAATCTAATAACAGATAAGATGCTAAACATTTTCATGTAACAGATGAACATTGTGGCTTTATAAAATATTAAAGATAAGGAAAAAGGTTTACTAAGCAAAGATACAAGGTGAACAGAGTAATTAGCAATTACTATGATGAATTAACAACTCCTGTGAGATCTCGTTGTTTCTCTCTTCCAAAATCTCATCAGACATTATTCATAGAAAAAAACAGATGATTCCATTTTCATTACTGAGGTATTAATAACAGATAAGATGCGAAATATTTTCATGTAACAGCTGAACATTCTGGCTTCATAAAAATAAACCCTAAACAAACTTTTGTAACTTGGGTATCAGAGTTAACAGAGATATAATAGAAAGAAACACAAGTATTAAGGATAAGGGAAAAGGTTTGCAAAGCAAAGATACAAGGTGAACAGAGTAATTAGCAATTGCTAGGTTGAATTGACAATTCCCATGAGATTTTGTTTCTCTATTCTGAGGTTTCATCAGATATTATTTATACGAAAAGCATGATTCCATTGTCATTATTTAGGTACTATATCATCAAACAAGGAACGAGAAGGAGTGAAAAAGAGAGGAAAGTAGCCGTCAAAGAAAAGAGAGCCAAAAGGAAGGAGAGACAACAGCAACTCTAGCAAGCATCACTGTTTGTTTGTTGTCACTGCAACAGAGATTGCCATTCAAAAATTGTTCTGTTCAGCCACTCACGCTGCAGATGAAAAAAATGGACACTCCGTCATCGTCTTTAGTAGACGGAAGGATGCCAACAACATATGATAAATATTTAATTGAAGCAATAATTGTTTACTAATGATTCTTAAATAGTAATATTTGCTTGAAACCGTATAACTGTGTGTACATTTATTTATTATTAATAATGAAGATTCGATTCCGGTTTTTGTCTGTAACAAAAATTACGTCACTGCTTACGTCACATTACTCAAAATCGTCATAACATAGAATAAATACACTCAAAATTTGAATATCCAACATTAGACAGTCCTCATTGTTTTTTAAAACAAGTTTTAATAATACATGACTGGTATTATATATCTATATATAGTTTGTTTTTTTCATACATATTAAAGTTTATATTTGAAATTGTTTTATTTTTAATCCTTTAATGAATTTGATGATTTTACTTACTTAGGGTACAGACTTGTTGACATTGAATTTTTTACTCACCCCTCAGGCAATATGTTTCAAAAAATCTATTTTACATCGCCCAGAGGTGGGGTTTGTACTAGTTTTTATAAAGATTAATTACTTGAGGCAGCTATTAATCACAAATTATTGTCATTAGATAGAAATAGTTACTTGAACCCGTATAAACACTGTTTTATGTAATGGTTAGTGTTTTTCAACTGGAAGTCTATTCCAATTTGAAAACACAGTAATAAAAACATCAATTGTTTGGACAAAGTGAAATTCCACGACTGCTGTCGTTTGGGGTGATCAGAAGTAGAGATAAACGTGCTCGTGGTAGAAACTTTGTTGGCGAAAGGAANTTAAGAAAAAACAAAGGTCATAAAGTCAAGAGAAGGAAGGGCATTTAAGGGAGAAAAAAACGGCGAGAAAAATACATCTAGCTGACATATAAAGCAAGAAAGAAAGCTGCTAAAGAAAGGAAAGAAGAGAAGGAAGAGAAAGAGAAAAAGAAAGAAGAGAAGATTATTGAAAACCGAGAAAAAAAAAAAAAAAAAAAAAAAAAAAAAAAATAGAAGAACAAAGAGGAAAGGAAGGTCAGAAGAAGAAGGAAGAAAAAAGAAAAAAAAATAAAGCGAAAAAAAAAAAACTATGATATCTGTTCGATGAGAAACTCATGAACAAAAAGATTTAGAGTCGTACAGGAAAAATACCGAGAAACGATAGGAAGAAGAATAAGCGAAAGAAAGATAAGAACGAAATGAAAGAAAGAAAGAAAGACAAGCACTATGAAAAACGATCTGATAGAGTGGTTAAGAAAAATTACAGAGAAAAGAAAAGATAAGAAACGAAAGAAAATGAAAAAACGATAGACGTGGCGGGGTAAGGAAAACAATAATGAGAAAGAAAGAAAGAAAAGAAAGAAAAGAAGAAAGACAAGACAATGAAATACTGATTATTCTTAGAGGGGTTTAAGACAAAATACTTGGGAAGAAAGAAAGAAAGATTAGAAAGAAACAGAAAAGGTAAAATACAATTGAACGTAGGGATGGGTAAAGAAAAATACTGAGAAAAGCAAAGAAAGAAAGAAGGAAAGAAAGAAAGGGAAAGAAAGAGAAAGGAAGCAAAGGAAGACAAGGAAAGACAAGAAAGACAATGAAAAAAACGCGCACCTGACATCCAGAGTGGCTCAATTAAGAAAAATACAGAGAAAGAAATAGGCAAGAATACTTACAGAAACGAACAGAAAGAAAGCAATAAGATACCCAACACTTAGACCTAAGATAATGGAAAAACGCAGTCATCAGCGCCACCTGAGAGCGTAACTAAGACGACACAGACAACTAACAGCAGAAAGAAAGAAAGCCAATGACCTTAGAACAGAAAGAAAGAAAGATAGAAAGAAAGAATGAAAAACGATAGAGTGGTTAAGAAAATACAGAGAAAGAAAGAAAGAAAGGAAGAAAAGAAAGAAAGATAGATAGATAGATAGATAGATAGATAGATAGATAATGAAAAACGATAGAGTGGGTAAGAAAAAATAAAGAGAAAGAAAGAAAAATAGAACAGAAAGAAAGAAAGATAGAAAGAAAAGAAGGAAATAACGAAAGAAAGAAAGACAATGAAAACGATAGAGTGGTTAAAAAATACAGAGAAAGAAAGAAAGAAAGAAAGAAAGATAGATAGATAGATAGATAGATAATGAAAAACGATAGAGTGGGTAAGAAAAATACAGAAAAGAAAGAAGAAAGAAAGAAAGAAAGAAAGATAGATAGATAGATAGATAGATAGAATGAAAAACGATAGAGTGGGTAAGAAAAATAAAGAGAAAAAAGAAAGAATAGAACAGAAAGAAAAAAGGATAGAAAGAAAGAATGAAAAACGATAGAGTGGTTAAGAAAAATACTGAGAAAGAAATAAAGAAAGAAGGAAAGAAAGAAAGAAAGAAAGAAAGAAAGAAAGACAATGAAAAACGATAGAGTGGGTAAGAAAAATACTAAGAAAAGTCAGAAAAGAAAGAAAGAAAATGAAAAAGGAGGGAGTGGGTAAAAAAACATTCAGATGAATTAAAACAAAAGAACTAACATTACCAAAGAAAGAAAATGCTGACCAAAAATCAAATGAAGAAAGAAGACAGACCTAAAAAAAAATCAACAAAAAAAAAAAAAAAGAAAAGTCTAATAGAATTCCTACTTCCTTTTTGGAAGAAAAAAAATGCAATTTTTTTTCTACAAGAATCATTGATTAAAATATTTCTAACTATTTTTGAACAACTCTGAAACGGAATTTCCTGAAAGAAGACCATTCTTTCTCAAACCTTTTCATAAAGAATTGGCCACCATAGATGGGATCCGGTTTTCCGACTTTCTATCTGGGTGGTCCAAAAAGAATTGGAGGCTGCAAAAGACAAAGACATCTATTTCTATTCTAGTTAAGGTATAAAAAGAATCTTACATAGAAAACACAATGTAACTTTATATATAGACATTGGCCATACAAACCCAGTAATAAGAAATCACATTGTTATTGTATTGCAAGACTTTTATTGTAATCTGAATATTATTTCTCTGAAGGTTTGAGATGAGGCTTGGTGATTACTATTATCTGCGTTATTCGGACTATTGTCCTCAG
Source organism: Doryteuthis pealeii (assembly GCA_023376005.1). Lineage (NCBI taxonomy): Eukaryota > Metazoa > Mollusca > Cephalopoda > Myopsida > Loliginidae > Doryteuthis > Doryteuthis pealeii. The sequence continues at coordinate 65,255,178 of CM042170.1, read as the reverse complement.
CTTCATTGTTATCTGTACAACGTTTCGGCCGGTGTGCCCTCCGGCCTTCTTCGGGTATTTCTTGTCGGACTCGGGAACCTTCTCGGACTCAGGAACCTTCAGGTGCTTCACCTGATGATTGCATCACATGAAACCAATATGGTTGTGATTGTTCCTTTGTCACCTAATAAATAGATATGTAAAACCTTTATATATTTATCTTATTATATTATATAACAGCTCTATTTTATATTGAGCACTCTACCAATTAATACTGCCTTTGGTACACCATTCCAGCAAAACCTGAAACAGTGACCATCTCACACTATAGTATTATATATATATATATATTATATATATATATATATATATATATATATATATATATTGTGCTATAACAAGTATGTATATTTGTTCTTTAATTATCTTCTTTTAGATTGTAGTAATATTTTGTTGCTATTTAAGAATAAATTATGATTAATGGTTCTCTTGCCAAAGAGCTTAAAACTCGATATTTTGTTTTGGTTAATAACTAATAATAAGAGAGTTTTATAATTTGCTTGAAGCATTGTGTATATATTGGTTAGGAAGTTGATTTAGAAGGCTATCACAATGCAGGTGTTAAGAAAAAAATAATAATACGGTAACAATGATGTTGTGTGTTAACCTGTATTTAATTCTTGAATTTTCGAGATAATATCTCTTTTTCAAAAGATCACTGGAACTGAAGCAGTCTAGTTATGGCATTTCTTTTTAAATGATTTTTTTTGAAAATGATGGTATTTTTATATAACGTGTTGTATGTTTACGTGAATGCAGTTTTTTGTACTTGTGCGTATGTTGTCATGCGCGTGTCCATGAAAATGCGTGCTGGTTGTGGACTCAGAACAAACAACACCAATGCAACACACACCGCAACCATACAGGAGAAACGAATGACTTTAAAGATGAACCACACAACACAATACCACAAAATCAGCCACTTGTTACAGACTTATCACCCCCCCTAACTAATGAAGAAAAAGAGCTACTTAGTCTAGGACCCAAGTTTATACTCACTCAAAAAATAAATGACAAACTACAACTGGACCTTGAGACGAACTTTTGCCGAACTGCATACCAACTAAAATGGCTAACCTTTATGGTGGTTGATATGGGATGTTTGATGTCAATATTCAATAAAAGTGTTCAAACATTTAAAGACCATAAATAAATCAAGAAAAATGGCATAGAAGACAAAACTCTTGATTAAACAAACAAAATTGTATTAACAAGAATGTATACAAAAGGTAGCATCGAATACTGGGCGAGGTTCCGCCAAAGTTCTTTTTTTAAAGTTCAAATGTAAAATGTAAGCTGGTATTTCACAGTTCAAAAGTGAGAAAGAAAAGGTGAAAGTTTAAAGTCAACTCAAAAGCAGCCAAGCATAAGTTGAATGAATATAAGGTTTATCTCCGTTATTCAAAGGTTATTCAATGAAGGTTATTCAAAGAGAGAGCGAGATAGATACCTTCAGCGTGTAAGCGAAATGTTCTTAAAAATGGTGACGTGAATTCCCTTAGGCAAATGAGATCTTTCTGGTTAGGATCCGATAGGCTGGCTTTATTTATAG
>CM042170.1:65243587-65251087 GCA_023376005.1 Doryteuthis pealeii | reverse complement strand
TTACCGGTGAAATCAGCGTGGATTTAACCCTGAAAATCCTGATGGAGGGAAATCGAGTAGGTCATTTCCTGATTGTACACCATATAATAATAATTAATAAATAATAACAATATATATATTATATATATATATACCGTGATATATTAATAGTTACTATATATGTGTGTGTTGTGTTTGTGTGTGGTGCGATAAGCTTAGCGAAGTCATTGAAATCAATAAGTGCTTGTAACTGCATGTTATCTTGTGGACTATCATATATATATATATATAATATATATATATATAGTAAAGAATCGAAATGGCAAAATGAATGAATGAATGAAATACTATCTATAATGGAGATTGGTGTTTCTGTTGTAACGAACTATATTCCTTACTCAAGTACACAAATTCTCTTAGTTATTGACATCACATTCTCCATGATTTTATTTTTATCTAAAACCTCAATTTATTAATAAGAATTGTCTTACATTAATTATACTGTTAACGAGTGTCTACATTACGTGACAACATGCAATTAGTATTTATATAATACAACCAAAATAGCGGTTACATTGTGAACGGGAAAGGCTACATTTGCATATTATATGAAAAAAACTCGATTTAATAAAATATGTGCTTAGTATTATTGATTTCAAACTGTTTGGTTTTTATTTTATATGAATATTAGAAAAGGATCTCTTCAATGGAATCTTAAATGAAATCCCATAAACAAAGATAAAATAACTGTCATTTATTCTTTACTTCCTCTTATAATAAATTCGTTTAAATTAGAAAAAAAATAACAATGAAGACGAGATGTTCCATTTTTATTATACTTCCCTCTGTTTCAAAATCTTTAATTATACTCCCTCTGTTTTCAATCTTTTAAATCTGTATTCTTATTAGTTTCATTAAGCTTTCTAATTTTAAAATACAATATTCTTATTACATTAAAACTTATTAGATACTTGCACCACCGGATTGGTGCCACTATATTATACTTAGTAAAAATAATATGAGATGAGTGGACATAAAAATGAAAAAAATCATTTCCAAGGGCTTCTTCTCAAAAGTTAAATCAATAATAATAATGATTAACCAAAGAATAAAAAATAAAAGGATATTTTTAGAGAAGTCCCTAAGGAAAGTTTTTCCTAATTCTATTATTAGATTTCTTATAATATATTATATAGTATATATGTATAAATATAATTATATATATATATATGTAAGTCATCCACAGACACTGGGGTGTTCGGCGTTTCACGCCCTCTTCTCTCAGGATGTAATTAACCTCATGCCCTGACTAGGAGCGAATATAGTGTAAATATATATATATATATATATAATATATCATATATATACAAAGTCACACACAGACACGCACACACACACACACACACACACACCATATATATTATATATATATAATATATATATATGCAACAACCTCTGGTTGAATATGAGACTGCCAAATGATTCAAGATGAAATGAAAAAAGTAAATCCCCTGATTATCTGTGTTGCTTATTTCTTATTTTATTTGTCATCATCCCAGCTAAATAATGGATCATTCCGTTTTTATTATAAAGAAAGAAAGGGAAGAAAAGGGACATGGTACATAGAAAAAATAAAGTATGAAAGAAAGAAAGAAAGAAAGAGATTAGTGGAAGGATAGAGAGAGGGAGGTTAGCATGCGGAAGCAATAACGCTAATATGTTTCAATCGAACATAATGAAAAGATTAAAAGAAGGAAAGAAAGAAAAATAGAGAGAAAGTGAGAGAGAGAGAGAGAGAGAGAGAGAGAGAGAGAGAGAGAGAGAGAGAGAGATTATACTTTTTACATATTGATTTATTTTTCAATAGTAAACATATCAAACACTATTTCTATGAATGTTTGAGATGGGGCTTGATGATTAGCATTATCTGCGTTATTCGGACTATTGTTAGGTTAGGTTCAAAATTCCGGGATGGCTCCCGATTACGACAAGAAAGTTCCGACTACGACAAGAAAGTTTCCGAGTTCAAAAAGAAGGTTCCCGAGTCCGAGGAGGTTCCCGAGTCCAACAGGAAATATCTGAAGAAGGCCGAAGGGCATATCGGCCGAAACATTGTACAGATAACAATAAAGATGAGGACAATAGTCCCAATAACGCAGATAATACTAATATCAAAAATTGTAATGATTAAATTATTGTACTATGGTATATCCACAGGTTCTGCTAATGCTTGTAATAATGGATTTATCTAGTTTTTCTGCGAATAACCAAGACCTTTGCCTCCAGTGATATTGACTTTCCCCAGTGGACGATAACAGCTGATAACAGATCAACATCATACCAGAGGGTCAGGCAGACAGAGGAGCACCCCGTAATGGATATGAGGACTATTTAAAGACCTTTGTCCCCTGTGGTATCGATTTTGATCGGGGAACTATACAAACTACTGACAGTAGAACTATGTGACAGTCTTTTATAAGTATCTATGGATTTGCAAGCTTGGCATAGCACAATCGAAGAGGGACAAGGACTCCCTAAAGATCTTTAGTTCTTGCAGAATCAAGTTCAGCCAATAAGCAAAACCCGACAGGGGGGGGGGGATGCGCACGGCCTAAAAATACACCAAGGTAGGATGAAATGTATGGAGCAGGGGTGGATGGGTTATAAAAAAAATTAAGAAAAAAATTAATCTCATCTTGTCTGTGAGCTAACCCTCCCCCCCCAAAAAAAAAACCCAATAACATTACAAAAGTTTGGGAAAAAATGTTTAAAGGGATAATGTTGTCTAAAATTCGGCGTTGAATTTAAGTGTCGGCTATCTGTGAGGTCCAGCAGTAGATGGGTGGTGGGGGAGAATTTTACATAAATTAAGCTAAGCTCCAGCCCTTTATAGTTTGTTGTTTTGTTGTTAATCCTTGTGAAAAAAAAAACTAAAACATTAAATAAAAGAAAAATATAAAAAATGCTTGGAAATAATTTAAAGTTGTTACTTAACAGGTCTTTTCTCTACAAGAGGTCAATGCTGTTTTTTTACCCCCCCCCTCACCTGTGTATTTTTTATTTTTTAGTATAAAAGAACATGGAAACAGAGAGTGTGGGTCAGCAAGATAGGAGAGGCACCATGGAATAAAATAACATAAGCTGGTTTCCCACTACAGAACAATAAGAAATCTCATTGTTTTATTACTCTGTAGTAAGATCAAAAAGCTTTGTATTCAGCTTCAAAGGGTCAGCAAGATAGGAGGGGCGCCATGGAATAAAATAACTGTTGTAGGTGACTCACCTACGACACGAACATAGACTTACCCAAAGGGTATATTTAACAGAGCAAAGCTTTTTTGAAATGTTAAATTCATTCTGTCTGATTAACTTCCATTTACTTTCATACTGTCCTTTGAAAAAACAAAATATCTGGATTTTCACATCGCCGGACGCATATAATCTACAACACTACGGATTTGTCAATAATTCAAATTCTTTGAAACTTTACACCTTTTTTCAATTGTGCTGTGGACTTTTAACTTACTTTTTGTCGCTGGAATATATCATGAACATTTTTGATACTTTTTATACACTTTTATATATTTTTACATCAAACTCTTTTGAGTTTTATTATAGATTATAATGCTTCTGATTTTTAAAAATAAAATTTATTTTATTTTTAACACAGAATACGCATTTTTAAATTCCAGCATCGAACACTAGCGTTCGTGTGTACCCCTCCTTCTAACGGTTATTTATTCCGTCTTTCATTCATATGTTGCTCTTGATGAAGACCGATCTATTAAAACGGTCGAAACAGATTCTGTCGGCAAACTATTAACATCATTTGTTTTTTGTTTTTTTTTAAAATGTTAAATTCATTCTATCGGATTAACTTCCAATTACTTTCATATATATATATATTGGCCACCAACAAATTATCAGTCATATGGGAATCCGATCTCCCTGACAAGCTAAAGAGACAATTCTTCCAGGCTGTGGTTGTATCGGTACTGCTGTATGGCTGTACCACCTGGACCCTATCAAAGCGCCTTGAGAATAAGCTAGATGAGAGCTGCACCAGAATGCTGCGAGCGGTCCTGAATAAGTCGTGGAAGCAGCAACCTACATAAAGCAACTGTATGGCCACCTACCCCCCATCTCACAAACCATACGAGTAAGACGGGCTGGGCATGCAGGACTCTGCTGGAGAAACAAGGACGAGATCGTAAGCGACGTACTATTATGGAAGCCAGCACATGGACACGCTAATGTGGGCCGCCCAGCCAGGACCTACATTGACCAACTATGTATGGATGCTGGCTGCTGCGCGGAGGAACTCCCAGAGTCGATGAATGATAGAGAAGGCTGGCGAGAGATTGTCATGGATATCCGTGCAAACTGCGCGACATGATGATATATATATATATATATATATATATATATATATATATAATCCAAAAGTCCAGAGAAGAAATCTTCTTTACGACACAAGAGTTTTATTTAAACAAAACCAAGTCGCAGTTTGAGAGCTCAATGTGTGCTCTTAATGTTAGAATCACAGAGCAAATATATGAGTAAAGAAATAATAGAAGACTTAGAGATTTAGCATTATAGTCTATTTCAGCATTATAGTCTATAAGGCTAAATCTCTAAGTCTTTTGTTATTTCTTTACTCATATATATATATATATATATATATAATATATATATATATATATATATATATATATATGAATGAATGGACAAATAAAAGGTTTAGCTTTTATTCATTTATTTGGGAACGATATTACAACCAATGGTTTCCTGCTAAAGCATTCGTCAGGTAAAAGAAATAGTTTTTTTTAAAAATCTGGTCCAAGTAAATGAATAAAAGCTAAAGCTTTTATTTCTTCATTCATTCATCTATTAACGCTCTATCACAGATATTGAGCACTCTTCTAATAACACAGTACGTTGGATTACTACTACTTTGTTGCTCTTGATGAAGACCAATCTATTAAAACGGTCGAAACAGATTCTGTCAGCAAACTATTAACATCATTTGTTTTTTTTCAAAAATGTTAAATTCATATATATATATATATATATATATATATATATATATATATATATAATATATAATCACTGGCATCAGATAATCGATGGGCTGCCATAAGGGAAATCAAGGAAATGAGATTTTTATAACTGATAGTGTCAATATTAGGTTATCACCATTCTCTCTTTTAAAATCTTTAAAAAAAATTTTGCTCAGAAATGATAAAGAATCGATTAATGAAACACGTCCAACTTTATATCTTAAAAAAAAAATTCATTGCAGGTTTTCATTTATGTCTGGTCGATATTAAGCTGAAAGAAATTCTATCTAACGCTAATATTACAAACACGAAAATCAAGATAAATTTAACTCTTTTTAATATATACCTAAGGCCATATCAAGTAAAGGCCTGGCAGTTATACAACTGGAGTCTTTGTCTGGAGGTGAGCATGTGATTGCCTAAAGTGCTGGTAACCTACAATTATTAGAACATTTTTTAGTACTTCTGATTGATTGATTGATTGATTGATTTTAATGGCATACTAACCTGTCTAGGGTTATTTTATGCATAGTTGTTGGCATCCGTCCCTCTACTAAATGTTACATAGTTAGAAAATCCCTAATACTTTTATAAGGTATTGTAGAAATCATAATAGCGATTAGTACAGCTGATGGCCTTGAGGGTGAGTGACGGCGCTTGACCTCGATCTCACCTTGCGTTCTGGGGATGAATCGTGAGAACCGGAACCCCATAGAAGGCTCTCTTCCGGTTTAAGGAGTAAGCAACTCAGTTTAGTCAGTTAGAAGTTAGAATCCGAGCTAGCAAGATGTAAGGATCGGCGCGCATTGTCTGGGTTGGGGATTTGGAATAAAGTAACATCAACGTAAATCGAAGTCTTGTGTTTATTACCTAAAAACTAACAATGACACAAGGCTTCTGATAAGGAGTGATCCCCAACAGAAACCAGACCCGACGTCCCTAAGAAAGTCAACACCAGACGATATACCAGACCAAGATGTTAGAAGATAGACGATCAGAATAGCAAAGCCGGCCAGAAGAAAATACGACCAGAGTAAGAAGTAAGAAAGGTATATAACGTTATATAGACTAGCAAATATATGCACCCTCCGGGTGCAAGTATTTAATGTAATAAAATTTTATATTAAATTGGAAAAGCCAATGAAACTAAATAAGAATGCAGATAAAAAGATTTGAAACAAAGGGGGGTATAATCGAAAGATAAAACAACTGAAACATACTCTTCCATCATTCCCATCTTTCATTGCTAAATTTTCCTAATTTACCTATTTAATTAAAATAGGAAATAAAGAATAAATTGACGGTTATTTCTTCTTGCTAGTGGGTTTCTTTTAAGATTTATTTGCGAGATTTTTGCTCATATTTATTAAAATAAAACCAAACAATTAGAAATCAATAATACTAAGCACATATTTATTAAAATCAAATTTTAAATATCAATATGCAAATTAGCCTTCCTGTTCACACTGTAAACCACTATTTTGTTATATATAAAATACAATTGCTATGTTATTAGTATCTAGATATATGGTCAACAGTATTAATAATGTTAAACAATTTTATTAATGATCGAGGTATAAATAGAAATAAAATCATGAAGAATGTAGCGTAAATAACTAAAGGGATTGTGACTTGAGTAGTAATAGAGTTTCGGTTACAGACAGAAAACACACAATCTCCATTATAATAAGATTTGGTACGGTGAAAAGACCAGTATATAACACTAAAGACGATGACGTAGTGTCCACTTTTTTAGAAATCTGCAACTGCGTGAGTGGCTGAACAGACCAATTTTTGAATGGCAATCTCTGGTGCAGTGGCTGCAAACAAACAGTGATGCTTGCTAGAGTTACTGTTGTCTCTCCTTCCTTCTGTTTGTGTTGATGTGGCATGTTTTCATGTCCCTCTTGCATACAGGCACTTTATGCATAGTGGTGAGGGAACTATGTTAATTGTACATTTATATTTACGTTTTTGTGTAGTTGTTTTTTTTTGTTGTTTTTTTTTTAGATTTCTGCACACAGTGCGCTAATACCCTTTCAAGTGAATCCGCGTACTGTCCCTCCAGCTATGTAGGTAAATAGTAAGGCAGTCTGGGCACTTTAACCAGTTTAACTAGAAAACCAGTCCATTGTAATAAAGCTTGAAGATGGACAAGCATCAGTTACTGATTATGATGATTTAAAATGAAAGTCCGCCCTGTTGGTGGGGCGTTAGAATGCACTGACTGCACCTCTGCAGAGGGATAAGGCTCCCCCAATGAGGTCCTCTGTTGGCAGTGGGTGGCGACCCGCGATGCTTAAGGATGGAACCCAGGTAGATGAGCAGTCCGTGACTTGCAGAACTCCGCTTGGCCCTTTCTTGGGCTAGACGGTCGATCGGAGAGGCCCCCTCTGATCAATCAGATGGTCGCATCAAGCCCTAGCATCTATATGATTGCTCCAACTCTATTGCCCTTATG
>CM042170.1:65183587-65238587 GCA_023376005.1 Doryteuthis pealeii | reverse complement strand
TAGTTAAAATAGGAAGTAAAGAATAATATTACAGTTATTTCTTCTTGTTAAAGGATTTCTCTTAAGATTTATTGAAGAGATTTTTGCTCGTATTCAATAAGATAAAACCAAACAATTAGAAATCAATAATACTAAGCATATATTTATTAAAATCAATTTTTTAAGATCAATATGCAAATTAGCCTTCCCATTCATACTGTAAACCTCTATTTTGTTGTATATATAAATACAATAGCATGTTATTAGCATGTAGATATGGCCAACAGTGTAAATAATGTAAAACAATTTTATTAATAATTGAGGTTTAAATAAAAATAAAATCATGGACAATATGATGTAAATAACTAAAGGAATTGAGACTTGTATAGTAATGTAGTTTCGGTTACAGACAGACAAACCCACAATCTCCATTATAATAAGATATATATATATATATATATATATATATATATAATCAACCTTTTCTAAAAAAAAAGATTAGGATATTAGAATTGTTTCAATGAAGTGAGTGCAATTAAAATGTCACCATCAATTAAATTCAAATTAAGACGACAATGATCTTGAAATTAATATTTTGAACTGAGAGTTAATTAACTATAAAACATAAACCCCATTTGGTGAGGACACGTACGCAAAACCCTTACAACATATTTTTGCCTAATTCAACTTTAAAAATGAAATTAATTAGACAAGAACACTTTTATAGTCAATGAATGGAAACTTTTTTTTATTGGTGTGTGTAAGGGGGGGGGGTAATTGGAGCTTTTCCACTCAGGTGCTCATGACTCAGACTTTCGTGGATTTGAAAACAATCAAATTGTGGCGCCAACGCCATCCTTGTAGAAGAACAGTAGTGGTACTATTTAACCCATAGCTACTGGGGTAAGGGGGTACATACCTTTCCCAAGAGTATTAGTCTGAATGTGAATGTAATAAACGACTGTTCATGGCTGACTTGTGGTTAAAACTTTGATTATTGTATTTATGGACCATATGAGCTTTAGGCACCCCTTTTTGATCTCGATTAAGAAAGGACATGTTTTTCATTTATACCGTCAATATCCGGTTGTTTCAACAGACGATTTTTAGATTTTTTTAAATTATAAAACTAACCCCTAACCCTAACCCCTACCAAACAACCGGATATTGACGATGTAAATGAAAACATGTCCTTTCTTAATCGAGATTAAAAAGGGGTGCCTAAAGGTAATACGGTCCGTATTTATACAAAACTAAACTGGTGGGGGGCGTTCAAGTAGCGTAGTGGTTGGTTGGCTGGTTGGTTGGTTGGTTCTTGAAGCATGCCAACCCATTGGTTTATTTCATGCCGAAGATGTTTTTGTTTTATTCTTTCTTCTTCTTTAAACGCAATTTTAAAAAAATCTCCTTTTTGTTCTATTTAACCCATATATGGGTTGGTTGGTTGGTTGGTTGGTTGGTGGGTTGGTTGAATTTATGGCATGTCAACTCTTGTTGGGTTAGTTTATGCCGAAGACATTTTGTTCATATCTATCTACTTCAGTTTGTTTCAGTCTGTTGATATCTACCTGTCTCAATTGAATTACTTATAGACTTGATATTTGGTAATACAATTATTTCCTTTGAAGTTAAATGGTTGGCTGGTTGGTTGGTTTGGTTTTACGGCATGTCAACCCTTGTTGGGTTATTTTTTGCCGAAGACATTTTGTTTTATTCATTCATGATGGGTATTCAAATTATTTTAAAACTCAGTTTTTTAATACATTTTTAAAACTCATAAAAAAAATTTAACCCATAAATGGGACCAAAACAGGTACTACCACTCCCGGTCAGGGTGGACCTGGAAGTAATGGAGATGAAGAGGCACCCCATACTCCCCAGTGCTCCAGAACTGGAACTTTAACGTTATAACCAGGACACTAAGACCCTCAGTCACCGCCTGCTAGCACATATATGATAATAAGGATTGGGGATTTGGCCCAGGGACAATCATATAGGTGCTAAGGCTTTCTGATTGATCAAAGGGTCCCTCTGCGACTGCCCTTCTATCCCAGGTGTATAAGTAGAGTTATCTGCCCATGTGTTTAGTCTGAATAGAGTGATCTGACCTTGTCAGAATAGGTATAAATAAAGAGCCGGTAAGCGGCCATTTGCAATTCGTCTACCGACGTTTGAACTGCTGACGACGTCTCCTGTACTTTATACCAGGTAACATCCAGAGTGGAGTGTTTACATGTCACCAAGATTCCATCCTTAAGCAACAAAACATTTTATAGAATATTCCAACTTATTTGATCTTCTGGGATTGTTTTTACTTCATGTCTACTTGATTTAGTCATTCTGCAGAATAACGGACTTTCTGTTGACGAAAGCTGATTATATTCCATCATAAATATTTCCTCTTGTCCAAAATGTTGACAGTGACTGTCTTGCCTTATTCTCAGAGCTCAAAATAAAAATAAAACCCCCACCTCCAGAATCCATCGACTGAAATTATGAGTTATATAGGGTGAGTCAGAAATACCATCCACATTTTAAACTGTTACCTGCATGGTGCAAATGAATTTAGGCAAGTGGTAATGGTAGCTCCATCTAGCTATTGTCTTGCCATTTCTGGTTCAATCAGGCAACCCCCAAAGTAGAAGCATGTTTATATAGTAGAACAGGTTGAGACAGATATACCTCATGTTTTAAACTGTCATCTGTATAGTGCAAATGAATTTAGGCAAGTGGTAATGGTAGCTCCATCTAGCTATTGTTTTACCATTTCTTGTTCAATCAGGCAATCACAAAATAAAAGCATGTTTATATACTAGAACAGGGTGGGACAGATATACCTCCCATGTTTTAAACTGTCACCTGTATGGTACAATCGAACTTAGGCAACTGGTAATAGTAGCTCCATTGATCCAGTGGTTGATTTTCGTTGATTTTATTAAAATATTCCAACTTATTTAGCATAAATACCTTCCTCATTTTAAACTGTTACCTATGTGGTACAATCGAACTTAGGAAACTGGTAATAATAGCTCCATGTATCCAATGGTTGATTTTGGAGGATTTTATAAAATATCCCAACTTATTTAGCAGAAATACCTCCCTTATTTTAAAACTGCCCACTGTGTCGTTAAGCAAGTGGTAATGGTAGCTGCATCTTGGGAACATCTTACCATTTATTAAAATATCCCAACTTATTTGATCTTCTGGGATTGTTTTTATTTCATGTCAACTTGATTTAGTCATTCTCCAGAATTCTCCAGTTCTACAGACTTTCTGTTGACGAAAGCTGATTATATTCCATCATAAATATTTCCATTTGTCCAAAATGTTGACAGTCTCTTGCTTTATTCTCAGAGCTCAAAATAAACAGAGACGTCCCAGAATCTATAGACTGAAATCATAAGTTATATAAACAGTTTGTATTTATATCAGGTGTTCACTTGAATATTCTAGGAGCAGTTATCTCCCTTAACTTGGAACTTTCATTTGGTGAGGAGTGAATGTGAGTTCTAATTTTAAGATTTTCTCACCAATCCGATTAATGCTTACTTCTGAAATAAGAACGAGCGGTCCTGCCTTGTGTTGGATTTAAAAGGTATTACAGTTAGTTATAGTTGGTTGGTTGGCTTAGAGGCCTCCCAGCGTGGGTACAATACGTACAAACAATACTCAGACAAAGGTGTGAAAGATGACAATGGACTTTATTACATGAGCATATTGAGAAAATACAGTATAACAATAAAATATAATAAGAACACATATATGTGATAAGGTACAATATGGACGTTTACAGAAGATACATAAACATATTGTAAATAATGTAGGTCGAAGTCCTACAGAGGTGAGGGAGAGTTCATTAAAGCAATCTCACTTACTTAGGCTGGTTGGGTGGCGAAGGCACACACCTGAAAAGGTATATACGTAAATGTCTAACCCATGTGTGCTGGTTGATGCCCCGGAGACAAGAGAGAGTTTAAAATTGGTGCTTCCCTGATTAAATAGCCAGGGGCGCCTATCGGTCAAAACCTGGGAACAAGGGAAGACAACTCTTCCAGCCCAAACAGGGGCAGATAATCGCTACACTTGTTTAATAATAAATACAAAATCGTTGCAAAATATATGACGTTATTCTCTCAAGGTCAGAGTTTGAGAAAACAAAAATCTTTTCAAATGTAACAAAAGTTAAATGTATTTCTAAAGATTATCATCATCATCATCATCATCATCATCATCATCAAGTCGGTGGGAAAGGTGATCCATTGGGAACTGTGCAAGATATTAAAAATTTAAATACAAACAGTGTATGTACATGCCTAACATATGCATCAAATTGAGAAGAATATGATGTAGACATCAAATTGATATATACATATAATATATATATATATACATACATACAGTTAGTTATAGTCGGTTGGTTGGCTTAGAGGAGTAAACCACGTGACCTTGGCTTATACGCTTCCCAATGTGAGTAGAATAATAATTAACACAGCCTAACACTTGTACCCAGTCATAGCAGAATGAGAACAGTATATTCTAATGGATTGAATAAAGGATTGGGTTTAAATTTCTGTGAAGGCTCCCGATTATGACAAGAAGGTTCCCGAGTTTGAAAAGAAGGTTCTTGAGTTTGAAGAGAAATGCCTGAAGATCAGCTGAAACATTGTGCAGATAACAATAAAGATGAGGACAATAGTCCGAATAATACAAATAATACAACATTATCAGGCCTCATCTCAAAACTTTAGAGAAATAGAAAAAAATGAGTTTAAAAAATTGAGTTTAAAAAAAATGTTGAATACCCATAAAAAATGAATAAAACAAAATATCTTTGGCATAAAATAACCCAAGAGGGATTGACATGCCGTAGAATCAAAACAAACAACCTAAGTAAAAGCATCCATACTAAAATATTTTGGCTCACCCGAGTATTTCTTTGTGGCCTCCCTCCTCCTATCACTAATCCCGAAAATATAAACCAGTAAAAATTTTGATTTAGATGAAGATTAATTTTAAACCAAACTGGAAAAGGAAATGAAAACGAGGCTGGTGCTGAATGGGGTGGTGGGGTCACTGATCATTTGAAGAGAGAGGTCATTTTCAATTGTCAGCTGATAATTAATTGGAAGAACTGCTTCATTCCAGGTCTTATTACCGCCCTGTCGGCTGCGGTGTTAGAATGCACCTCTGCAGAGTGGTAAGACTCCCCCAATGGGGCCACCTGTTGGTGGCGAACCGTGATGCTTAAAGACGGAGTCTTGGTGGATGAGCAGTCCATGACATGCAACACTCCACTTAGAACCTTAGGCTAGATGGGCGATCGAAGAGGCCCCCTCCGATCAATTGGCTGGCCACGTCAAGCCCTAGCACCTATATGATTGCCCAACCCTATTGCCTTATAGCAAGCCCCAACCCTTTTTATCATATGGGTGCTAGAAGGCGGTGGCTGCGGGTCTACATGTCCTGGGAATGACGTTAAAATCTATCTGATGGTGAGGTTCCAGTTTTGAAGGTTTGGGGAATGTGGAGCACCCCTTCATCAACATTGCTCCCTGGTCCACTCTGACCCGGAGTGGTAGTACCTGTTAGGTCCCATCTATGGGTTCAATAGAAAAACATGAGTTTACAAACGAAATTGTATTATCCATTAAAAATGAATTATTTCAAAACTTTGTCGGCTTTAACATTTTTGAATACTAAATTACCAATAGAAGAATTCGGCATAAAATAACCCAAGGGGTTGACATGCCGTAAAACCCAACCAAACCAAACCAGGTCTCATTAGCAGAATCGGTATGATTTCCAAAAACTTATTCATCATGTGATAACATTAGAAACGTGAAATATGATGAGTCTTAGAAAGAAAGAATTTTTTTTCTTCTGACATCATCTTTTCCTGTTTTGTCTTTATGAATCATTTGTCTTTGTTTGCATGATAGGTTACCTCCCTTTGTTTTCAAACAAAAAGAAAATCCATTTTTCTTTTCTTTTCTTTTCTTTTCTTTGTTTTGTATGTTTGCTTCCTGTTTCGGACCTCCCAACAAGTAACAAGATAGTTTTCTGTCAGTTATCATAATACATTTGAACACACAGTCTCTCTCTCTCTCTCTCTCTCTCTTTCTCTCTCTCTTTCTCTCTCCTCACTCACTCTCTCTCACTCACTCACTTCTGTCATCATAGATTTGTTAATTCTGATCTTCTCTCTCTCTCTCATTCTCTCTCTCTCCCTTTCTCTATCTCTCCCCCTTACTCTCTCTCTCTCCTCTCTCTCTCCTTCTCTTTCTCTTCTCTCTCTCTCTCTCTCTCATTCTCTCTCTCTCCTTTCTCTATCTCTCCCCCATACTCTCTATTCTCTATCCTCTATCTCTCCTACTCCTTCTCCTTCTCCTTCTCTTCTCTCTCTCTCTCTCTCTCTCTCTCTCTCTCTCTCTCTCTCTCTCTCTCTCTCTCTCTCTCTTACTCTTTCTCTAGATATAGATGTGTGTATACAATATTTTGTCATCCATCATCATAGATTTGTTCACTCTGACACACACAGTCTCTCTCTCTCTCTTTCTCTCTCTCTCTCTCTCTCTTTCATTTTCTCTCTCCCTCTCTCTCTCTGGTCATCTCTATCTCCTCTCTCTCTTTCCCTCTTTCTCTCTCTCTTACTCTTTCTCTCTATATAGATGTGTGTTGTCAGCCATCATCATAGATTTGTTCACTTTGAAACACACAGTTTCTCTCTCTCTCTCTTTCTCTCAATCTATCTATCTATATATCTATCTATCTATCTATCACACACACACACACACACACTCTCTCTCTCTCTCTTTTGCTCTCTCTCTCTCTATTTTACTCTTTCTCTCTATATATATATGTGTATACAATATTTTGTCAGCTATCATCATAGATTTGCTCACTCTGACACACATAGTCTCTCTCTCTCTCTCTCTCTCTCAGACACACACACACACACACACTCTCTCTCTCTCTCTCTCTCTCTCTCTCTCTCTCTCTCTCTCTCTCTCTCTTTTACTCTTTCTCTCTATATAGATGTGTGTAATATAATATTTTGTCAGCCATCATCATATTTGTTCACTCTGACACACACACTCTCTCTCTCTCTCTCTCTCACTCATTCACTCTCTCTCTCTCTCTCTCTCATATATTATATATATATATATATATATATATATATATATATATATATATATATATAGGGTGGAGTAGAAATACCAGAAACCTATTGTTTAACTAACACAATACTTTAATATTAAATTTAAAAACCATCTGGTGTTTTTTGCTCCACCCTGTATATAGAAATAGAAATAGTTTCTATGTATATTTATGTATATATATTGTATGTATGAGTATATACATATATACATTCTGGGTGTATGTATGTGTATGTATATACATACATTGCATGTGTATGTGTGTGTCTATATATTGTATCTGTATGCATGTTTTATATATTGTGTGTAAGAACATGTATAAATATTGTATGTGTATGTATGTATGTATGTATATATATATATATATATGTGCATAAGTATGTATGTATATATGTACTGTATGTTTTATATATATATATATATATATATATATATATATTATGGGTGTGTATGAATATATATGGGGTGATCCAGAAACAGATTTTTTTAAAAAGTCAGGTCTGTTGCTTTTAGTGGGGGGGGGTCACCCTATATATTATATATATATATTTGGGAGAATATGTGCTTAATTGAAGTCGTACCTAATTTTGAAAGTTAATTAATTAGGCGGCCATACCTATTCAAATGTAAGGCTAAACAAATCAAGAAAAATCCCGCCCGCCTAATTAATTAATTATTAATTAAATAACTTTCAAAAATTAGGTACGACTTAAATTAAGCACATATTCTCCCAAAAATTGTCGGCTAAAAAAAGCCATATCAAAACACATCGTTTGTGTATATACTTCTCATATATATATATATATATATATATATATATATATATATATATATATATATATAAAGTGTTGTTCTGGTTCCAACGGGAGAAAATTCAATATTTATTTAAAAAAAGAAGGTCTGCAAAATGGACTATGTTTTTAGAAAAAAATGTTTTTATTATTTTTATCTTTCATATGCGACACGTGTTTCAGATCTTCTGGTATCTTCTGGTATTTTCTTTAGGCTTTGGTTAATAATATGATAATAATTTTCATATGATTGATCAAAGCCTGAAGAAGATACCAGAAGATCTGAAACACGTGTCGCCTATGTAAGATAAAAATAATAGAATTTTTTTTCTAAAAACATAATCCATTTTGCGGACCTTCTTTCTTATAAATATATATATAGTTATATTTAGTGACCTAAACTCAGTATCCCCAGACCACGAGGGAGTCTACCCTCTTTCACTAGCGCTAGACCAAGAAGATTGTTTTTGGTGTCTGAGGCAGGGCACCAAACCTACCATCATCTCCTCACTTTACTGCACAGATCTCACAAAACATTCAAGTGACACAAACAAGACATGCTAGATAATATATATATATATATATATATAGATAGATAGATAGATAGATATATGCTGGAGATGCAAGAACAAACTCATAAGCAGTGTCCTCTTGTGGAAACCTGCACATGGACATGCCATTGCGGACCATTTAGCAAAGACCTACATTGACCAGATACTGGATGCTGCACAGAGGACCTCCCGAGAACAATGAAAGATAGGGATGGTTGGCGAGAGATTGTCATGGATATCCAATTAAAGAATTAAAATAAAAAGATAAAGAAAGAAAGAATTAAAGAAAAAGAAAAAAATGAAAGAAAGAAATAAAAAGAAAGAAAGAAAGAAAGAATTGAATATAAAGAAAAAGAAAGAAAGAAGAATAAAAAAAAAAAATAAGGGGAAAAAAAGAAAGAAAGAAAGAAGAAAGAAAAAGAAAAAAGGAATAGGAGAAGGGAAAAAAAGAAAAAAAAGAAAAAAGTAAAACAGGAAGGAAGGATAGAGAGAGAGAGAGAGAGAGAGAGAGAGAGAGAGGAGAGAGAGAGAGAGATGGGGTCTGGTTATTCTAGACTTTGATAAAAGTGAATCTACATCTTTTATCTTTAATAATGACCATCATACAATCCGAATGTTATATGGGTTAAGTATTATTGGTATTTATAAGAGAGAGAGAGAGAGAGAGAGAGAGAGAGAGAGGAGAGAGAGAGAGAGAGGCAGAGAGGCAGAGAGAGAGAGAGAGTTACAATCTTATGGGCCATCCTGTAGGCTTTAAGCAATAGCGCTTGTCCAGTGGAATTGTATCCTTAGTAATCTCCTGATAAAGAATCCTTTGGTTCTTCTGGTAAAGAGTCCTGTATATTGTAAGTCCCTCCTCAATGAGTGCGAGTAGAACTATAGCCAGTATCAGTGTTTAAGTAGTTTATCAGCCACGCAACATGGCTAGTTATTGGCGAGGGAATAAACCACGTGATCACGGCTAGTCTATAAATCCAGGTGGGGAATTGTAGCACACCTTATATCCACAAATATTCCAACAGAGAGAGAGAGAGAGAGAGAGAGAGAGAGAGAGAGAGAGAGAGAGAGAGAGAGCATGTATGGATTGTCTTCCCTTGTTTGCTGCTGTTGCCATTAGGATTATGTTCCCTTTATGCAACGGTTTGTCACTAGGTGGCGTTGACACAACTAGCATGATATGTAGGGGAGTAGACCCCGAAAACAAATCTGGAGCTGGAGTTCCTATCCAGCAACTCCTGTGACGTTGCCAAACTGCATTGGTTCTTACCTTTCCTTTGTAACACAGTGGCTGTGTGGAAAGGTAGAATCTGCTGCTTTGGCGACAGCTCATCCTCCACACCAATCTGCCAAGGCTAAGTAGTTCCACCACGTAGCACGACATGATGATGATATTTGGTTTTGAAGAAAATTTACTTTTGGTTATTTCCTATAAGTCTAACATAAACAAAGGGGAACCACTCTTGACTGATAAATTATTTATTTATTTTTCCTTTAAAATAACCCTCAACCCTAACCCTAACCCTAAACCCTAACGCTAAACCCTAACCATCTTTTTTTCCTAGTAGATCAATGAATTAAATAATAATTTATCAGTCAAGAGTAGTTCCCTTTGATCATGTTAGACCTATAAGTCTAACATAGACAAAGGGGAACCACTCTTGACTGATAAATTATTTATTTATTTTTCCATTAAACTAACTCTAAACCCTAACCCTAACCATAAACCCTAATCCTAACCCCAAACCCTAGCCCTAAACCCTAACTCTGTCTTCTTTTTTCCTAGTAGATCAATGAATAAATAAATAATTTATCAGTCAAGAGTGGTTCCCCTTTGACCACGTTAGACTTATAGGAAATAACCTTACTTTTTATATTAAATTGTTAGGGGTGTACTTATTTGTGGGTGGTACTGACGATGACGACGACGATGATGATGACGACGACGACGATGATGATGGGTCGTATATAAAAAATAATCAATCTTTAGCATCTTATTCCATTAATCTTCTTTTGTTCGGACACACGTGGATTCCACGTGCCGATTTTTGTGCGACGGATGATCTCATATCCTCCCCAATACATTGTGTCCCATTGTGTGACAGAATGTATCAGGTTACATGGTGAGAAATCTTGGATATTGTCACCAGTAATAAAGTTCACTAATTGGGATTCTATAGACACTGTTAGCTAACCACAAACCCCCACTGCTCCTGTTGATGATGATGATGCTGGTGATTATTATTATTATTATTATTATTATTATTATTATTATTATTATTATTAATAGTAGTAGTAGTAGTAGTGGTGGTAGTAGTAGTTGTAAAATTAAGGAAAGAATTAAATATGAAGAAAATGAAAGAAAGAAAGAATTAGGTATAAAGAAAAAGAAAGAAGAAATACAGAATGAAAAACAAGGAGAAAGAAAAAAAGGATTAAATATAAAGAAAAAGAAAGAAAGAAAGAAGAATAAAGAATGAAAAACAAGGGGAAAGAAAGAAAGAAAGAAGGAAAAAATTGAATCTGAAGAAAAAGAAAGAAAGAAAGAAAGAAAGAAGAAGAAAAAATAAAAAACAAGTAGAAAGAAAGAAGGAAAGAAAGAAAAAAAATTGAGTCTGAAGAGAAAGATAGAAATGAGAAAGAAAGAATAAAAACCATGGGGAAAGTAAAAAAAGAAAGAAAGAAAGAAAAGAAAGAAAGAAAGAAAGGAAGAAAGAAAAAATTGAATCCGAAGAAAAAGAAAGAAAGAAGAATAAAAAATGAAAAACAAGGAGAAAGAAAGAAAGAAAGAAAGAAAGAAAGAAAAGTTGAATCTGAAGAAAAAGAAAGAAAGAAGAAAGAAAAAACAGGGGAAGAAAGAAGGAAAGAAAAAAAGAAAGAAAGAAAGAAAAAAAACAGGGGGAAAGAAAGGAAGAAAGAAAGAAAGAAAGAAAGAAAGAAAGAAAGAAAAAGTTGAATCTGAAGAAAAAGAAAGAAAGAAGAAAGAAAGAATAAAAAACAAGAGGAAAGAAAAAAAGGAAGGAAGGAAGAAATGTTTTGGATAGTAGAAAAATAAAAAAGAAGAACTAGGAGAAGAGAAAAAAATGAAAAAAAAAGAAAAGAAAAAGTAAAGCAGTGAAGGAAGGAGAGAGAGAGAGACAGAGACAGAGAGAGAGAGAGAGAGAGAGAGAGGGAGAGAGACAGAGAGAGAGAGAGAGAGTATGTAGGGATTGTTTTCCCTTGTTTGCTGCAGATGTGGGATTATGTTCCCTTGATGCAACGGTTTGTCACTAGGTGGCGTTGACACACAATAAAAGATAATTTAGTGTTTTGGAGTTGTTTTTTGTTTTAATTCTTTTTGTCTTTTTCATTTTAGTTGTGGGATTGATTGTAATTCTGAACTATCATTCAACAGAAACGTTTGCATTGGTGGCTTTATGAGTCAACTGAGAGACAGACAGACAGACAGACAGACAGAGAAGAAGAAGAAGAAGAAGAAGAAGAAGAAGAAGAAGAAGAAGAAGAACGTTGTGGCTGAGAGTCTTAGATTTCTTGGTATGGCATTAAACATCATCTAGTGAGGTTCCACTTCTGGAGTTCTGGAGGATTATTCTATGCTGAAGACGTTTTTGTTTTATTCATTCTTGTCAGATATTAATTTTTTTTTAAAACACATTTTTTAAAAACTCATTTTTGATCTATTTAACCCAGTGGTTCTCAACCGGGGTTCATATGGGACCATATAACATTTTTCGGGACACAGGCAAGTAAAATGTATTTAACTATAAAATTACAAAAAAGCAGCTGTATGACCACTTACCTCCTATCACACAAACCATCAAAGTTAGACGAACAAGACATACTGCTTACTGCTAGAGAAGTAAGGGTGAACTGATAATGACTTAAAATATTTTTTTAATCAAAAGTCATCCATTATCTGCATTATTCAGACTATTGTCCTCATCTTTATTGTTATCTGTACAACATTTCAGCCAATATGTCCTCTGGCCTTCTTCGGGTATTTCTTTCGACAAGAAATACCTGAAGAATACTGAAGGGCATATTGGTCAAAATGTTGTACAGATAACAATGAAGATGAGGACAATAGTCCGAATAATGCAGATAATAGTAATCATCAAGACTCATCTCAAACATTCAGAGAAAAAGTCATCCAATATTTATTTAGTAGTTGATTGGTTGATGTTAACGGCATGTGAACCCGTTGAGGGTTATTTTATGCTGAGAGGTTAGGGAATCACATTCATTGCATGTTAAAATCATTATAAGTTGATACTTAGTCGCATAAGATAAGCATTCAAAGGAAATGTTTTATTCTTTTAATAAATTTATAATTAAGTAGTTGAAAAATCTATAATGTTTCTTTCTTTTTTCATTTAAATATTTTTTTTTTATTTTTATCTTTTATTTTTAAAATTTTAAAATTCTTATTTTTTGTTTTCATTCATTTGTATTTCTTACTTTTACCTTTATTTATTTCTTATTCAAAATGTTAAAAGATAAGAGAAAATAAACAAACAGAGGATAAGATCAACTCATTCGAATATGTGATGAGGT
The DNA here is from genome assembly GCA_023376005.1 of Doryteuthis pealeii. NCBI lineage: Eukaryota > Metazoa > Mollusca > Cephalopoda > Myopsida > Loliginidae > Doryteuthis > Doryteuthis pealeii. The sequence continues at coordinate 65,225,558 of CM042170.1, read as the reverse complement.
TAGGGAATCACATTCATTGTACATTAAAGTCATTATATGTTGATACTTAAAGTCATATGAGTTAATCATTCAAAAAATATTTTTGACTATTATTAATAAATTTATTATTCAGTTGCTGTAAAAGCAAAAGGTTTCTTTTTTTATTCAATCATTTTTTAAATTTTTATTCTTTGTCACAAGGTTCTTAGTTCGATACCGGTCATCACCAACTCAGTGTAGGAGTAGCATAGGGATCTGTGTGGTAAAGTAAGGAGCTGATGGTAGGTGTGGCGCTCCACCTCACATGTTAAAATAATCTCCTTGGTTTAGTGCTAGTGAAAAGGGGATAGACTCCCTCGCTGTCTGGCTAATACCGACATTAAGCCGTCTCGATGACTCTTTATTTAATGATATTTTTTATTTCTTATTTCTTTTTATTTAATGATTTCTTTTTCTTTTTTTTTTCTTTTTCTTTTTCTTTTTTGTTTTTGTTTTTGTTTTTGTTTTTTGTTTTTTGTTTTTTATTTGTTTTTTTTTTTTTGTTTTTTGTTTTTTGTTTTTTTCTTTTTGTTTTTTGTTTTTTGTTTTCTCTTATTTCTTTTTCTTTTTCTTTTTCTATTTTCTTTTCTTTCTTCTTTTTTCTTTTTCTTTAAAAATTTTTTTATTCTTTTATTTCTATTTTCTATCTTTTTATTTAATGATATTTTTATTTTTTATTTTTCCTTTTTATTTTTAAAATCTTTATTTTCCTTCTTTATCTTCATTTGTTTTTTTTAATCAAAAGGTTAAAAGATAAGAGAAAATAAACAAACAGAGGATAAGATCAAGTCATCCGAATATGTGATGAGGTTAGGGAATTGCATTCATTGTACATTAAAGTCATTACACGTTGATACTTAAAGTCTATTAATCATTCAAAGGAAATATTTTATTATGATGAATTTATAATTCAGTCGCTGAAAAATCCATAATGTTTCTCCCATTTTTTATTTAATCATTTTTTCTACTTATTCTTTATTTTCTTTATTCGATCATATTTTTATTTTTATTTTTATTTTTATTTTTTTATTTTTACATCTTATTATTTTATTTTTATTTTCTTATTCAATGAGTTGTTTTATTTATTTTTTTAAATTTTTTTTATTTAATCATTTTTTCTACTTATTCTTTATTTTCTTTATTCGATCATATATTTATTTTTATTTTTATTTTTATTTTTTTATTTTTACATCTTATTATCTTATTTTTATTTTCTTATTCAATGAGTTGTTTTATTATTTTTTAAATTTAAAAAAATTTTTATTTAATCATTTTTGATTCTTTTTTTTTTATTCTTTTATTTTCATTTTATTTTTTTTTTTTTCATTTTTTTATTTAATGATTTGTTTTATTTTCATTTTTATTTTTTCATCTTTATTTTTTTAATGAAAAGGTTAAAAGATAAGATAAAACAAACAGAAGATAAAATCAAGTCATCCGAATATGTGATAATAAAATATTTTCTGTGCATTGTCAAATTAGACTTTGAAATTTAAAAACGATGACATTTTCAAAGTCTTTTAAATTTTTACTTTTTATTTTTATTTTTTTTAAACTTCTTTTCACGTTTTTTTTCTTTAAAAAAAAAAAGAAAGATTTAATGCATTATTTGAACGCAGAGAAAATTTTATCATTCAACACATGCATTAAAATAACATTTTGACGTCAGATTATCACATAAACTTTCTTTGTGTTTAATTCAAATCAACAAATATTTTCTAATTTACCATTATTTTGATTGCATGATGGCTTCGTTTTTATTTACGCAACCTGTAATATTATTTTATTATTTTATTATTTTTTTCCCGCCCTTTTTTCCCGCTTTTTAAAAATGTTCTTCTTCATTGAACAATGAAAGGCTTAAGAAGACACAAATGGAAAGTTCAGATGATTTATTCAATAAATAGATAAATAATAATAAAAATACTAATACTGAATTATTGAATCCAAATTGTAAAAAGGAAACAAGGTTATGCCATTGGATTTTATGATGAAAATAAAAATTGTTGTAAAAATTAAACAGAACAAAAATCTCAGCAAAATAATTGATTTCTTTGTACACATTTAAAATTCCAATTCTGGAATGAGTTAGATAGAAAGAAAGAAACAATATAAAATCCAGGGAATCCCAATCTGAACAGAATTTTAGGAGACATTATGATATTTTAATTTCGAATGAATACATTTCTTCGCAAAAATGTGTTAACCCCTCATTTAACTTTGATGGACAGACTATTGGAATTTGTAGTTGACACTTGTGCCAAGGGTCAAATTGGTCAATCATGACCCTTCTGGAGGTCATGTAAGGACAAAAAAGAAAAAGAAAAGAAAGTGTAAAGATTGACAAATCTCTGGACCTTACAAGAGAGAAAAAAACCAAAAAAAAAACAAAACAAAACAAAACAAACCCAATCCTATGTAACATGAAGTTGACTGTGTTACCAATTGTAGCTAGAACACTTGGAACAGTCCCCAAATGCCTGGAAAAGGGAATGATAGCACTGAAGACGAGAAGAAGAACTGTGACCATCCAGACTACGGGAGTTTTAAAATCAGGTAAAATGCTTGGAAGAATTCTGAGGAGACTTGCTGTCACTCAACATCAAGGAAAAACCTGGCATGAAGAACTCGCAAGGTGTAAAATAATATTAAGAATAACGGTATATTCAGAAGTATTGTTTCTATTAGAATTTGTGTAACAGAACAATGGTCACGGTACAAGAACAGTGTTTTTTGCATAGGCCAACTCAAGTGGTAGTAGTAGTCAACGTTAGTAGTAGTAATAGTCGTTAGTTCAGAAACAACATACACGCATGTTGTATAGTCCCAAGGGGTGTGTATTTATTTCTAGGCTCGTGGGTTCTTTTTCAAAGAGAAGGAAAGACAGAGAGAAAGAGAGAGGGTATCTTTAAATTATTCTATTTTCTAACATAGTATCATGTTCTGTACTGCTGTCCCACACCCATATGAGGGACTGGGCCCAACGTCTGACTCCCACTAGAGCCAAATGTCAAGAAGCAGATTTTCTCCTCCCCTTTTCTCTTTCCGGCGTCACCTCTGTTTTCGGTCAAAACCTGGAACGTTTTTATTTCTAAATCTATTCCGGGGTCATTCGTCGGTCAAATTACTGGCACCCCGCTTAGTGTTTCTCTTCCCAATTTTAACCTTTGTTTGTTCTTATTTCTTTTTCTTCTCTTTCTCCTTTCAATAGTAGTCAATGGACTGGTAGAACTAGCTTTCTAACCATTACACCATGTGTTTAAAATTTTTTGAATACCCAATGTAACAGGGCGATGGGTGTCGCATAGGCCAACTCAAGTTGTAGTAGTAATAGTCGTCTTTATTAGTAGCCGTTAGGTCAGAAACAACATACACGCAAGTTTTATAGTCCCAAGGGGCTTTGTATTTATTTCCAGGCTCGTGGACTCTTTTTCAGAGAGAAGGAAAGACATAGAGAAAGAGAGGGAGTATCATCAAACTATCCTATCTTCATTGTATCATGCTTTGTACCGCTGTCCCACACCCACACGAGGGACCTGGACCAATGTCTGACTCCCACTAGAGCCGAAAGGGAAAGAGGCAGATTTTCTCTCCACCGCTTCTCATGCCGGCGTCACATCCGGGTTCCGGTCAAAACCTGGAATTTTTTTATTTTTAATTCTATTTCCGGGGTCATTCTTCGGTCAAATTTCTGGCACCCTGCTTAGTGTTTACTCTTCCCAATTTTAAGCTTTGTTTTTTCTTATTTCTTTTTCTTCTCTTTCTCCTTTCAATCCCCAAATTCTCCGTAGACCACAATAATTACACTTCATTTGCTTAGAAACTAAAGTCTATTTGTAATCATTTATGTCGGAATTTGTTTAATATTTATGCTTATACAATGTTTGAGGAAATGATAGACTTCAATTATTACAGATGAATGTGAGTTTTTCACACCAGCTGATGGTCTATCAATGGAGTTTGAGTTTCAATGAGTCTCCTCAGTTCTCTAGAACATTTATGAGTATTCTACATTTCAACAATGCTGTGGTCTCAATGGTTCCAGTTCTTCTATGTACCAGTGGACGAGTTCTCTTTTTCTTGTTAATCAATACAAAGTCTGGTCTCCTGACTGGGATAAGACAATTCGTCTTTATCTCAAAGTCCTAGAGAATTTTATGTGTTCCATTCTCAAAAACAGATTCTGGTTTATGCATATAACATTTTGTTGTATGGTCAAAATTTAGTATTTGCAGAATTCCCAGTGGATCACCTTTCCAACCCAGTCATGCCTACCCTTGGATTTTTGTTGTGCTATTATTATTATTATTATTATTTTTACTCCTTTTGAGTTTTCACATCAGTGTTAGCTGATGGTCTTTCACTGGAGTCTGAGTGACAGCAAGTCTCCTCAGGTCTCCAGGACTCTTCTGGGTATTCTGGCAGATTGCAGCAGTACAGTGTTCTGAATGGTTTCAATCCTTCCTCTGATTTCCAAACTTTCCAAACCCTTTTCCAATACTTTTGGGACCGTTCCAAGTGCACCAACTACAATTGGTATCACTTTGACTTTCATATTCCATAACTTTTTCAGTTCTCTGGCAAGGTTCAGATATTTGTCCATTTTTTCATTTTCCTTCAGTTTCACCCTGTGATCTGCTGGCACTGCAAAATCCACCAGTTGACAAGTTCTTTCTTTTTTGTTTATCAACACTAGGTCTGGTCTTCTTGCTGGTATAAGGTGATCCGTTTTTATTTCAAAGTCCCAAAGAATTTTATGCATTTCGTTCTCAAGAACAGATTCTGGTTTATGCATATACCATTTTGTTGTATGGTCAAAATTTAATTTTTTGCATAATTCCCAGTGGATCACCTTCCCAACCCAGTTTTGTCTAGTTTTGTATTCTTGTTGTGCTAGTTTGCTACATTCACAGAGTATATGGTTTACATTCTCATCTCTATTACCGCAAAGTCTACATTTACTATTCTGTTGGGTCTTATCAATTATTATTATTATTATTATTATTATTATTAATATTATTATTATTATTATTATTATTATTATTATTATCGTTATTATAAATACTATTATTATTATAAATATTATTATTATTATAAATATTATTATTATTATTATTATTATTATTATTATTATTATTATTATCATTACTAGCAAATATATGCACCCTCCGGGTGCAAGTATTTAAGTTTTGATATAATAAAATATCATAATGAAACTGACTAAGAATGCAGATAAAAAGATCTGCAACAGAGGGGGTATAATCGAAAAATAGAACAACTTTGAAACTAACTATTCCATCATTTTCCATTACTCCCCTCTTTCATTGGTAAATTTTCCTAATTTAACTATTTAGTTAAAATAGGAAGTAAAGGATAATATCATAGTTATATCTTCTTGTAAATAAATTTCTTTTAAGATTTATCCACGAGATTTTTGTTTATATTTCTTAAGATAAAACCAAACAATTAGAAATCAATAATACCAAGCCCATATTTATTAAAATAAAATTTTAAATATCAATATGCAAATTAGCCTTCTCGTTCAAACTGTAAACCGCTATTTTGTTGTATATATAATACAATTGCATGTTATTAGTACGTAGATATGGTCAACAGTATTAATAATGTAAAACAATTTTTATTAATAACTGAAGGTTTAAAAGAATGATATCATGGAGAATTTGACATAAATAATTAAGGGAATTGTGACTTGAGTAGTAATATAGTTTCAGTTACAGACAGAAAAACACACAATCTCCATTATAATAAGATTATGAATATTATTATTATTATTATTATTAGGTTGTTGTTGATGATGATGATGATGATACATATTTCTTGTAATTATATCTGACAATGGGGTAAGAAATATGATTGTAAAATGTAATATTTGATATCATTTTTATGAATTCTGTTTAGGGATTCTGTTTCCATGACAATCACATCAGATATTTTCATCATCGTTGGAAAATGATGATTTTACCGGGAATATGAAAAAGCTGGAAAAGTTAACAAATGTTATATTAAATGTCATCTCTCTCTCTCTCTCTCTCTCTCTCTCTCTCTCTCTCTCTCTATCTCTCTCTCTCTTTCTGTTGTATACTCTTCTTTTTACTTCTATTTTTCTTCTGTTCATCTTTGGTATCTTCAGTTCTTCTAGCGTCTTTTCTAACGTCTCTTCTGGTTGGTCGTCCTTGATTCATTTCTTCTTCTAGATCAGTCTTGTTGCCAAGACATTCATCAACCACAAAACCATATTATTTATGTAAGCTTTTATTTACTTAACTAAACATTTCATGTGACTAACATAACGCGCGTGTGCAATGAGCTTCAGCTAAGGCAGAAAGATCCTATCTGCCGGATGTCAAAGCTGAAACTGAAGACCCAACCAGGTCCCACGTGACTTTCTGTAATATTCCATGGAAAGTCCTGCCCGTGATATGAAAAGGGGCCATCCCTTTAGAAATACTGGGGATTGACAATAATCTTATGCAACCCCATAGATTATGTAACATTTCTCTCTCTCTCTCTCTCTCTCTCTCTCTCTCTCTCTCTCTCTCTCTCTCTCTCTCTACATATATATATGGATAATTCCATGTGAAATCATCCAGACCATAACACCCATCCCCTTCGATTTTTCTGAAATTTTGTAAAGGTGTGGACTATGTTAAAGTTAGACAATCCCCAAAATTCGAGCTTCCAATTCCAAAAAATGGCGGAGTTATGTCGACTTTTACCTCCCCAAATCTGAGGGGGGTTATGAAAAATGGCGACTCTTTGTAATCTATTTTTGTCTGTAAAATGAGTTCTAGAGTTTGCCTACTCCTAAAAATTGGTTTATAAGACCATTTTTGGCCGAGGAATCGAGAAATGCTATCAAAACAGTCAGGAACCCCACCAAACTTTGAGAGCTAAAAATCCACATAACTCCGACAATTTTACTTTTTTCTTGGTGATTTGACATGGAATATATATATATATATATATATAGCTTCATCATCTCTATCTATCTATCTATCTATCTATCTATATATATATATATATATATATATATATATATATATATATATATATAGAGAGAGAAGAGAGAGAGAGATATGATGAAGATGGAAAGGTAAAAAAAATATACTTCTTAATCATCTCTCTCCCTATCCCACCTCTCTCTCTTTCTCTCTCTCTCTCTCTCTCTTCTCTCTCTCTCTCTTTCTCCGCTCTCTCTTTATATATATATATATATATATATATATATATATATATATATATATATATATATGATGAAACTGGAAAATGTTATATGAGTTAACTGGTTATTCCCAACAACATATTTTCAGTCATACTTCTTTAATCATATCTCTCTCTCTCTCTCTCTCTCTCTCTCTCTCTATATATATATATATATATATATATATATATATATATATCAGTCGGTAGAGCATCCGAATAGGAACCACAAGGTTCATTAAAATGTTACATAAATTAAATTTGAATTAAGATAAATCAAAAATGTCGCATGAATTGAATTGTCATTCACAACAATTTGTTTAGTCATACTTCTTAATCACCTCTCTCTCTCTCTCTCTCTGTCTGTCTGTCCGTCTGTCTGTCTGTCTGTCTCTCTCTCTCTCTCTCGTGGAGTGTGTTCTTAATCTTCCCTTTCTTTTCTCACAATAGAAATAGAATGGTTGATTATTTATCAGAGGTAATGACAGGGTATAAGAAGGGTCTATTATTTATCTGAGGTATTGACAGGGTGTAAAATTTAAACACATGTCATCATCATCATCATGTCGTGCAATTAGCACGGATATCTATGACAATCTCCCACCAACACTCTCTATCATTCATTGTCCCAGGGAGGTCCTCTGCGCAGCATCCTGCACCCTCGCATAGTTGGTCAATGTAGGTCCTTGGTGGGCGGCCCACATTAGCATGTCCATATGCTGGCTTCCACAGGAGAACGTCACTTATGAGCTTGTCCCTGCTTCTCCAGCAGTGCCAACAGTGCCCAGCATGCCTAGTCCATCTCACTCTGATGGTTTGTGAGATGGGGGGCATGTGGCCATACAGCTGCTTCCTTGTGGGGTGCTGTTTCCACGATTTGTTCAAGACCACACGCAGCATTCTTGTGCAGCTCGCGTCTAGTTAATTCTCAAGGCACCTCGTTAGGGTCCAAGTGGTGCAGCCATACAGCAGTACTGATATAACCACAGCTAACACATGTATTCATGTCTTGTTCTATTAATGTTATGATATTTAAGAATATTTTATTTATAATTAACAATACTTCAAAGATCCATTTTTCACTGATGATAACTGTGATATCCTCATTGATATCATTGATATCATCATTCAACAAACGATATAACTGATATCATCTTGCAATAAAAATGTCATTGTGATATCATCACGCTTCAAAAGATTCCAATGTGATATTATCATGCAACAAAAGATATCACCATGACTTTTATCTTTGCTTATCAAATTTTCCACATGGCTGTAGCAAATTTTCTTGGTATTTTTTACCTGTATGATGGGATATTTCAAAGTTCAATATCTATTCACCTCAGAACTCATTCTATTTAAATAAAGTCCTATTAGAATCGTAATCTACGTCCTTCTGCTCAATTATAATGAACTAACTGTCAGTTTTTGTATGTTGCTTTGTTGTAGTGGGAGAGCTGCTGTGAGCGGCTTGAATCTTTGCCTACCAAATTTCCCTCACGACTGTACCAAATGTTCTTGGTATTTGTTTTTACCTGTGTGATCGGATATTTCAAAGTTTGCTATCTATTCACCTCAGAACTTATTCTATTCAAATAAAGTCCTATTATTATTATAATCTGAGACTTTCTGCTGTGACAGAGAACACGAGGTGAGTGGCGGGCGTGAAGGCTTGCCGTATTCTCGAAGGAAGCGGGCTAGCCTTTGCCTAGCGTGTAGGACCGTTCTAGAATCGAACCCGCGTCCTTCAGAATGCGAAAGGGCGACACATTGGTGCTGGCACCGGAGTCGAGATGCCACAGTCCTGTATGAGAGCGCAGACGCCCTGATGATAGGGGGAAACGGTGTATAAGTAGAAGTGGGGTGACGGCAGAAAGGAGTGTTGCGACATTAGCTGCTAAGGATTGTATTGACGACGACAAAGTCGGTGTTTTTGCCTGCGAGAAGGCGTTTGACTCGCTTCTTTTCGCCCCCCCCCCCACTCAACAAAGACCTGTTGATTTAAATATTTATTTTCCCCCCTCAATTTTTTTCCTTTTAGATCTGCTCAATTATAGTGAACTAACCATCAGTTTTTGTACTTTGTTTGGCTGTGGTATGCGTATGGTGGGAGAGATGTTGTGAGAGGCTTAAAGTAAGCAAAGTGTAAATAATAATCTTTTTAAAATAAAAATGAACTTTTAGAATGAATTTTTTCATTTGAAAGGAAAAAACTCTCCATTGATTTTGATGGGTTGCTCAGTCTGAGAGATTATCAAAGGAGGTTGCTTAAAAGAAATCACTATTAGGCCAAACTGGAATAATTATTAATTAATAAAAAGGAAGTTAATTATTAATTAACATTTATTGATTTTAGTTAAGGAAATTAAAAATTATAGATTGTAGGACAAGAGGATTTTAAAAAATATGGGGAAATTAATCTGGTCGAGGGAGGGGAACACTTTTTTAATGTGTTATGCCTTTTCAGTATATAGGGTGAGGTTACCTGTCCCTAGTTTTTTGTTGTTGTCTCTGTTAATATTCACTAGCAAATATATGCACCCTCCGGGTGCAAGTATTTAAGTTTTAATGTAATGAAATATCGCATTAAATTAGAAAGGCCAATGAAACTAAATAAGAATGCAGATAAAAAGATTTGAAACAGAGGGGGATATAATCGAAAAATAGAACAACTGAAACTTACTCTTCTATCACTCACGTCTTTCATTGTTATTTTTTCTGATTTAACTATTTAGTTAAAAGAGGAAGTAAAGAATAAAATTACAGTTATCTTTTCTTGTTAATGGATTTTATTTAAGATTCATTGAAGAGATATTTGCTAATATTCATTAAAATAAAACCAAACAGTTAGAAACCAATAATACTAAGCATATATTTATTAAAATTACATTTTTAATATCAATATGCAAATTAGCCTTCCCGTTCACACTGTAAACCGCTATTTTGTTGTATATATAAATACAATTGCATGTTATTAGTATGTATATATGGTTAACAGTATAAATAATGAAAAACAATTTTATTAATAACTGAGGTTAAGATAAGGATAAATTCATGGTGAATGTGGCGTCAATTACTAAAGGAATTGTGACTGGAGTAGTGATTTAGTTTCGGTTACAGTCAGTAAAACACACAATCTCCATTATAATAAGATGTTGATGGCGGGAACACTTTTTTATGTTGTTGTTGTTTATTGAAATTTTATCATGTTATTATCTTCGGTCTACTCCGGTACTTGTTTCCTTAGGGGACAGGGGTCGAGTGTCACCGACACACATCAGCAGCAGCCTACCCTAACATTTTAGCCACGTGGTGTACTTTATAAAAGGCCATGCCAGTGGCTACTCTTCCTCTTTTTAGTTGTATCACTTAAGGGTGACTGCTGGCTAACAGCATACACCCCTTAAGGTAAGTGCCTTAGCACTCTCTCTTCCTATGAATTAGGCTTACGGACAGAATATAACCCAAGACAGATTCAGCCATACCCTGCTTCTGGAACAAGAGAGAGTACTATCTTTTAACCCTTGAAGGCCGATAGTAATTACCTTTTAACCACCAAGATAAAACAACTAAGGGAGCCATCGACTAAATTCAACCTTCGGACAAGCTTACCCCATTGATACTTTCAGTCATAGACTGTCGCTGGATTAACTTTTTGCAACCCAAAACAACCCAAACCAAACTCAACCAAACCATTAACTAACAAACTAACTAACCACGGCTAGACCTTTTACAGTGCTGTGAACTAAACTAATTACGGCTATACCATACCTTGGTGCTGTTTAATTTGAACTGAATTCTTACTACACTTCTGGGTCACTTGTCCGACCTAAACTATAAACTTTCTTCTCTTTGTCGTACCCTTTTTATGTGCATATGTATTAATATATTTGGCCAAAAGAAAAAACAATTTATATGTATATATATATTATATATATATTATATATAATATATATATATATATATATTCATACAAAACCGCCAGAAACTAAAGCTCATGGAATAAAAAGTGCTCAATAACTAAGTAGAGCAAATAATAAAGATAAATATAATGAGTCAGATAAACCTACTAAAAGTTTCGCTTAATGCTCTTCAGGGCTAAGATCCGATGTTTCTTTCAAATCCTTTCGAATAAAAAAAGATTTAAAATAAAAAAACATTGTTTTTTTTTAAACGTTTATGCAATGCGAATTTTTAAACAATTAATATCCTATGAGTTAGATACATAAAACAATCTGTTCCCCCCCCAAAAAAAATGAGACGGCCACATCTAACGTAAGATATAAATGTCTGCGAAAATTCTTGGCTAATGCTTGGCCTATACCAACTTGTAGGCCTACAATTTTCTGCTGCAAAAATCAGCATATACTCCGATTCAGTTTCTCTCTTAAAGTTTCCCTTTCTCAACCATGTCCAAGTCTTTTCATGCGCAACATCTTCAATTTAACGTTTGAAGTATTCATATCGATGTTAGCTCGTTCCTTGAAGTCATAATCCCGCCTTTTCTCACTGCTTTCCTTAACCCATTTTAATTTTTAATATGTTATTGTTGTTGTTGTGGTGGTGGTGGTGGTGTGATTAAATTAGTGATTGTGTATTAATGATAAGTATTAAGTATAATTAATTGCATATCAAATCTTTTTGGGTCATTTAATTCTGAATGAAGTCATTTTGATAAACAAAAGACTTGTTTACAGTACCTGCTGTTGTTTAAGAAAACACTCCTTATACGTTCACAAAAACTTCCCCTTTTGAGACACTCACAGGCAGAAAGATGAAAGTTGGCCTACCTATCCTACCTCTAGCGGAAACCACTGTTTTCAGCATGACTTGATTGTTTCGATTAACAGGGAATCAAGTCATTTTAATAAACAAAGGGCTACATCTTGCTTACAGTACCTGCTGTTACTTAAGTGGTCAACCAATTAAGTATTGAACAGGCTCATTGCTGCTTAACTTCAGTGATCTAGTGGGAGTGGTGCTTTCAGTGGGACTTTTTGGTGGTTTTGTTTTATAGAATATCAACCATTTTCAGGTTATCTAATGCAAATCAAGTTATTTTTGATAAACAGAGCTACATCTTCCTTACAGTACCTGCTGTTACTTAAGTGGTCAACCAATTAAGTATTGAACAGGCTCATCGCTATTTCTCTGAATGTTTGAGATGAGGCTTGAAGATTAGTATTATCTGCGTTATTCGGACTATTGTCCCCATCTTCATTGTTATTTGTACAACGTTTCGGCCGATATGCCCTCCGGCCTTCTTCAAGTATATCTTGTCGGACTCGGGAACTTTCTTTTCGGACTCGGGAACTTTCAGGTTCCCGAGTTCGAAAAGAAGGTTCCTAAGTCCGAAAAGAAGGTTCCCGAGTCCAACAAGAAATACCCGAAGAAGGCCGGAGGGCATATCGGTCGAAACGTTGTACAGATAACAATAAGAATGAGGACAATAGTCCGAATAACTGTTGTTGTTTTGTTTTATGGCATATCAACCCTTTTCAGGTCATTTAATGCAGAATCAAAGTCATTTTGATAAACAAAGAACTCAGGTTGCTTACAGTACATGCTGTTGTTTAATTGGTCACATAACAGCTCCCATTTGGAATGGAGTGATAACGTGTCAATAATGCTAAAGGAAAATAATAATTTAGATAATTAAATAATTAACCAACCCGCCAGCCAACCTGAAAGGGTTATGGTCCAATTTAATTGATGAAACAGAAAAAGTTGCTGATGAAGGAAAATATTTTACTTTATTTAGCAGTTTTTCCAGTTCTTGGTTTAATGAAAAAGTCAATTTCTTTTGCAGCATAAGAAAAATATTCATTTCCTTTGGGAATTGTTATTTGAAATATGTAAAACTTATGCACATACGGTGTCGGCATTGAGATTTCATGAAATGAATTCAGTCACTGTGAGAGTCATTTACATTTAACACAAAAATGTCCATATATATATATATACATGTGTGTGTGTGTGTGTGTGTGTGTGTGTGTGTAAATCTATTAATAATGGAGATTCGCTCCCGGTTTTTGTCTATAACAAAAATTACGTCACTGCTTATGTCACATTACCCAAAATCGAATAAATACATAATAGAATAACTACACTCAAAATTTGAACATGCAACATTAGACAGTCCTCATTGTTTTTTTTTAAAACAAGTTTTAATAAATACATCACTGGTATTATATATCTATATATAGTTTGTTTTATTTTAATACATATTTAAAGTTTACATTTCAAATTGTTTTATTTTTTAATCCTTTAATGAATTTGATGATTTTACTTACTTAGGGTACAAACTCGCTGATATTGAATTTTTTACTCCCACCCCACAGGCAATATGCTTCAAAAATCTATTTTTACATCGCCCCGGCGTTTTATTTTGTACTAGTCTTTTTAAAAAAAAAAGATTCTATTTTATGATGTAACCAATTTTGAATCTCTCTCACAGTTTGACTTGTTTCTTTTTTTGTTTTTGTTTAAATCAAAACATTCTGCCCTGAAGGTGACCTACTGTTTACATAGTTAATTTTTTTTTCTATTGCTACAGTTTTATTTCATCTTATATCTAGGAAGTACATGTGGGGTACGAGGTAAATACAATATATATATATATATATATATATATATATATATAATATATATATATATATATATATATATATCCGTAGCTGGGTCACTAAGTCAGTTGGTATTAGGATGATTTTAAGTTGGACCTTTCTTCCAATGGAAGAATGTTAGAGTTGTTCAGGTCTAAGTAGAGAGCTCGATGTTCAATATTATTGAATAGAACAATATGATTGGTAAAGAAAAGACTTAAAAATCGGTTATTTTGCGGTTATAGATTAATTTCTACCTATAGGTATCAGTTTATACCTATGAGTATCATCAGACCGCTGACTTAATTGGAAATGGTAAACAGAAAATTCATGAGGCTTAATATACAAATGTTTATATTACAGTTCTTCTCATCGTCTTGGGGGGGTGTTATGGCTAAGGATTAGTTTGCCATGTGGTCACACTCTGGGTGGTTTTGTCCCTACAATATATATATATATATTATATATATATATATATATATATATATATATATATAAAAGCTTAGTTAAATCTTGAGCAAGGTCAAAATTGTGGGGGCTAACCTGTGTTGTATTGTCCTCGCCCGGAAGACGGAACTTCCGGCAAATATATATTTTTAGGAAGCGCGTAGTGTAATGGTTAAAGTCATGGGAAATGGACTCGTCGCCCCGAGTTCAAATCCTGGACGTGGTAATTGCATTTCACTTAGTGCTAATACCCTTGGGAAAGGTATGAATCCTAGTCTCCCTCCAGCTATGGGTAAATAGTTGGGCAGACTGGGCTCTTTAACCTTGGCTAGGCAACCGGTCTAGGAGAAGGAAAACTCTGAATTCAAACCTGTTGAACTCCGCTTAAGAAATTGACCTTGTGTCACATCCTGCTCGTGCGGAGGGGTTGGTAAATATATATATCTAAAATAATTTTAAATAGAATACTGTATGCAAATTTTCGTTGGTTATTTTTATTTATTATTTATTTTTTGGTTAGTTTTGGTTAGTTTTGTTTTACGACATATCAACCTTAGTGGGTCATTTAATGCCGATAAAATTTTGAAATAAAAACATTTTTCTATTTACCCCATGGATGGGACCCTAACAGGTACTACCACTCCATTTCAGAGTGGACCTTGGAGAAATGGTGATGAAAGGGTACTCCACATACCCCAAACCTCCAAAACTGGAACCTTACCATCAGATAGAGTTTAACGTCATTCCCAGGATATGAAGACACTCAGCCACCGCCTTCTAGCACACATATGATAAAAAGTGTTAGGGCTTGCTATAAGAGCAATAGGGTTGGGGTAATCATATAGGTGCTAGGGCTTGACGTGACCAGCCGATTGATCGGAGAATGACCGCTCGTCTAGCCTAAGTAAGGTTCTAAGTGGAATATTGCTGGTCATGGACTGCTCCTCCACCAATACTCCATCCTTAAGCATCATGGGTCGCCACCCACGGCCAACAGGTGGCCCCATTTGAGGGAGTCTTACCCCTCTGTAGAGGTGCAGTCAGTGCATTCTAACGCACCAGCCGACAGGGTGGGCAAATTTTGGTCGAAATGTGTTAACATAGAACAATAATAACTTTCATCCATTCCAAAATGTTTTTTCTATCATTTATCTGTTCTATATATCATCATCATCATCATCATCACCTTGTCGCGTAAGCAGCATGGATATCCATGACAATCTCTCACCAACCTTCCCTATCATTCATTGCCCCTGGGGAGGTCTTCTGTACATCAACCAACATCCTCACATAGTTGGTCGATGTAGGTCCTTGCTGGGTGGCCCACACTAGCATGCACATGTGTTGGCTTCCACAAGAGAACGTTGCTTATGAGCTCGTCCTTGCTTCTCCAACAGTGTCCAGCATGCCTAGTCCCTTTCACTTGGATGGTTTGTGAGATGGGAGGCAGGTGGCCATACAGCTGCTTCCTTGTGGGGTGCTGTTTCCACGACTTATTCAAGACTGCACGTAGCATTCTTGTGCAACTCTCATCTAGCGTATTCTCAAGACGCCTTGTTAGGGTCCAGGTGGTGCAGCCATACAGCAGTACTGAGATAACCACAGTCTGGAAGAATTGTCGCTTTAACTTGTTAGTGAGATCGGACTTCCATAGGACTGATAATTTGTTTGTGGCCGACCATGCCTTTCCTATGCCTGTATTAACATCGCTTTCTGTGGATGAGATATTCCTACCTGGGTATGTGAATTGTTCTACTAGCTTAAGAGGCTTACCGTCGAGTGTGGAGATATTTTCTATATATATGTATATATAATTAACAACAATTACACACACACACACACACACACACACACACCACACACACACACACATATATATATATATATATATATATATATATGTCAAGAAGATAACCAAACTTATATCTATATATAATCAATAATAATTATATATATAAATATAAACATAAACATATATATATATATGTGTGTGTGTGTGTGTGTGTGTGTGTGTGTATGTAAATTTAGTTAATTTATTGCTATTTATATAAGTTTACAAATATAAAAGATCTGGTTGGCCACACTTGGTCATATCTTCATAAAATTCTTATATCTATATATATATATATATATATATATAATAATATATATATATATTATATATATATATATCATATTATATACATATAAATATAATCAACAATAATTATATATATATATGTATGTATATATATAATTGTGTATGTGTGTGTGTGTGTGTGTGTGTGTGTGTAAAAAGACAACCAAACTTATATTCATATATAATCAACAATAATCATATATATAATATATATGTATGTATATATATGTATGTGTGTGTCTCTCTCTCTCTTTCTCCTCTCTCTCTCTCTCTATATATATATATATATATATATATATATATATATATATATATATGTGTGTGTAAATTTGGTTAATTTATTGCTATTTATATAAGTTTCCTGATACAAAAGATCTGGTTGGCCACACTTGGTCATATCTTTATAAAATTCTTGGAACCAATCCAAACAGACAACAGTTAAACCATCTTTAGGGCTGACCATTTCCTGTGCTTCTTTCACCTTTGACATCAATTTATTTTCCATTTGATGTGGCCAAAGTTTAGCAAACATGTGGCATTTTCTGAAATCACGGCAGATAGAGGAGATTGGGGTGGAAGGGAAAGGGAAGTGGCAAAACCTTGCACCTTAAACCAAACATCTCACTGGCTGTCTCGATAGACTGGCAAGAAAAAGAAAAGTCTTGAATTTACTTTGATCATTAGAATTTCTAAATTCTGAGAGTTCAAAACTGGCAGTCACCCCACTGAGAAATGATTTGAGCCAAGAAAGTCGGTAGTTACCCAACCTGTTCATCATGAGTAGGAAGTGACACAAGGTCACAAGTATGGGGCATCCTGTGTGGATCGAATTCATTATTCAGTAGTAATGAATATGCAAAACTAACCTGCTCACCATATATCTAATAGATATCTTATGTAAAATGGAAATATTTTTTCTATTATAATAACTAGCAAAATAAAAAAACATCCACCGGCCGATGTAAAAATAAATTTTTGAAACATATTGCCTGAGGGGTGGGTGTAAAAATTCAATGTCAGCGAGTTTGTACCCTAAGTAAGTAAAATCATCAAATTTATTAAAGGATTAAAAATAAAACAATTTGAAATGTAAACTTTAAATATGTATTAAAATAAAACAAACTATATATAGATATATAATACCAGTCATGTATTTATTAAAACTTGATTTAAAAAAACAATGAGGACTGTCTAATGCTGTATGTTCAAATTTTGAGTGTATTTATTCTATGTTATGACGATTTTGGGTAATGTGACGTAAGCAGTGACGTAGTTTTTGTTACAGACAAAAACCGGAAGCGAATCACCATTATTAATAGATACATATTTGACCCTTTTCTATCTCAATCAAATCATATTCGTCTGTGTCTAAATAAATTGAAATCAGTCGATCTATATTTTTCTTATAGAATATTTGAATATATTTGCACCTCTCATGAATTAAAAGAAGTAATGCATATATGCATATAATCTGTCTGTCTACCTGTCTCTCTCTCTCTCTCTCTCTCTCTCTCTCTCTCTCTCTCTCTCTCTCTCTCTCTCTCTCTCTGTTAAAGAACTGTTTATATACCCGCAATATTGTTATGACGATTTTTGGTAATGTGACGTAATCAGTGACTTAGTTTTTGTTACAGACAAAAACCGGAAGCGAATCTCCATTATTGATAGATTTCATGGGCTACAATAAAATTCTAGTTTCAAAGTGGGCCATGAGCTAAAAAAGGTTGGGAACCCTTGATGTAAACAACAAAAACGAGGAGTTTGATTATCCGAGTCTTTTTTTTAAACCCGTTTTTCGTCTTCCCACTTAACTGAGAAATAAATGAATCTTTTCTCACAAATTTGACTTATAGAAAATTTTCTGATAGAAAATTGTTTTTTGTTGACTTTTTCTGTAATTTATTGAAATTAATGATGTTATAAACATTCAATTTATTTTCTCTCTTTTAAATGAGAAACAAGAAAAAATAAAATAAAAGAAAACATTTTTTGCTGTTGTCTACATTTAATTTTAAAACAATTTTCAAGACGTCTTTTATTTTCATTCATTAAATTTATTTTATTTTTTCCATTTCTCTCTCTGTCTTTGCCTGTGAGTCAGTCTCTCTGAATCTCTCTTCCCCCTCCCCCTCTTTCTCATTTATTTTCTCTGTTCCAGACATCTCACACACACACACACACACACACACACACACACACACACACACACTCTCTCTCTCTTTCGATTTTAATTTCAATCAAAAACTCTCTCTCTCACACACAATCTCTCTATCTCTCTCACTTTGTTTTCGTTTCAATTACAATCTCTGTCTTTGTCTGTATGTCTCTGTATTCCCCCTCTCTCTCTCCTCTCTCTCTTTCTCTCTCTCTCTCTCTCTCTCTCTCTTCGATTTCAATCAAAAAGTCTCTCTCTCACACACTCTCAATTTTAGTTTCAATTACAATCTCTGTCTCTGACTGTCTCTGTCTCTGTCTCTGTCGCAGTCTCTCTCTCTCTCTCTTCCTCGTATTCCATCCTCCCTGTCTCTCTCTCTCTCTCTCTCTGTCTTTCTGTCTCTGCCTCTCTCTGAATCTCTCATTTCTTTTCTCTCATTAATCCATGAATATGTCTCACTTTCCTTTCGATCTCTCTCTCTCTCTCTCTCTCTCTCTCTCTCTCTCTCTCTCACACACACACACACACACACACGCACACTCTCTCTCACTCTCTCTCTTTCTTTCTTCTCTTTCTCTGTTTTTCCTCTCCCTCTTTTTTCTCGTATTTCTTTTCTCATATTGTTTCATTCAAAAATATCTCTCTCTGTCAATTTTCGTTTCAATCAAAATCTCCCCCCCCTCTCTCTCTCTCAATCTCTCTCTCTCACTCTGTCTTTCTCCCTCTTTCTCTCTCTATCTCTTTCTCTATTTCTCTCTCTCATTTCTTTTCTCTCTCTCTCTTTCTCTCTTCTCTATTTCAGTCAAAACACTCTCTCTCTCTCTCTCTCTCTCTCTCTCTCTCCCGTATCTCTTTCTCTCCTTCTTTCTCTCTTTGTCTCTCTCCCTTTGTCTCTCTCCTATCACTCTCCCACTCTCTCTTCCCCACCCTGCCGTGTGCCTCTTTTCGTCTTGTTTGTAGACAAAATCAAATCTGTCAGTAAAATTGTTTTTGTCTTTTCAAATCCATTTCAATGAAGTCGATCAACTTCCGAACATACATTATTTTGTTTTTATTTTATTTTATCTTTGTTTATTTTTTTAAAATGGCGTCTGCTATTTTTATATTTGCTGTATATTTACAGATATTACAAGCAAATCCCAATACAAAACAAACAAAAGATTAAAACAAAAAACAAAAAAAAAAACGACAATTAAAGAGCAAAGATTGTTTTGTTTTAATCGATTTGAAAATGGAAACTTTCAAATGGGAAAATATTTCAAAATAAAGATTAACCCTTCGAACCCATTTTGATACACACCATGGATCTGATATTTATGAGTGAGCACTAGATAAGAGGAATTTTCTGGACTTTTATAATTCCCAGTAAGCAAGTAAATTCGGATAAAAGAAGACGAGAACAAAAATTGAAGATAAAAAAAACTATCTATCTACCTTAGTCTGTTCCTATCTATTTATCTCTCTGTGTTTATTCCTACCTATCTCTCTATCTATCTACCTATCTCAATCTGTTTCAATCTATCAATCCATCTCAGTTTCTTCCCATCTATCAATCATTCTATCCATCTCACTTTGTTCTATCTATCTATCTATCTATCTATCTATATATATATATATATGTATATATATATATTAGAAAGGTATAGTAATAAATAAATTAATCAATATCTATTAATAATGGAGATTCGCTTCCGGTTTTTGTCTGTAACAAAAACTACGTCACTGCTTACGTCACACTACCTAAAATCGTCATAACATAGAATAAATACACTCAAAATTTGAGCATGCAATGTTAGACAGTCCTCATTGTTTTTTTTAAACAAGTTTTAATAAATACATACCTGGTATTATCTATCTATATATAGTTTTTATTTTTTTATTTTAATATATATTTAAAGTTATCAGAACTAAGGTTCCATTTCAATTTTTTAATTTTTTACTCCTTTAATAATTTTATTTTATTTTTTTTACTCCTTTAATACATTTGATTATTTTACTTTACTTATGATACAAACTGTCTGATATTAAATTTTCAACTCCCATCCCTCAGGCAATATTTATTTTACGTCGCCCTGAGGGCATTTTTTATTTTGCTAGTAATTGTTTAATTAAGGATAACCGCGGACGTGTTTTTCAGCGGTGTAAAGCTGTTTTTTTCTAATTCAGATTTTTTCCTTCTCCTAAGTTGGTTTCCAAACTAAGGCTAAAAGCTTGGTGGCACAGAAATTATCAGAAAGTTGGGTACTCTGCCCCTATTAGTTCCTGAGAATCAGACGTCAGGGACTAGAGCCCTAAAAAATCTTCAGAACAGATTCCGCAGGCACAGAAATCGGACCATTTTTAGTAGTGGCCGAATTAAGGTCACCTTCAGCAGCACTTAGTCTTGGCACCCACAAGGGGTAAGACCAGACACATTCAACGAACAGACAAGCACCCGTGAAAGGTACACGATGGATTCGACAGGCTGACAACACTGTAGCAGCGACCTTGAAGAACAACTACAGAAACAATTCTGAGACAATACAACACGGGATAAGTTACCTTGTCTAATACAAACATAATATGTCCCGCCGAGCGAACGTCTCTGGCAACTTACAAACTCTCGCATACACTTTGAACACTTTCACCTGAAAATACATTTTGTAAACTTAACACACATCTTATATTTGCACCCAATAAATATTAACCCGTATATATATATATATATATATATATATATATATATATATATATTCGACTCGTACCCTTCCTTCATAACATCATTAACTGCAGTCTTATTAGCTTCAAACTTTTATTTCTGTTAAAACATATATTCAAAAAGTTACAAAACCTTCTTGTCGTAATCGCAAACCTTCTTGTCGTATTCGGGAGCCATCACGGAACTTTGAACCTAACCCTTTATTTAGTCCATGGGGTATCCTGTTCTCATTCTGCTAACCATAGCTGGGGTACAGGTGTTAAGCTGTGTTAATTATTATTCTATGTTACTGCTGCCTTTGACCAGAATTAAACCTAAAAAATTTTTTTTTTAATTTCAACTAGAGAGGCTAGGGTTAGGGTTAGGGTTTAGGGTTAGGGTTGGGGTTTAGGGTTAGTTTAAAGGGAAAAATAATTTGGGTTCTGTTTTTTCTGGGTCACCCCGCATACAGCCTACACATTTTGTAATAAAACTGTTCATTTTAACTAGGGTTTTTTAGGAATTAGAGATAGTG
Organism: Doryteuthis pealeii; assembly: GCA_023376005.1. Classification (NCBI taxonomy): domain Eukaryota; kingdom Metazoa; phylum Mollusca; class Cephalopoda; order Myopsida; family Loliginidae; genus Doryteuthis; species Doryteuthis pealeii. Next base: position 65,203,781 of record CM042170.1, on the reverse strand, counting down.
TTAGGGTTGGGGTTTAGGATTAGTTTAATGGGAAAATAAATAAATAATTTGGTTTCTGTTTTTCTGGGTCACCCTGTAATATTATGGGATTTTGAGTATGATTTGCAAGTTTTACCAAAGTAACTTGTGTTTTTTTTCACAATTTTGATAATGTTAAACACTTATTCATGGAATGCAGGTTTTTTGCTCACATCAGAAACCATTTTAAAGCAAACAATATGAAAGATCTGTTTGAAAATGTCAACATGGAGGATATTCTCTTTTTTTTTTTTGAGGGAAATAAAATTATACCATAGAATATAGACATGAAACAAATCAATACCATACAACATAATCCCCAATAATGCTAACATATTGTTAAAACCAATTACTAAAAAGTATAAATATAAATACACGATATGTATTACTTTATTTTATGTTAGGCATGACATAACCCCAGATGGGTTAATATGCCGTTAAAATCAATAAACAAACAACAAAGATATGAAATCAAACTAACTACTCCAGTAAAGAAGACAGCTAAATTTCAAACTGCAGTGGGTATTGTATTTCATGTTCATGTGCGTGGGAGGATACGAAGGTAATACAATAAATAATGTGAATTTTGACTTTAGCTCAGTCGGTAGAGCACTCGCCTGGGAATCGCAAGGTTCTTGGTTCGATACCGCCCTCGCCACTCAAAGANGCGAATGAGTAGCACAGGGATCTGTGGCGGTAAAGTAAAGAGCTGATGGTAGGTGTGGCGCCCACCTCAGATGCAAAAAAAACAATCTCCTTCCTCTAGCGCTATGGAAAAGGGATAGACTCCCTCGCGGTCTGGGATACCGACTTTAGGCCACCCCGACGACTTTAACTTTCTTTCTTTGGCCAATAGGAAGCACTGTTTACAGTTGCACCTATTTTCAGGACAACCGTGTGTGTGCGTATTTGTGTTTTTAATGTGTGCGTTTTGTGTTGCATGCGCTTGTGTTTGTTGTATTTGCTGTGTGTGTGATTATATTGTGTGCGTTTGTGTGCTTTATGTGTGTATTTGTTATGTTTTGTATGTGTGTGTGCTGGTGTGTGTTTATGTGAGTGTATTTGGTGTGTGTGTGTGTTTGTATTTGAGTGCGTTGTATTGTGTTTAATGTGGGTGTCTTTGTGTGTGTATTTGTGTCTATGTTGGTGTGCTGTGCCGTTGTGTGTGTTGCGCCGCGCGTTGTGTGTGTTCTGTGTGTGGTATGTGGTGCGCTTTACGTGTCGATTGTTGTAAGTATATATGTGTTTGTGAAGGACTTTACCTCTCTCTTTTTCCTTTCTCTCTCTCTCTCTCTCTCTCTCTCTCTCTTCTGTCACTTACACACACACTCTTCTTCTATCTTCTCTCCTCTCTCATTCTCTGTATCTATCTCTTTTTTAGTCAAATTTTCTCTCTCCCTCTCTCTATTCCCTCTCTCTCTTCCCCCTCTCTCTCTTCTCTCTCTCACACTTCATTTTCTTTCAATCAAAATCTCTCTCTCCCCCTCTCCCCATCCTCTCACTCTTCTCTGTCTTTGTTCTCTGTTATCTGTCTGTCTGTCTTCTCTCACATTTTCGTCTTCAAGTCAAAAATGTCTATGTCCTTCTCCCTCAGATCTTCTTATTCTTCTTTCTCTCTCTCACTCTCTTATCTCCCCCTCTCTCTCCCTCTCTCTCTCTCTCTCTCTCTCTCTCTCTCTCTCTATCTATCCTATCTATTCCATCTCTCATTTCTTTTTCTTCCTTTAATCACTGAAATGTCTCAGTTTCTTTTGATTCTCTCTCTCTCTCTCTCTCTCTCTCTCTCTCTCTAATATATATATATATATATATATATATATATATATATATATATATTATTATATATATATATATATATGTGTGTGTGTGGTTTGTGTATCTTTGGTGTTTCAGTCAATCTACTCTCTCTCTCTTTCTCTTTCTCTTTCTCTCTCTCCTCTCCCTCTCCTATGTATATATATATATAATATATATATATATATATTATATATATATATATATATATTGTGTGGTGGTATGTGTTGTGTATTTTGCTGTTCAGTCAAATCTCTCTCTCTTCTTTCTCTTTCTCTTTCTTCTCCTCTCTCTCCTCCTCTCCTCTCTTTCCCCCACCCATACATTGATAAATATCCATTATTTGATGGTGTGACTCTGTAATATAATTCAATGAAATTCTATTCCGTAATGATCGCAATAGAAAGAAAGACAGACAGAAAAGAAAAAATCCCCAAAGTGGACAATTTTATGAAGATTTTCTTTCGTTGTTGAATTATTATTCGCCAGAACAGGAAATTTTGTCTTTATTCATTTTTACCATTCTCTTCGCGATTCAAACAAACTGAACAATGGAGATTGGTAATGAAATGAAATTTCCAGCGAACAAAAAGAAAAAAACAGAAACAAAAAACAGAAACAAAAAAACAGAAAAACAGAAAAGAACGTGTTGACGTGATTTTCACGTTTGATGAGAAAACTGTTTTCATAATGTTTGTTCGACAAAAAACAAAACAAAAAAATAACTAAAACAAAAAAATAAAAGATCTGTCAAATGTGTTTGCTTTTCACAAATGAAAAAGCGGGAATTAAAATCCATTTAATGATCAGATAATCTTATTCTACTCTTAATTATTTGAGTCTCGACATTAGAGATATATATCATAATATATATATCTATTATAATGGAGATTGTGTGTTTTTCTGTCTGTAACCGGAAACTATATTCTAACTCAAGTCACAATTCCCTTAATTATTTACGTCAATTTCCATGATTTCATTCTTTTAAAACTCAATAAATAAAATGTTTTACATTAATACTTTGACCATATCTCGTAATATTTACGCGTACCCCACATGTACGGTCAGGCACAAGTCCCTATTAACTGGACCACCACGAAGCTGGAGTGCAGGTGAAAATTGCGTCGATCCCGTCGGCATTCCCCTCAAGGGGGGCGCCTCAGGCATGGCAATAAACCAGCCCCCCTTAATGGGGAGTTGCGGATGGCCCTGTGACCATATCGTAAAATGGGAATGGACCCCCGTGGCGGCTACTACTAATAACATGCAATTGTATTTAATTAAACAACAATAGCGTTTTACAGTTTGTAAAGAAGCCTAATTTGCATATTGATATTAAAAGTTTTATTTTAATAAATATGTGCTGGTATTATTGATTTCTAATTCTTTGGTTTTATCTTAAGTAATATAAACAAAATTTCGTGGATAAATCTTAAAAAAAATTTTTACAGAAAGAATAACTGTAATAATTATCCTTTACTTCCTTTTTAACTAATAGTTAAATAAGAAAATTTACAATGAACAGGAGTAATGGAAATGATGGAATAGTAGTTTCAAAGTTGTTCTATTTTTTTATCCCCCTCTGTTTGCAGATCTTTTTATCTGCATCTTATTCAGTTTCATTAGCCTTCTAATTTATATTGATATTTTCATTATATCAAAACATTAAATACTTGCACCGGAGGGTGCATATATTTGCTATATATATAGTATAATATATAATATATATATATATAATATATTTATATATATTTGGAATAAAAAGGCCTTAATACCAATGGGTATCGTGGTTTATGGACATTTCACTCGCGAAGTTATGGCTTCACGAGCTTCTCAGACCACTGGATTAATTGGATTATTTATTAGTGTACTGGTGTGGAAGAGGGAAGAGAAGAAGAAGAGAGAGAGAGAGAGAGGAGAGAGAATGATCAGAAAAAGAAAGGAAGACTAACAAGAGGAGAGAGAGAGAGTAAGAGATGACTGGTGTATGTGTGTGTGAGGAGAGGGAGAGTGAAGATGAGGGGGAAGAGAGGGGGAGAGAGATTGACTGAAAACAGCAAGAGTAGTTTATATATATATATATATATATCTATATTATATATATATATATAATATATTGGGAGGAGAGAGAGAGAGAGAGAGGAAGAGAGAGAATCCAAACTACTGGTTAGAAATTAGGACCCACTGAGATCACCTTGTACAAAGAAAACTTGTTACACCCCCGGCCACCCCCCCCGGGGGGGGCCCCCCCCCCCACAACCCCCCCGCCAAGAGTATGGTGGGCTAAAACAGGCCTCAAAAAAAAGAGCCGCGGGGACGGGACCGCCACGGGCGTTTCAATTGCCGCAATGATATTCCTACCCATAATATATATATATATAGCATGTGTACAAATAGCATCTGTACTATATATAATATATATATGATTTTTTATCATTGTAAATATATATATGTATATATATCACTGTACATATAACACTATATATATATTATTTGTGTGGGTGGGTGTGTATGCGTAAGCTATCCAGATGACTGATAATATATATATAATATATATATATATATAATATAGTATGATATATGGAGGTTAGCCAGTCGATAGGTCCCGCAGCAAACACAAGTGCAGTTCATGAGTAGCACAGGGATCTGTGCGGTTACAAGTAGGAGCTGATGGTAGATGTGGACCTCCACCGTCCTCACTCAGATGCTAAAACAATCTCCTTGTCTAGCGCTAAGAAGACTCCCTGCTATGGCTCGACCTTAGCCGCCCAGTCGTCGACTTTTATATATATATATATATATATATATATATACATTACTGTTAACTACTATGCCACACACACACAACACCTATTTGTGTCACTTAGATTGCCAATCAAATATAAATTTCAAAATAGAACCATAGCACTACCAAAGCAACAACAAACAAATCGGTTATACCTTATATATATTAATAATATATATATATATACATAGTATCATATATACACGCATACATATAAAGCATATATATATATATATATATATATTAATATTGTTGTTCGTTGGTTGTTGTCTGATGATGATGATGTTTCTCTCGTCACTTTTTATCATATTAATCAATCTATCAATCGTTGTATTATTTCTTTCTTCCGATCTCTTCAGATCATGTCTACCGTATTCGCTGAAATTCATTGCACTCTGGTTATATATATATTTATAATAATTTATATATATATATATATATTGATTGATTTTAAGCTATTTTAGATTTGGGTATAGCAACCCTCTCTCTCTCTTCTCTACTCTCTCTCTTTCTTTTATATCTCTCTACTTCTCTCCCTGTTTTCTTTCTCTCTTTCTTTCTTTCTCCTCTGCTCTATTCTCTTTCTTTCGCGTCCTCTCTCTTTTTGAGCTCTGTCTGTTCTGTATCCTGCTCTCTGACCTTCCTCTCCTCTCTCTCTTCTCTCTCACTATCCTCTCTCCCATCCCTCTCTTCTATCTCTCTGTCACTATACCCTCTCTCTCCCGTCTTCCCTTTACGTCACCCCCTGCTATCCTCTCTTGATCTCTCTTGTCACTATAACCCTTCCCTCATCTCCTCTGCCTATCTGTCTCTGTCTCTCTGTTTCTCTTCATCATACTAAACTTCTCTCTAGGCTCATACCAGTCTTCTCTCTAATCTCGTCACAAATACCCCTCCTCTCTTGCCTGTCTGTCTCTCTCTCTCGTTCTCTCTCTCTCGGTTCTCTCCTCTCTCTTCTTCTCCTGTTCTCTGTCTTGTCCTCTCTCCTCTCCTCTCTCTCTCTCTATATATATATAATGTATCCCTCTCAGTCTTCTCGTCCTTTGTTTCACTCTGTCTCTTGTCTTTCTCTTACTCACCCTCTATCTCTCTCCCCCTCTCCATCTGTCTCTCCCCCTCTCTCTATTCTCTCATCAATACCTCTATAAGTCTCTCTCTATCCTGTCACAAATACCCCCCCTCTCTTGCCTGTCTCTTTAATCTCATCCTTTCTATCAACTATAACCCCCTCGTCTTTGGGGCTTTGTCTGTCTCTGTCTGTCTGTCTCTCTCCTTCTCTTGTTCTCTTGTCTCTGTCTCTCGTCTCTTCTGTCTGTCTGTCTCTCTCTCTCTCATTATATAATATATATAAATATATATATAATATATATATACATATATATATATCCTCTTATGTCCTCCTATGTTTTTCTCTGTTTCTCCTTGTCTTTCTCTGTCTCTCCCTCTCTCTCTCTTCCCTCTCCGTCTCTCTCTCTCTTCTCTCTCTCTCTCTCTCTCTCTCTCTCTCTCTCTCTCTTCTCTCTCTACTACATACCCCCTTAATATTCAATGATCTTCCAACACTTCGCTCTTATAATTGCTCTATTCAATAATAACAACGAGTAGACATTATTTAAAACTTGGTAGATTGTTTATTATTCGTTTGTCACATTCAATAAGGTTTCATGGATTTTCAAATCTTAATTTTAATTTTAATGAATAAATTTAATGTTCAGATGTACAAAAAAATGTTTTTTTATTTATTAAGATAATAAACATGCAGGCATAAAACTGACCGAAATGCAAGACTATTTCAATTATCTGAAAATTCCCAATTCACAATTGTCGCTGGAGTCCTTCAAGGAAATGGTTAGGATAAGATTTTGGGTTTTATTGTTTAAAGTAGCTAGATTTCTTGAGTGCGTGTTCCTCGGTTTCTTTTAATCTCATCTCTTTTTGGTGGGCGTGCTTGAAGAAGGCCATTTCAAGGAATGAGAAAGGAAAGAACAAAGGCAGAAGGTGGCTATGACTTAGGCTTTTATTGAACGGTGTGGTCATTTGGTCGCTGTTGTCGATAATGTAAGCTCCACTGCTAAGCATCGGATCATGACTCGATAAGCGCGAGATGAGCGAGCGCCCGTTTAGAATGCAGAGGGATTCTTGGTTTGGGAAGGCGAGCGCTTGTGTCGAACTGATGCGTCTGATGATGTCGTAGACGGTGAAAGGCCCATGGAGTTTCCCCCCTTTTGTATTTTTTAAATCTCTCGGGAGAAGAGGATTAGAACTGTAACTCATCATTGTTTTACCAACTGAAACTGTCATTCCTTTTTTGGTTTTTATCCGCATAATAAAAGTAAAGAAAAATCCATTTGTGATGTGAGAAGAAGAAGTGTTAGTTAGCAAAACAAGAAGCAATGTTTGTCAGTTTAGAATGAATATTTGATTAAATTTTCAATTCCTTTAAGGAATCTTTCACATTTTGGTTCAATTCCCAATTGGTTTTAAAAGATTCTCTTCTTGAAACAATTTCTGTCTTTTATTATTTTACCAAAACTGATCAATCTTGGAAGTTTCTGAATTCTTTAGTTTATTGTCCCTCGGAAAGCTGCGTGGAATTGCTTGACAATGTGTAATGGTTAGGAGAAAAGGTTAACAGTTTATGACTATAGTGAGTTTTACAACAAAGCTAAGCTATTTATGTATGTACTAGAAGTGGCTACCTGGCATCGCATGGGTAAAGGGGGGATTTTTTAAATTTTATTCTCGCAGATCCATTATTACTTATCACAAATTAGATCCTCACTGGATGCTCCATAAAATTCTCTCATAAATATATAACAATAAAGTAAGAAATTTTAATTCAATAATTTACCATTTTAATTGGAAAGCAACGAGGATTGCTTGACATTGTGTAATGGTTAAGAGAAAAGGCGAACAGTTTATGACTAGAAGGAATGTTACAAATAAGTTAAGCTATTTATGGGTGTTGAATGGTTGGTTAGTTGGCTGGTTGGATTTTATGGCATGTCAAACCTTTTTGGGTTATTTTATGCCAAAGACATTTTATGGTTATTTCCTAGTTGAGTTACATAATATTACAGGGTGACCCAGAAAAACAGAACCCAAATTATCTATTTATTTCCCCATTAAACCAACTCTAAACCCTAACCCTAAACCCTAACCCTAACCCCTCCCCCTAGTTGAGTAACATAATATTACAGGGTGACCCAGAAAAAACAGATCCCACAAATTTTGTAATAAAACTGTTAATTTTAATTTTAATGTTTTTTAAAGTTTAAGCCCAACAAGGGTTAGGGTTAGGGTTGGGGTTTAGGGTTAGTTTAATGGGAAAATGAATAATTTGGGTTCTGTTTTTCTTACATAAACACTGGCTACAGGTCCTTCCTCAATTTCCACCAGTTCATTCTTAATATCACTTATCCATTTTGACTGCTTATTATGTTCTTTCCTCATCCATATATCACTCCAAAACTTTTCTGCTTCTGTTGCATTTGGGTGTTCACTAATGTTTGTTTTTGCTCCATTAATTTGTTCGTAAAATCTCTTTTCATTGTTTTGGAAGGTCCTATTTTGTTTGTACTGTTTAGTTCTTTCTCGATACCTTTTGAGTCTTCCTTCTATAGCCGATATTTTTTGTTTTACTTCTTCCAACTTAATTTGCTGTTGTCTTTTAACCTTTTTAGCTACATGTGTATTTGTGTTTTTTGTTTAACGTATTTGTTTGTTGTCGTAGTTTTTTTATTTGTTCTTCCAGTCTGTTACTCAACTAGGAAATATTCCATTTTGTTTTATTCATTCCTGATGGTTACTAAAATTCTTTTAAACACAATTTTTTAAAATACTTTTTTGTGAACTCTTTTTTTTCCTATTTAACCCATAGATAGGGCCCTGTAATGGTTAGGGGAAAATGCTAAAAAGATTATGACCATAGTGAGTTTTTCCAACTAAGATAAGCTATTTGTGTGTGTTGAATTGTGTAAAGGTTAGTGAATAGGCTAGCTGATTATTATGAGTGACTTTGTTTCTTACTGGGTGCCCCATACTTCTGGCATTTTCTTACAACAAAGCTTTACTTTACTATCAATCTCTAATAATTTTTTGTCACAAACTCTATTGAAAATTAGCACCCCCTTTTAAACAGAGCAAATATTGATGTATCCTTTTTTTTCTTTTATGAGATGAATAATTAAATAAAAATTAAATAATTATCGAAATGAGTAAAAAAAAAAAATATCCAAAAATTATTTTTTATTTTTTATTTTCATTTTATTTTCCGATTTTCGGTACTTATTTTCTACCTGAGTAGCATCCTTTTTTTTTCTTCTTCTATTCACACCTTCCATCTTTTGTCTTTTTATTCATGCAGAAATTAGTATCAATCATTGTTATGAGGTGTGGTTTTGTATTCTTTGTTGTAGTAGTAGTAGTAATTCTTCGAGCGTAATCGTAGCTCTAGGTCTCAGCTTCTCGTAGCTAATTCTCTCCATCCTCTAAACTGTCTCTATATATCTCCTGCTGTAATACACCTATGTAAATGAGATAACACGCCATTGACTATCTCACTACAATCATATATAACCCCATTGATATTTTGCGCCCCAGAAATGAGCAGAGGGGTCAAAGTAAATTTTTGTGTGTTGAATGGTTTGGTTGGTTGGCTGGTTGGTTTGATTTTATGGTAGGTCAAGCCTTGTTGGGTCATTTTATTTTATTTTATTCATTCTTGTTGCTGCCCTGTCGGCTGGGGCGTTAGAATGCACCGACTGCACCTCTGCAGAGGGGTAAGACTCCCCCAATGGGACCACCTGTTGGCCGTGGGTGGCGACCCGTGATGCTTAAGGATAGAACCCAGGTGGATGAGCAGTTCATGACATGCAATACTGCACTTTGGCCCTATCTTGGGCTAGACGGGCGGTCAGAGAGGCCCCCTCCGATCAATCGGCTAGTCACGTCAAGCCCTAGCACCTATATGATTTTCCCAACCCTATTGCCCTTATGGCAAGCCCCAAGCCCTTTTTATCATATGGGTGCTAGAAGGCAGTGGTTGGGGGTCTACATGTTCTGGGAATGACGTTAAACTCTATCTGATGGTGAGGTTCCAGTTTTGGAGGTTTGGGGAATGTGGAGCACCCCTTCATCACCATTACTCCCTGGTCCACTCTGACCCGGAGTGGTAGTACCTGTTAGGGTCCCATCTATGGGTTAAATAGAAAAATGTATTTATAAAAAATGTATTATCCATTAAGAATTGATTTATTTCAAAACTTTATCGGCATTAAATGACCCACTGAGGTTGATATGCCGTAAAACAAAACAAAACAAACAAACAAACAAACAATCATTCTTGTTGGGTATTCAATTTTCTACAAACTTAATTTTTTTCAAACACATTTTTTAATATTCATTGTACAATCCTAGGGGAGACAATTATGCTTGTTTCTCTACAATAACATTAGTGATGGGAAGATGAGATGCTTAATGCATGGGCAACTGCTGGCCTTTCAACTAATTATCTTTTGCTAGATTTCATTGGATGAATTAGAAATTGAGTTGTCTCCCTTTTATAAAGAATCCTACAAATAATAAAGAAAGAAAAAAAAACTTATTCAGTTCATCTGTAATGACAGTGACACGCAGGTTAATGGATTTTCCCAAAACTCTCCAATTTTAAATGCTAGTTCTCTGAAAAATTTGGAATTTTAAAAACAGATTAAAATGTTTCCCAGGTCTTTCTCTTGGGTGTGACTCTTTAGCAAGAAAAAAAAAGAAAAGAAATTGATCAATGCTTTCCCTCCTTTCACCTCCTCCAGCTGCTTTCCTTTCTTCTTTTTTCCTTGCTTCCTTCTTTACTTACTGACACCTGTTCACTGAATGACCCGTCACCGGTAAGCAGGTTTCTTTTATCCCCACCTATTTACTCACTTTTAAACTAGAAAATTAGATTAAATTCTACGTTAAGTTAGGAACCTATTTAAAACATTTTTTTAAACACTGATAAAATAGTGAACTTATAAGTTGAACATAGATTAGAAAAATTTTAAACAGTAAGGTAGGGGAGTAAACCCCGAAAACAAACCCGGAACCGGAGCCTCTAAAGGTGGTGTAATGCTGAAATCCAGTGCTACCCATTAACTCCTGCGACACTACCGTTGCTAAACTGCATTGGTTCCTTACCTTTCCTTTGGATCACAGAGGCAGTGTGGAGAGGGGGGTTTGCTGCATGGGCAACAGCTCATCCTCCATATGAACCAGCCCAGACTATGTAGTTAAAAAAAACCTTGACACTACTCCATCGTCTCTCGTAGATGGACGGCTGCCAACCATTTACTCACAATGCCTTAAATGTGTCTTTTTAAGTTTCAATCTTAAGCTTATATTTTAAATCATCATCATGTCACACAATTAGCATGGATATCGATGGATATGTCTCGCCAACCTTCTCTATGATTCATTGCCCTAGGGGGGTCCTCTGCGCAGCATCCAGCATCTTCACATAGTTGTTCAATATAGGTCCTTGGTGGGCGCCCCGACGACTTTATTTTACTTACCATTTTAATTATAAAGAAATAATTTATAATCATTTTGAACTCTACTTGACCATTAGATGCTGTTTAATATCATACCAAGGACTTGCTGCTGTGTAAAGGTAAAACTATCTTTCATAATGATAATACAAAATCCTATAAAATATGGGTCTATGGACATCAGAAATCAATGGATATGGGATGTGGGAAGCCCGCCAACAATTCCAGGGGAGACAACTATGTTTGGTAGATAATCTATAATCTATAATGATGATAATACAAAATCCTGTAAGATATGGTCAATGGACATCAGAAAGCAAATGCATTGTTACCATGTGACCAACGGACACGTGATGTGGGAAGCCCCGCCTACAATCCCAACGGAGACAATTATGTTAGGTAGATACTTATTCTTGCAAAATTACAGATTGTTACCATCCTCATCAGTTGCTGTGTGAAGACAAAAATTTTATAATGATGATAATACAAAATGAAAGATTATCATTTCACCATTAGATGCAGTTTAACATCATACCAAGGACTTGGTGCTGTGTGAAGGCAAGACTATATTTCATAATGATAATACAAAATCCTATAAGATATGGGTCAATGGACAGCAGAAAGCAAATGCATTGCTACCATGTGACCAACGGACACGTTATGTGGGAAGCCCCGCCAACAATTCCAGGGGAGACAACTATGCTTGGTAGATAATCTATAATGATAATAATACAAATCCTGTAGGATATGGGTCAACGGACATCAGAAAGCAAATGCATTGCTACCATGTGATCAACGGACACGTGATGTAGGAAGCCCTGCCTACAATTCCATGGGAGACAATTATGTTTGGTAGATATTTATTCTTTCAAAACTACAAATTTTTACCATCCTCATCAGTTATTTTGCGAAGGCAAAACTATATTTTATAATGATGATAATACAAACTCCATAATAATCATTACGCAATTGTTTGTCGATTTGCTACCATGTGACCAACGGACACGTGATGTGGGAAGCCCTGCCTACAATCCCAACGGAGACAATTATGTTTGGTAGATACTTATTCTTGCAAAATTTCAGATTGTTACCATCCTCATCAGTTGCTGTGTGAAGACAAAAATTTTATAATGATGATAATGCAAGATTATTATTTCTTTAAAAAAATAAGAAAAAAATGATATTTTTTCCTAACATTATTTTTTTAGTGTTTAAGGTGAAGAAAGATACATTTTAATTCCTGATACAATTCTTTCCCAACAAATTTTTGTCTCATCTAACCAAAACAAAATTTCTTTTTCAGGGATACTTAATATCTTCTTTTTTTATGCAATTGTTTGTCGATTTGCTACCATGTGACCAACAGACACGTGATGTGGGAAGCCCCACCTACAATCCCAACAGAGACAATTATGTTTGGTAGATATTTATTCTTGCAAAATTTCAGATTGTTACCATCCTCATCAGTTACTGTGTGAAGACAAACATTTTTATAATGATGATAATACAAAATGAAAAATTATCATTTCTTTAAAAAAAAAGAGAAGAAAAAAGGGATATTTTTTCTAATATTATTTTTTTAGTGTTTAAGGTGAAGAAAGATACATTGTAATTCCTGATGCAATTCTTTCCCAACAAATTTATCTCTCATCTAACCAAAACAAAATTTCTTTTTCAGGGATACTTAATATCTTTTTAATTTTATTTTCTGCTATTGTTTGTCCATTTTCTTTATTTTTTATTTTTTGTTATTTTAAAAAAATATTTAAACCAATCTGAAAACCAATATATCCATCATTGGTTATTTTACTTGAAGAACACCCCTTCCCACACACCCATTGTTTTCCGAATTTATTGTGCAAAATTTTCATTCAGAGTAATTTTACAAAATAAAAATTCCTATTTTCGTTTCTTATAAAATCGTTTCTAAAGAGGCTGGAATTTTGGGAAAGATGAGAAAAACAAAAAAACAATTCATGTCTTGTTTTGTTTATTGACAATATAATCATTTCTTTTTTTTTTTTTTTAGTTTCTAAAAAAGCAAATGAAGTGTTAGCTCTATGGTTAAAGCTGAGGGAAAGAACAATAGAGTCCACTGTTTGTTTCTTTAATTCACAGAAAAAGAGAATTAAAAGGCAGAATTCTCTTTTTTTGATTCTAAGAAAGAAAGAGATAGACAGACAGACAGAGACAGAAAAAGAAAAGGAAAAAGCAGAAATCATTTCTTTTTTATTCAGAAAGAGAGACAGAAAGAGAATGTAAGATTCTCATTCTTGATTCAGAGAGGAAGGAGAGGGAGAGAGAAAGAGAGAGGGGTGAGAGAGAGAGAGAGAGAGAGGGGGGGGAATGAAAAAACCTCTTGTTTAATTATGAGAGAGGGAAAATGCAGGATATGTATATATACATGCATTTGATTACAAAAGCCAATGTGCAAAAATGGAAGGTGAAGATCATATGATGGCACATGCATGTGATCTTCACCTTCCAGTTTTGCACATGCATTGATCACGTCATTGGCTTTTCGTAAACAAACGCGCATATAAAAATTAACAGTTAATAACATCATATTCACACATTCACTATACACTTAACATCTTTCATTTTGTCCCTCACATAAACATTACTTAACAGTGTCCTGAAGATGGTACAATATACCGAAATGCTTAAGTATTGACACATAAAATTGTTTCCCTTAATCATAATATCCTGTGTTTGTTATATTTTTAAAATATTTTCTTCTCATATTGTCGGATTAATTTCCTCGCCGTATTTCCATATATATATAATTCCTCCTTTATACATACTAGCAAATATATGCACCCTCCGGGTGCAAGTATTTAAGTTTTAATGTAATAAAATATTGTATTAAATTAGAAAGGCAAATGAAACTAAATAAGAATACAGATAAAAAGATTTGAAACAGAGGGAGTATAATAAAAGATTTGAAACAGAGGGAGTATAATAAAAAATAGAACAACTAAAACTTACTCTTCCATCACTCTCGTCTTTCATTGTTATTTTTTTCTAATTTAAGTATTTTGTTAAAAGAGGAAGTAAAGAATAAAATGAGTAATTTTATCTTGTTAATGGATTTCATTTAAGATTCATTGAAGAGATTTTTGCTTATATTCATTAAAATAAAACCAAACAGTTAGAAATCAATAATACTAAGCACATATTTATTAAATTCGATTTTTTAATATTAATATGCAAATTAGCCTTCCGTTCACACTGTAAACCGCTATTTTGTTGTATATATAAATACAATTGCATGTTGTCAGTATGCAGACATAGTTAACAGTATTAATAATGTAAGACAATTTTATTAATAATTGAGGTTTAGATAAAAATAAAATCATGGAGAATGTGATGTCAATAACTAAGATAATTGTGACATGAGTAGGAATATAGTTTCGGTTACAGACAGAAAAACACACAATCTCCATTATAATAAGATATATATATATATATGTATATATATATTGGTGATGAAGATCATTCCATATGGGGTTCAACTGTTATGATACAGGTCATTTTGATCTCGATGTTCCAAGTTCCAGTGTGTGGATGGACAAAGCAAAAGAATGAATAAAGAAAGTGAATAAAGGGAGGAAAAAACTTTAAATTTGCTTCATATATATATATATATATATATATATATATATATATATATATATATATACTGTAGTGTGAGATGGTCACTATTTCAGCTTATGCTGGAATGGTGTACCAAAGGCAGTATTAATTGGTAGAGTGCTCAAGATAAAATAGAGCTGTTATATAATATAATAAGATAAATATATAGGTTTTACATATCTATTGGGTGACAAAGGAACATTCACAACTATATTGGTTTCATGCGATGCATTCATCAGGTGAAGATGTTTCAACATTTGAAACATCTTCACCTGATGAATGCATCACATGAAACCAATATGGTTGTGAATGTTCCTTTGTCACCCAATAAATAGATATTTAAAACCTATATATTTATCTTATTATTTTTATATATATATATATATATATATATATATATATATTATATTGAGAGAGAGAGAGAGAGAGAGAGAGAGAGAGAGAGAGAGAGGGAAAGAGAGTGTGTGTGTGAGAAAGAAAGATAGAGCAATAGAGATGGATAGATAGATAGATAGATAGATCACACACAAATTCATATATATATATATATATATATATATATATATATATATGTGTGTGTGTTGTGTGTGTGTGTGTGTGTGTGTGTGTAAATATAAATAAAGTCCTCTGCTTTTTCTTTATTATACATTTTTCTCTCTTCATAGCTTTTATTATATTATTATTATTATATATTTTGTTTATATAATATATATAAATATATTATTATATTTTATATATTTTGTATAACCATAACAGAATTGAATATTTGTTTGGAAAACTTTTGAACTTAAAAGTGAAAAACAAAAATGTCTTTTCAGAAGATGCTAAGTGCTTTTTGCTATTTTTAGCAGGTCAAACTAATTTATTTGTCGACCATCAAACTCAAGTTTTTTTTTGTTTTTCTTTCTGTCTGACTCCCCTTTTCTTTGTTGAACTTCCATTAAATGGCTAAATGACTCCAAAAGTTCTGCTTCTTACTCAGAGCTAGGGAGAAGGGGATTCATGCCTTTTCCAAAGGTTATTAGTATGAAGTATGGATCTCTACTTCTCCACATAGGTGAGTCAAAAAGTAATGCCCTTTTGTTTAGGACAGGTATAATTACCAAAACAGGAACATGTATCATACATCAAAATAAAGCTGGTCCTCTGTGGATCACATCCCTACTTCTCCACATAGGTGAGTTAAAAAGTAATGCCATTTTGTTTAGGACAGGTATAATTACCAACACAGGAACATGTATCATACATCAAAATGAAGCTGGTCCTCTGTGGATCACATCCCTACTTCTTCACATAGGTGAGTTAAAAAGTAATGCCATTTTGTTTAGGACAGGTATAATTACAAAAACAGGAACATGTATCATACATCAAAATGAATCTGGTCCTCTGTGGATCACATCCCTACTTCTCCACAAAGGTGAGTTAAAAAGTAATGCCATTTTGTTTAGGACAGGTATAAATTACCAACACAGGAACATGTATCATACATCAAAATGAAGCTGGTCCTCTGTGGATCACATCCCTACTTCTTCACATAGGTGAGTTAAAAAGTAATGCCATTTTGTTTAGGACAGGTATAATTACAAAAACAGGAACATGTATCATACATCAAAATGAAGCTGGTCCTCTGTGGATCGCACCCCTACTTCTCCACATAGGTGAGTTAAAAAGTAATACCATTTTGTTTAGGACAGGTATAATTACCAATATAGGAACATGTATCATACATCAAAATGAAGCTGGTACTCTGTGGATCACATCCCTACTTCTCCACATAGGTGAGTCCAAAAGTAATGCCATTTTGTTTAGGACAAGTATAATTACCAACACAGGAACATGTATCATACAGCAAAATAATGCTGATCCTCCGTAGATCACATCCTTACTTCGTTCTCACATTTCCCAGTGGTGGTCAATTTGATGTTACTGTGTGTCAATCATTTAACAACCTCCGATTTTGAATTTCAACAAATTTAAATTCAAAATCTAACTACACTAACTGTCCAAAAACAATGGTTTATCAATATATAATACAATGCTGATAAATCACAAGTAAACACTATAATATAAAATATAAGAGCTCTCCGAAATAAGAGGTACAAAATCATCTGTGCCATAGACAGGCATGCAAATTAGAACTAATCAAATGCTGTAAGTGGGTGTGAAGAAAATCTGCATGACTAACTGAGGTACACATAAAAACCAGGTCTTTTTTTACTTGATGCACTCCATGTAACCAAATTTAATTTTAATTCACTCCCAAATTAATTCGGATGTAGTGGCTAACATGCTAGACTGTGACATCATAGTAAGTGGGTTCAAACTACAGTTGCACAATCACTTTTGGACCAATAACCTGGGGAATGTGTGAATCCACTCATCCCCCAGCTTTGGGTTAAATAGTACCAATATTGTTTTACTGGCAAATATTAAAGCATGCTGGGATCTTAAAACATGGTATGGCATCCAACTGTCCCTACTGTCTATGAAGATATTAATAAAAAGATTTCTTATCCATTTCAATATACATACTCCTCTCGGGTAAGTAATTTGTTTTGCAAATCTTTTTTTAAAACTTGACTCTATCTATCTTATGAATATAGGAACAACCTGAGATAGATAAATATGAATAGACTAAGATCTATCTATCTAAATTCATTGTATATATCTAACTGTTTTTATCTATCTCAGTTTGGTCATATCTATCTAGTCAGAATAATTCATTGTGTTATATAATTCGTGGGTAGCCTATGAATTATGTCTGTAAGTGTAGTTAGATTTCGAATTAGAATTTGTTGAAATTCAAAATCAGAGGGGATTATATTACTGATAGGTTATAACCTTTAGTTGACTCCCAAGCTTCCACCAATGGGAGTGTGAGAGAGGAAGTTAAGTTTAATTAATTAGATTTTGGCCGTTAGTCAACGGAACTAGACATAACGTTCATCTGTCCCAAGATGCCAACTTCTCACTGTGCAGTTGGAAACTATTTTGGGCTTTGGGTTTTTTAATAACATGACAGGAAAACTGTCTCCAACTCTTCCATTTTCTTCTAAACTCCCAGTCTTCATTTTTTATCTATCTATCTATCTATCTATTTATCTATCTATCTATCTATCTATCTTTATATCTATATACCTACTTACCTACCTGCCTACCTATTTAAAATATATCTATCCCTGTCTATTCATTATCTGTTTATCTATCCATCTATTTTTTATTTATTTATTTATTTTGAAATTTGTGGGATTGGCTACAAAGTTAGTGGCTAACATGCTAGACTGTGACATCATAGTAAACGGGTTCAAACTCCAGTTGCACAATCACTTTTGAACTAATATTGTACATGAGAATAGAAAGTTGCGATAATTTTTGGAATGATGTATGAAAGGCTACCTGTCGATTTCTTATTGGTGAGCACAAAGCAAGGAAGAGAGTGAGACAAAAAAAGAGAGTGTTGAGTTGTCAGTCTGGGCTGAGTGTCTTGAGGGAACAGATGCAAGATGCGTGTCTATTCTCCAAGGCATTTTTACTTGGGGATAAAATGAAAATATGAGTTTGGAAAAAAAAAAAGAACATCTTGGAAACTAATTAATGACCAGAATGTGTGAATTCGCTCATCCCCCAGCTTTGGGTTAAATAGTACCAATACTGTTTTTGGCAAATGCTGGGATCTTTAAACTTGGTATGGCATCCAGTTTTTGAAGGAGGAAAACTCTGAATTCAACCTTGTTAAATTCCGCTTAGAAATCGACCATATTTTGGATACTGGTTGGGTAAATCCATACAAGTTGGAAGTCAACGAGTGTAAAAGATCATGGATGGCAGGGAATCTGAGTGATAACTTACAACCAAAACTCAACCACCCTCTCGGCTAGGGTTCCATCTAGGGGTTAAATACAAAAATGAGAATTAGAAGAATTGTGTTAAAAAATTGAGTTTAAGTAAAAAAAATATATCTAATACCCATCAAGAATGAATAAAACAGAAAAATCTTTAGCATAAAATAACCCAACAAGGGTTGACATGCCATTAAATCCAACAAACCAACCAAAGTTAGGTTAAATAGAAAAAAATGAGTTTAAAAAAAAATTGAGTACCCATCAATCTATCTATCTATCTATCTATTTATCTCAGTCTCTTCCTATCTCTCTCTTTCTCTCTCTCTCTCTCTCTCTCTCTCTCTCTATATATATATATATATATATATATATATATATATATATATATATACATTTAAACCGATATGCACGCCTAATTCCTTTAATTATAACTAATTAATTTACAAATTAGGTATGACTTCAAATTAAACACATAATCTCCTAAATATAATATATATATATATATATATATATATATATATATATATATATATATCTGTTCATATTTATACATCTATATATCTAAATTTGTTCATATGTATCAGTCCATTCATATCTATCTATCTATCTATCTATTTCAGTCAGTCTCAGTCTTTTAATATCTATATATCTATCTATATCAATCTATTCATATCTATCTATCTATCTATCTACCTCCAATCTATCTATCTACCAATCTTTATATTAACACACACACATACACACACATACACACACACAGATATATATATATATATATATATATATATACATATATATCCCAGTCTAGTCATCTCTCTCTCTCTCTCTCTCTCTATATATATATATATATATATATATATATATATATATATATATATATATATATATATATGTATATGAAGTTAAGTAAACAAACAAATGTGTTTATTTTCATATGGTTTTAAGCCGACAATTTTTGGAGGATATGTGCTTAATTGAAGTCGTACCTAATTTTGAAAATTAATTTGTTAATAATTAATGAATTTTTTAGGCGGGCATATATGTTCAAATGTAAGGCTAAACAAATCGAGAAAATGTCAAAGTCGAAATGTACATTCAGGGATTGACATTTTCTCGATTCATTTAGCCTTACATTTGAACATATATGCCCGCCTAAAAAATCATTGATTATTAACTAATTAATTTTCAAAATCAGGTACGACTTCAATTAAGCACATATCCTCCAATATATATATATATATATATATATATATATATATATATATATATATATATATTATATATATATATATCTCAGTCTGTTCATGTATATGTATCTATTGAATAGATATTGAATAGATCTAACCACTGAGCTAGCACTGCCATTCTTGAGGAGAATGCTTCAAGACTCAACCGAGCATTTTTATCTTCCGACCTGAGACAGAAGGAGAACCACTTTGACACATGCCAGCTGAGAGTAAGCAGGGGAAAATTCCTTAAGAGCTAGAGTGCTTTTGACGAGAACTTTTTTCCGAAACTGAAAAGGTTCCCAGACTGGTACCTTTAAACCAGAATACCCATCTTTCCATATTTTCTTCTTCTCCTTCTCTTCTTCT
>CM042170.1:65148587-65178587 GCA_023376005.1 Doryteuthis pealeii | reverse complement strand
AAAACCAAACCAAACAAAGGAAATAATTGTATTACCAAGATTAAGTCTATAAATACTTCAATTGACACAGGTAGATATCAACAGACTGAAATAGATAGATATGAACAAAATGTCTTCGGCATAAAATGACCCAACAAGAGTTGACATGCCATAAAACCAAACCAACCAACCAACCAACCAACCATTCAATCTTCAAAGGAAATAATCTTATTACCAAGATTAAATCTATAAGTACTTCAATGATCTGCCAAGATAATTTGCCTGAATTTTGGTCATGTTTATTCGCTGTGTACCTATCGACATCGCAAACAACTGCGTGTTGACCTTCTGTAATGTTTATGAGTCAGATTACTGATCGATGAGGGTGTCAATAGCCAATAATTATCTGAATAAATCAATAAAATATCATTGGCACGACCAAATCAATGATCATTAATTGATTAAATTTATGTTCCTTCTTCAACAATTAAATGAAATTTGTCATTTTTGAATGTAAGAGAAAAATAAAAAAAATTTTCTAAGTCTTGAATTCTATTAATTATCTCCAAATGAGAATCTAATCTCAAGTTTGGAAAGCCGCAGAGATTTTCAATCTTGTATAATATAATACTTCTCAAAAGTATTTGAACAAAGAGACACTATGTTGAAAATTTGGGGTATTGGCCAGACTTTGATAATGAATAGTTTAAAAAAAATATATATCAATTGTAACAGAAATGTATTACTTTAATCTATATCAGTTTTTTTCCACAAGAAAACTTCCTCTTATTCACTGGCCTTCACAAATATTTGCATTCTATCCATATTGTCTTGGTTACTATTGCATCTGCTCTACTTTTGTGAATAAAACAACCAAAATGAGGATAATAGTCAGAGACATGTAAATAGTGTAAATAATAATAACTCCTCCTCTTAGAAATGTCTAAACATTGTATTTCAATCACCTTGTATATATAAATATATATATATATATATATATATATATATATATATATATATATACCCTTGGGAAAGGTATGAATCCATATATTCTCCTTCCAGCTATGGGTTAAATAGTAGGGCAGACTAGGCCCTTCAGCATTGGGTAGGTATAATATAATACTTCTCAAAAGTATTTGAACAAAGAGACAATATGTTAAAAATTTGGGGTATTGACAACTGGCAAAATTTTGATAATGAATAGTTACCTTTCAATCACCTTGTATATAATGTATATAATATATATATATATATATATATATATATATATATATATAGTGTGTGAGATGGTCACTGTTTCAGCTTTTGCTGGAATGGTGTACCAAAGGCAGTATTATTGGTAGAGTGCTCAATATAAAATAGAGCTGTTATATAATATAATAAGATAAATATATAAAGGTTTTACATATCTATTTATTGGGTGACAAAGGAACATTAACAACCATATTGGTTTCATGCGATGCAATCATCAGGTGAAGATATTTCAAATGTAAGGAAAATCGAAAAAAATCGAAAAAAATTCAATAGATATGGGATGCGTATGATTGGATGAAATGATGTGTGTATGTATGTGAAGGTGAATTGAATGTATGAGGGTGTTTATGGGCAGCATATATACCCTTGGGAAAGGTATGAATCCATATATTCTCCTTCCAGCTATGGGTTAAATAGTAGGGCAGACTAGGCCCTTCAGCATTGGGTAGGTAACCATTCTAGGAGAGGGATAACTCTGAATTCAAAATTCCCTCCAGCTATGGGTTAAATAGTAGGGCAGACTGGGCCCTTCAGCATTGGGTAGGTAACCATTCTAGGAGAGGGATAACTCTGAATTCAAAATTCCTGAGGTCGGTCGTTGATTGGGTTTGTGGCAACCCTTGATGCACCAATTCTTTCCTATCGACTGTTCCAAAAAGTGTGGATGATCCAACACAAGCCTTCACTACTATAAACAAATCACTGTGTGGGTGTTCATTTGTGTGTGTGAACCCTCATACGTCGAAAATCGACGAGAGAGTCCATAATATATATATATATATATATATAATATATATATTTGTGTGTGTGTGTGTGTGTGTGTGTGTGTGTGTGTGTGTGTGTGTGTGTGTGTAAGTATGTCAAGCTCTGCTATAAAATGGATAGAGCACTCTCTGTCGGCCTTTACATATAACATATGTATGTATTTATAAGTTAAAACCCTTGTTCCAGTATGTAGGCACTCAACAGAGATGTTCAATCTTGTATAATATAATGTTTCTCAAAAGTAGTTGAACAAAGAGACAATATGTTAAAAACTTGGTGTATTGGCTGTTAAGTATCTGGTCGGCATCCTAGGTTCCAGATGTAATAAGTAAGTAAGCAAGCCAATAAGAATCCGGTGTTCTTTGTAAGTCCTACGTCCAAGAGAATCCAAATGTCAATGAAATAAGCTCAGAATGGTGGCTCTATTAATACAGCAGAAGCAGCAGCAGCAGTGCCAGTGATTGGACAATAGAAATCTACCCCAGGTCACGTGGTAGTCAACGAGTCTATATTTAGGAGTGACCATTTGCCCCATGCCTTATATCAACACAATTCAACATTGGCCAGATTTTGATAATGAATAGTTTCAACTATGGTGTTATTTTTCAGTCACCTTGGATATAATATATATATATATATATATATATATATATATATATATTGAGTGAGGTATAAGGATTGCTTAAAAAGCAACCTTATGAAAATAAAAATAAATTCTGACAACTGGGAAAAGCTGGCATTGGAGAGAACTTACTGTAAAATTCAGGTGCATGATGGCTGTACCAGTTTTGAGAGTGAAAGTATCGTGCATGAAAACCTAAAGCGTCAACTTCGAAAGGGTTACACCTGTCATATTGGAGAGAACATGGAGGCTTGGAAATGTCAGACATATGGTCGAATTCTGCTTTCTAAGGCTGGATATGTCAATCATAGGAAATCTCACCAGGGTCAATCTAAGCAAATTCCAGGAACAAACAATGTTTCTTGGCAAGGTCTGTAAGTCGGCTTCTGGTCTTAAGAGACATATGGTGGTGCATAAGCATCAAATTTTATCATCTGATTCTTCTGATTCAACGGGAGGACGTCCTTTCTATGTCATATTTGCATCAAACTTTGTGGATCTGCAGCGGGTAGGAGGAGTCATTTGTGGGCTCATGCAAGGAAGGGTTCTGGTAGTGGAGTTATGGGATTGTGAGGGACGGCAATGATCTGTAAAGATTATGCTAATGCTATATGTATATTTATATTTATGTATATGTGTATGCATATATACATATGTATAAATATTTGTATACAGGGTGATTGAAAAGTAACTCCCTATTTTAAACTGTTTATCATTTTTTTTCATATACAGTAACATTATTCTTAATTTTTTAATGTATGTTCCTTAAAAAATAGCAATTGAATCTGTGTTATACAAAATAGTGCTCCACAAATCTTTGAATGTAAGAGAAGAAAACATTATTTTGCAAGTCTCAAATTCTATCAAGTTTGGAAAGCAACAGAGATGTTCAATCTTGTATAATATAATGCTTCGCAAAAGTATTTGAACAAAGAGACAATATGTTAAAAACTTGGTGTATTGACAACTGGAAAGATTTTGATAATAAATAAATTAAACTAGAGAGTTACTTTTCAATCACCTTGGAATTATATATATATATATATATATATATATATATATATATATATATATATATATATATATGTGTGTGTGTGTGTGTGTGTGTGTGTGTGCATATATACGTAAGTATTTTGGGGAGAATATGTGCTTAATTGAAGTCATACATAATTTGAACATTAATTAGTCGATAATTAATGAATTAGGCGAGCATATCTGTTCAAATGTAAGACGTAAACAAAACAAGAAAAAAAGTCGTTTACACCTTACGTTTGAACAGATATGCTCACCTAATTCATTAATTATCAACTAATCAATTTTTAAATTAGGTATGACTTCAATTAAGCACATATTCTCCCAAAAAATGTCGGCCATCGCCATCTCAAACAGATTGTTTGTTTACTTTCATATGTAAGTATGTAAAGCTCTCCTATAAAGTGGGTGGAGAACTCTCTGGTGGCCTTTACATATAACATATGTATATATTTATCAGTTAAAACCCCTGTTCTAGTATGTAGGTGCTCAACAGAGATATTCAATCTTGTATAATATAATGTTTCTCAAAAGTATTTGAACAAAGAGACAATATGTTAAAATTTAGGTGGCCAGATTTTGATAATGAACAGTTTTAAATATATATATATCAATTGTAACAGAAATGGATTACTTTAATCTATATCTGTCTTTTTCCACAAGAAAACTTCTTCTTATTCACTGGCCTTCACAAATATTTGCATTCTATCCATGTTGTCTTGGTTACTATTGCATCTACTCTACTCTTGTGAATAAAACAATCAAGATGAGGATAATAGTCAGAGACATGTACATAGTGTAAATAATAATAATAACTCCTCCTCTTAGAAATGTCTAGACATTGTATCAGTTTTTATCCATGTTTATTTATTTTCAATCTATTTCCACAAGAAAGCACTTCCTTTTATACACATTGGCTTACAACTTATGTCCATGTTGTTTTGGCCACTATCTCAAACATTTCAGCTGCTCTATCCTTGTGAACAAAACAACAAAGATGAGGAAAAAAATCAGAAACATGTAAATAGAAAAAATCTTAAAATCTATATCAGACTTTTTCCACAAGAAAATTTCCTCTTATTCATTGGCCTTCACAAATATCTGCATTGTCTTACATATTTTATCCATCTTGTCTTGGCCACAATTGCAGCCGCTCTATCGTTGTAAATAAAACAACCAAGATAAGGATAATTATCAGAGACATGTAAATAGTATTAATAATAATAACTCCTCCTCTGAGAGATGTCTAGACATTGTATCACTTATTTATATTTATTTCTTTTTATCTTTTTCCACACGAAAGCTTCCTTTTATACACATTGGCTTACAAGTTATTTCCATGTTGTTTTGGCCACTATCTCAAACATTTCAGCTGCTCTACCTTTGTGAATAAAACAATAAAGATGAGTATAATAATCAGAAGCATGTAAATAGTGAATATAATAATAACCCTTCTTCTTAGAAATGTCTAGACATTGTACCACTTGTTATCTATGTCTGTCTTTTTTCACAAGAAGCCTTCCTTTTGTGCAAGTTGCTTACAACTTATATCCATGTTGTCTTGGCCTCTATCACAAACATTTCAGCTGCTTATCTTTGTGAATAAAACAACCAAGAAAATAATCAGAAATATGTACATAAAATAAATATCTAGACATTTTTATCTATGTGAGTCTTTTTCCATAAAAATGTTATCTTGGCAACGATCACAAATATTTCAGCTGCTCTACTATGCCTAGGGTTAGGGAATTGCATTTATTGTTTTTTATGTATTAATCTTTTTCCACAAGAAAACTTCCTCTTATTCACTGGCTTTCATAAATATCTGCATTGTCTTACATATTCTATCCATCTTGTCTTGGCCACTATTACAGCTGCTCTATCCTTGTAAATAAAACAATCAAGATAAGGATAATAGTCAGAGACATGTAGATCTTAAATATTCAGAGAAATTGAAAAGAGAATAGATTCCCTTGTCTTTTTCCACAAGAAAACTTCCTCTTATTCACTGGGTCATTACAAATATCTGCATTGTCTTACAACTTCTGTCCATCTTGTCTTGGACACTATTGCAACTGCTCTATCCTTGCAAATAAAAACAACCAAGATAAGGATAATAATGAGAGATATGTAATAAAATATTCCTCATTTTTAGAAATTATAACAGAGATGTCAAACATTGAATCACTTTAATTTTTTGTCTGTCTTTTTCCACAATAAAACTTCCTCTTATTCATTGGCCTTCACAAATATCTGCATTGTCTTACATATTCTCTCCATCTTGTCTTGGCAACAATTGCAAACATTTCAGCTGCTCAACCCTTGTGAATAAAACAATCAAGATAAGGATAGTAGTCAGAGACATGTAAATAGTGTAAATGATAATAACTCCTCCTCTCGTGATGTCTAGACGTTGTATAACTTTTTATCCATATTTATTTATTTTATCCTTTTTCCACAAGAAAGCTTTCTTTTATACACATTGGCTTACTAGTTATATCCTTCTTGTCCTGGCCACTATTACAGCTGCTCTATCTTTGTGAATAAAACAACCAAGATGAGGATACCAGTCAGAGACATGATGATAGCAAAACTAATAATTCCTAGTCCATGAAATTTAGACAAATCCTATGTTTACTCCTATTCCTTCCCAATTTGTTTTCTGAAGGATTTTTTAGACCATATGACCTTTAGGCACCCCTTTTTGATCTCGATTAAGAAAGGACATGTTTTTCATTTACACTGTCAATATCCGGTTGTTTTAACAGACGATTTTTAGATTTAAAAAAAATTATAAAACTAACCCCTAACCCTAACCTCTAACCCCTAACCCCTAATCCTAACCCCTAACAAAAAAAAAACGGATATTGACGGTGTAAATGAAAAACATGTCCTTTCTTAATCGAGATCAAAAAGGGGTGCCTAAAGGTCATATGGTCCGATTTTTTACCCAGAATTCCTTGTGTTGAATATTTCATACATCTATGAGGGATCTGTGAGAGGCTGATGGTATGTGTGGTGCTAAAAAACAATCTCCTTGGTTTAGCACAAGTGAAAATAGGATAGATTCCCTTACTGTCTGGTTGATACCAACTTTAGGCCACCCCTCAACGATTTTGCTTACTTTACCCTTAAGAATAAAACAACAAAGATGAGGATAATAGTCAGGGACATGTAGATAGAGAAATCCTATGTTTACTCCTATTCCTTCCCAAATTGTTTTCTGAAGGATACTTTCAAGGTCTTCAGTAAATAATTTAAGTTCAAATCGCATGAGTAGCACAGGGATCTGTGCGGTAACAGTAAGGAGCTGATGGTAGGTGTGGTGCTCCACCTCAGATGCTAAAAACAATCTCATTGGTTTAGAGCAAGTGAAAAGAGGATAGATTCCTTTATTGTCCGGTTGATACCAACTTTAGGCCACCCCTCAACGACTTTGCTTACTTTACCCTTAAGAATGAAACAACAAAGATGAGGATAATAGTCAGGGACATGTAGATAGACAAATCCTAAGTTTACTCCTATTCCTTCCCAAATTGTTTTCTGAAGGATACTTTCAAGGTCTCCAGTAAATAATTTAAGTTCAAATCGCATGAGTAGCACAGGGATCTGTGCGGTAAAAGTGAGGAGCTGATGGTAGGTGTGGAGCTCCACCTCAGATGCTAAAAACAATCTCCTTGGTTTAGCACAAGTGAAAAGAGGATAGATTCCTTACTGTCCGGTTGAAACCAACTTTAGGCCACCCCTCAACGACTTTGCTTATTTTACCCTTAAGAACAAAACAACAAAGATGAGGATAATAGTCAGGGAGATGTAGATAGCCAAATCCTAAGTTTACTCCTATTCCTTCCCAAATTGTTTTCTGAAGGATACTTTCAAGGTCTTCAGTAAATAATTTAAGTTCGAATCACTTCTGTTCATCTCACCCCTTTTTTCCAATCTTCATCTTGCTCGTCTCGCTGAATTATTGCAGTACAATATCAATAATGTAAGGAGGTGCTACCCGGTAGTTCAAGTAATTTAAAAAGTTTGATCAATTTTCTCATCTTGCCAGGTTTTAACCAGAATTCCTTGTGTTGAACATTTCACACATCTCGTAAAATTACTCCTTCAGGAAATAAACCATTTTCTATGAGGATATTCTGTCTTTGAGAAAATCTATTTGCACCTTAAGTCTCACAAACTTTTAAGTAACACCTCTATATATATATATATACATATACATATATATATATATATGTGTGTGTGTGTGTATGTATATATATATATACATATTTATATATATATATACATATTTATATATATATATACATATACACACACACACACACACACACACACACACATATATATATATATATATATATATATATATATATGGGTTTCGAATCGCACACGGGGCGGTCTTTGTATCTATAGCTCTGCTGATGAGGCCTAATAGGCCGAAATTTACATACAGATATTGATTTTTCTCGATTTGTTTAGCCTTAAATTTAAATAGGTAATCCCGCCTAATTAATTAATTATTAATTAATTAACTTTCATAAATTAGGTTCGACTTCAATTAAACATATATTCTCCCAAATATTGTCGGCTGAAAATAGCCATATCACAAACATCGTCTGTTTGTTTACTTCTCATATATATATATAATATTATATATATATATATATATATATATATATATATATATATATATATTCTATTCATACTGTCGGATTCACTTCCATTTACTTCATATATATATAATATATAATATATATATATATATTGAAGTAAATGGAAGTGAATCCGACAGTATGAATAGAACATTTTTAGAAAAATCAAAAGATGTTATTAGTTTGCTGACAGATCTGTTTCGACCTTTTAATAAAGCGGTCTTTTTCAAAGCAACTATATTTGTGAGGAAAGACGGAATAAATAAACCGTTAGTCACGAGGTACAAACAAACGCTCTCGTTCTCGTTCTCGGAATTTAAAACATTTTTGATAATGCGTATTTTGGGTTAAGAATAAAATAAATTTTATTTTTAAAAATCAGAAGCATTTTTATCCATAAGAAAAACTCAGGAGAGTTTGAAGTAATAGTGTATAAAAAGTATAAAAAATGTTCAGGATGTATTCCACCTACAAAAGCAAGTTTTAAAAAAGTAAGTCCACAGCACAATTGATGAAGATGGAAAGTTTCGGGAATTTGTAATATTGACAAATCCATAGTGTTGCGGTCCTTAAAGAAAAGCGTTTAAATATTGGTCATAATACCAGTTTTAATGCATTTCCACTGAAACACACACACAACACACACACACACACACACACACAATATATATATATATATATATATATATATATAATATATATCTTTTGTAATTTAAATATTTAATTTATAATATTTAATCTATTTGAAATTTTAAAAAAATACTCATAAAACATAGTTTTATTAAATTATTCATCAATCCTTCTAATATATAATCTTTTTATTTATTTATTTACTGATCTATCTAATTAAATTAATAAGTTTTATTCTATTTTAGAACTGAAAAAAAATATTAAAAAATAAAGCTAAGTAAATAAATTCTTCTATGTGACCGTTTTTATTTTGAATTCAATATAGCTACAATGTAGCAATATTCACCGGAAGTTAACCAGACAATATTAGATACATATTCATATAAAAAATCCAAACCCATTCTCAACAGATATTTCAAAAGTAAGAAACTACAGTTATCCGCCCCAATTTCATTCATAACATAAAAGAAAAAGAAAAGAAAAGAAGAAGAGGAGAAAAAAAATTTAAAAAGATATAACGACACAAAAAAAGAAGCGCGTCCATTTCTGAAAACTGTCTCTGAAGATAAAGTTTACTTTGAAATCGATAAGACAAAAAAACATATTTTTGTTTTTATTTTTATATGCATTGTAATTGCCTTCAAATCATTAATATATACATATATATATATATATATATATATATTAGAAGCCACTACCCGGCGTCGCCTTGCCCTGTCAGCTAAGGCGTTAGAATGTACCAACTGCCCCTCTGCAGAGGGGTAAGACTCCCCCAATGGAGCCACCTGTTGGCTGTGTTTGCCGACACATGATGCTTAAGGATAGAACCCAGGTGATTGAGCAGATCATGACTTACAATACTTCACTTTGGTCCTTACTTGGGCTAGATGGGCGGTCGGAGAAGCCCGCTCCAATCAATCGGCTGGTTACATCAAGCCCTAGCACCTATATGATTACTCCAACCCTATTGCCCTCATGGTAAGCCCCAACGCTTTTTATCATATGGGTGCTAGAAGGCTTTCATATTGTTTGCTTTAAAATAACGGTTTCTTATGTGAGCAAAAAACCTGCATTTCATTATTAAATGTTTAACCGTCAAAGGTGTTTCAAATGTTTCACATTATGGTTGTTGTTCTTGTTTGAGTATATAGGAGTGCATTAGTTTTGTATGACCAATGCATAATCGGGACACAATGACTTGATCCTTTCTAGACTTCCTTAAAGTTAGTCTCCAGCCTCCCAAAGTGTGTTTGATTAGGAAGAGTTTATTGATAAAATTTACAATATAATTCTCTACTGATTTAGACACTCATATTTCCTAACCTTCATAAAAAAAATGAGTAAAAAACTTTTGAGATAAAAAAATCTGTCAAACTTTCCGACACAAGGAGTTGATATTATTTATATTATTTATCAGAACAAGAGCATTCAAACTTAGCTCCAGGGTCCAGACATCTTTGTCAAAACTATACTATCATTCCTTTAAAAGAAATACTCAGAAAAATTGATTTTATTATTGGTATCTGATATAACTTCTTCAAGTCCAAAATATTCAGGATCCTTACACAGAAATATTGGGCCAATGGTGTGTAATAAAAAAAATGAAATCAGGCTCAGATATCTTTGTCAAAACTATACTATCATTCCTTTAAAAGAAATGATCAGAAAAATTGATTTTATTATTGGTATCTGATACAATATCTTCAAGTCCAAAATATTCAGGATTGTCTTACAAAAATATTGGGCCAATGCTGAGAAATACTCAGAAACATTAAATGTACAGTCAAATCCCATTGAAAGCACAAGTTCTTACTCGATCACCGAAGTTAAGCAGAGATGAGCCAGTTCAATACTTGGGTGACCATTTAAGTAACAGCGGGTACTGTAAGCAACCTAATATCAAAATGACTTGATTCGGTATCAAATAACCCGAAAAGGGTTGATATGCCGTAAAACAAAAACAACCAACCAATCAGCATCATTGATTTTATTATTGGTATCTTCTTCAATAAGAGTATTTACGGGGGTGGGGTTCGTTGGAGCTCTTATTCTCCGTAGTTGTGGTTATTATTCGGACGAAAGAAGGAAACAGACACGAATATAAAATACAGACACATATATTATCAAAAGTACAGAAATTGTTGCAAATTTTAATGGCATTTGCTACAGACTTATTTGAGAGGTGCAATGAAAAGTTCTTGGTGAAGTGCGCTAGAAAGGTGTTCTACTCGCTGGTTTTGGAATGCTGTTAAAACGCTTCTTCTGGTAGGCTCTCGTTCCTCAGCCTTCTGTTAGTTTGCTATTGTGACAAGCTCAGAAAGTTTGCTGTTCCAATGCCTTTGAAAGTTTGCTGTTTTTATGGCAAGGTGGTGGGAGCGCTTATTTGTGCGTCTCTCCTCGGTAACTACTCCCTGATAAGTCATGGACTTTGATTCTCGCACCAACCTCCTGTTGGCGATTCGACCCCTAGCGGCAGGGGGATATAATTCGCTATCGGATTTCCGATATCAAGTCCAAAATATTAAGGATCGTCACACAGAAATTATGTAAGTTAATAAAGAAAACTATAGGTCCCTAAGGAATTTAGGGGAAGAATTTACAAGTAACTATCGATCAGAGAGAGAATAGGCGGTGAGGTTTAAAAGACAAGCTATGACGACAAAATAAATGATACTAAAAGGTTTTATATATCTCAAAATGTACAAAAGCATATATACATATATACAGTTGTCGAAGTTAGTTGTTGTGTCTAGCCACACTGATGAGACGTGAAACGACGAAACACGGTGTCTGTGGATGACTTATTATATGCTCCCGTAACCCGGTAGAGCTCTTTAGGGGCGACTTTAATAAACTTCCACTGCCAGCATTACGTAATAATCATCTATTTACAGATTTGATCGCTCTGGTGATCGTACAGTATATACACAGATGTGTGTATTTAAAACAGTTAAAACACCGCTCCTCAATGGCCTAGAGGTTAACGGATCCGACAGGCGTAAAGTCAGTCGGGGTTCACTTCTGTTCAGAGTTAGTTGTTGGGCCTAGCCACACAGAAGAGGTGTGAAACGCCGAAACACAGTGTCTGTGTATGACTTACAATATATATATATATAATGTGTGTGTGTGTGTGTGTGTCTGTGTGTGTGTAAAGTAATGCAAATGACTGGTTGCAAAGTATATATATATATATATATATATATATATATATCATCATCATCATCATCATCATCATGTCGCGCATGCAGCACGGATATCCATGACAATCTGTCGCCAACCTTCCCTATCATTCATTACACTTGGAAGCTCCTCTGCGGAGCAGCCAGCATTTTCACATAACTGGTCAATGTAGGTCCTTGCTGGGCGCCCCACACTTGCATGTCCATGTGTTGGCTTCCACAGGAGAACGTCGCTTATGAGTTCATCCTTGCTTCTCCAGCAGTGTCCTGCATGCTTTGTCCGTCTCACTCGGATAGTTTGTGAGAGGGCGGGGGCAGGTGACCGTACAGCTGTTTCCTTGTGGGGTGCTGTTTCCACGACTTATTCAAGACTGCACGCAGCATTCTTGTGCAGCTCCCATCTAGCTTATTCTCAAGACGCTTTGTTAGGTTCCAGG
The DNA here is from genome assembly GCA_023376005.1 of Doryteuthis pealeii. Taxonomy (NCBI): domain Eukaryota; kingdom Metazoa; phylum Mollusca; class Cephalopoda; order Myopsida; family Loliginidae; genus Doryteuthis; species Doryteuthis pealeii. The sequence goes on along the minus strand of CM042170.1, from coordinate 65,166,031 downwards.
TATATATATATATATATATATAATATATATATAATTATAACGTGGAGGTTAGTGATGTAGAATTCAAGAGTTCAGTTTAGGACAGGCAGAGACGCATATAAAAAGAGAAAGAGTAAAAGAGGATATATATATATAGGGTCATCCACAGACACGTGTTTCGACTTATCAAGTCTCCTCAGTGTGGCTAGACATTTTGTAAGCTACCTACAGCCGGAATTGAACTCCGATCGGTTGGGTGTCAGCCCGGCACCGTAACCATTAGGCTGTCTTCACTTACAGAATGGGAAGGGGATTTTAACTGTTTTAATACACACATCGCTTTGCGTGTAAAGGCCGTCACAAAGTACTCCATTCCTTAGAAGAGCGTTGCGTTTACGCTTGAGTTGGCGGCCGTCAGCAAGATCCCCCCCAGAGTGCTCAACCCTAGGGGATGGGGAGCATATATAGGGTCATCCACAGACACGTGTTTCGACTTATCAAGTCTCCTCAGTGTGGCTAGACATTTTGTAAGCTACCTACAGCCGGAATTGAACTCCGATCGGTTGGGTGTCAGCCCGGCACCGTAACCATTAGGCTGTCTTCACTTACAGAATGGGAAGGGGATTTTAACTGTTTTAATACACACATCGCTTGCGTGTAAAGGCCGTCACAAAGTGCTCCATTCCTTAGAAGAGCGTTGCGTTTACGCTTGAGTTGGCGGCCGTCAGCAAGAGCCCCCCCCCCCAGAGTGCTCAACCCTAGGGGATGGGGAGCATATATAGGGTCATCCACAGACACGTGTTTCGACTTATCAAGTCTCCTCAGTGTGACTAGACATTTTGTAAGCTACCTACAGCCGGAATTGAAATCCGATCGGTTGGGTGTCAGTCCGGCACCGTAACCATATATATATATATATATATATATATATATAAGACATTGAAAACTATTTAAGATAAAAAATGATTAGTTTGAAAAATTAGTTTCTGTCTCATTTGACATTTATAGTTGATTAGTTTTGAAAGTCGGGGAAACCTGACAAAAAACAAAAAATAATTCATAGTTAAGTTTTTTTAAAAACTGAATATAATCCATATAGAATTTTAAGAGAAATTTAGCAATCATGTATTCAATAGATCCTGTAATATCCGGTATCTTAATATAATGGAGCAAGTGTTTCAAAAAGAAAGGAAACATCTCCACACTCAACGGTAAGTCTTTAAAGCCAGTAGAACAATTCACATACCTAGGTAGTAATATCTCATCCACAGAAAGCGATGTTAATACATGAATAGGAAAGGCATGATCGGCTATAAACAGATTATCAGTCATATGGAAATCCGATCTCACTGACAAGTTAAAGCGACAATTCTTCCAAGCTGTGGTTGTATCAGTGCTGCTGTATGGCTGCACCACTTGAACCCTAATGAAGCACCTGGGAACAAGCTAGATGGGACCTACACAAGAATGCTGAGTGCGTCTTTTTTCCAAGTTTATTGGGACCGTTCCAAGTGCACCAACTACAATTGATATCACTTTCACTCTCATGTCCCACAGCCTTTTCAATTCTCTGGCAAGGTCCAGGTATTTATCCATCTTTTCATTTTCCTTCAGCTTCATCCTGTGATCTGCTGGGACCGCAAAGTCCACCAGTTGACACGTTCTCTTTTTCTTTTCTTTTTTCTTTCTTTTTTTGTTAATCAACACTAGGTCTGGTCTCCTGACTGGAATAGGGTGATACGTCTTTATCTCGAAGTCCCAGATTATTATTATTATTATTATTATTATTATTATTATTATTATTATTATTACTACTACTACTACTACTAATAATAATAATAATAATATTTTCACTCGCCGTCGGCCAAAGTTGTCTCAATCCGACAAACGCTTTTATTTATTTACAAACCGACGTTATTATTATCATTACATCATTATTAATATTATTATTATTATTATTATTATTATTATTATTATTATTATTATCATTTTTATTCTATTTACTTCGACAAGTCTTCTTATTTTATTATCCGTGTTGTTGCTATTATTATTATTATTATTATTATTATTATTATTATTATTATTTCACTCCTTGTATTTTTTTCACTGGAGTCTGAGTGACAACAAGTCTCTTCAGGTCTCCAGGACTCTTCTGAGTATTCTGGCAGATTGCAGCAGTGCAGTATTCTGGATGGTCTCCATTCTTCCTCTGATTTCCAGATTTTCCAGTCTTTTTTCTAAACTTTTTGAGACCGTTCCAAGTGCACCAACTACAATTGGTATCACTTTCACTCTCATGTCCCACAGCCTTTTCAATTATCTGGCAAGGTCCAGGTATTTATCCATCTTTTCATTTTCCTTCAGCTTCACCCTCTGATCTGCTGGAACCACAATGTCCACCAGAAAAATTATTATTATTATTATTATTATTATTATTATTATTATATTATTATTATTATTATTATCGTTTCCATTCTTCTTCTTTTTCATGATCTCAGCAAAAGAGTTTGGGGCTGCCAAATTGTGCCTCGCGTAATACTTGGAGAGTATCAGACGAGCTCTGTATCGCTTTATTGAATAATGTTTTGAAGAAGCTTCATCCAAAATGAGGCGAAATATCAATTGAATTCTTGCTGTTTGTGTTGTTATATCTAAACTTTCCTCTATTCTCAACCACATTTTGTCGGATTTATTCAAATCCTTCACTGCTCATATATATACATATATTACACACACACACACACACGACACACGCATATATATATATATATATATATATATATATATATATATATATATATATATTTGTATATGTATAAGTATTAACTTACCGGTGGGTATAAGAACGATCGTTGGAAGCGCACAATATCCAGAGGTTAAGGTTGAGAAAAAACAAATACAAAGTGCTCAATACAACGTAGAGCATAAATTTATTTAAGAATGGAAATGTGTAACCTACTCGAGTTTCATCGATAGATTCTTCAGGGTTACTTTTAAATTAATCGAGTTTACGATTAATCTTTGGTGTTATAAACATTCCAACACCAAAGATTAATCGTAAACTCGATTAATTTAAAAGTAACCCTGAAGAATCTATCGATGAAACTCGAGTAGGTTACACATTTCCATTCTTAAATAAATAAATATATATATATACATATATATATATATATATATATATATATATATATATATGTATGGGGTTTGTTAGCAGTACGCTTTAAGAAGCAACACTAACACTTTTATATTTGTTAAAAAGCCAGCATTGGTCACAAGTCATGGAAACTGCACCCCACAAGGAAGCAGCTGTAAGGCCACCTATCTCCTATCTCACAAACCATTCGAGTGAGACAGACAAGGCATGCTGGACACTGCTGGAGGACCAAGGACGAACTCATAAACAACGTTCTTCTGTGGTGAATACATGGAATAAACTACCATCATCAATAATGAATGCCCCATCTCTAAACTCCTTTAAAGCAATATTAGATAATCTGTGGAAAGATTATGAATATTCTGTGGAATTAAGATGAATGTTTATAAGGAACAGCTGACAGGTCTCAGACCTAATATACTAGCTGAAAAGATATCATTATTATCATTATTAGAGATATTATTTTAATCTCACAGAAATATTTGTTTTTAAGCTATTCAATATAGCGTAAAATTAAGCAGAGTGCTGTCATCTAATTTTAGTGTCTGAGAAGTGCAAACCATGTGAAATTTATCTAAGAATGTGTGATGTCTACGGAGAAGTTTACTCGTTTCTTGTTCGATGTATGTCTGTGTTCTCGTTAGCAAGATCAAACAACTTTTCTGTGTGTGGAAAGGCCTTAAATAATAATTAACTGTCCTGGCCAAGATCCCACATCCAGGCCAATCATGCCCAGCATTGCCGATCGCAATGTAAAAATTTGCATACGCGCCAACAAGGGCGAGTAGTCTGACTTCGAGCCACGACTCACGATTAGGAAGTTGTTTGGGTTTGTTTTTTTTTTTGGGGGGGGGTTGTTTTACGGCATATCAACCTCAGTGGGTCATTTAATGCCGATAAAGTTTTGAAATAAATCAATTCTTAATGGATAATACAATTTTTATAAATACATTTTTCTATTTAACCCATAGATGAGACCCTAACAGGTACTACCACTCCGGGTCAGAGTGGACCAGGGAGCAATGGTGATGAATGGGGTGCTCCACATTCCCCAAACCTCCAGAACTGGAACCTCACCATCAGATAGAGTTTAACGTCATTCCCAGGACACGTAGATCCGCAGCCACCGCCTTCTAGCACCCATATGATAAAAAGGGTTGGGGGTGCCATAAGGGCAATAGGGTTGGGGCAATCATATAGGTGCTAGGGCTTGACGTGACCAGCCGATTGATCGGAGGAGGCCTCTCTGACCGCCCGTCTAGCCCAAGATTAGGAAGTTGTGATTAATTGATTGATTAACAGCATATCAACCCGTCTAGGGTTATTTTATGCCAAGGTAGGTTGAGAGCGATGGTCAAATTTATTGTTATGTCTTTTTTTCAAGGATTTTTCTTGATTTTGACAGTAACTTGTTTGCAGATGTTTGTTGCTAAGTGGATTGGGAATCAGTTTAAGGGATAAGTTTATAGGTTAAAGTTTTGTACCATTTTTTCTTCTTACAAGAATTTTATTAATTTTCATAGAATCTCTACCGAAAGTAGAAGAAAAAAGAATTAATTTCCTTTAAAATACAGTGGTGCCTTGACTTAAGAGTTCAATTCCTTCCGCTCGTAACTCAATTTCCTCGTATATCAAATCAGTTTTCCCCATCAAAATAAACTGAAATGCCATTAATCCGTTCCAACACCTCAAAAAAAAAATCCCTAATTTTACTTGTTACATTTTTTAAATAAGAAAAATATCACTGTATTGTTGTGGTATACTAAGAAACGGAAGCACCGTTTCTGCCATTGTTTTGTTATATGAAACGGAAGCACCGTTTCGGCCATTGTTTTGTTATGAAACGGAAGCACCGTTTCAGCCATCTTTTTGAGTTGTGAATAAAAGGCGGAAGTGATCACTTCTCAGTGTTAACGTCAGCTGGACTACCCGTGTTATTATTTCGCTAAGCAGGTAACAACAATTGTATAAAAAGATAAAATATCACCGTATTGTATTTTAGTTTAAAAAATGTTTACTAAGTATGTAATTGTCACTACGAGTCTGAATCAAAAAGATTGACAATGATTCAGACTCGTAGTGGCAATCACATCTTCATTGTTATCTGTACAACGTTTCGGCCGATGTGCCCTCCGTCTCCAATTGGACATATGGTCTAGTGGATAAAGGAGTTAGGTTAAGACAGTTCTAAGTGACAGTTATCTTGGGATTGCAGGTTCAATCCTGATCAAGGGCAGCAGTAACATAGAATAATAATTAACACAGGTTAACGACTCTACCCCAGCTATTGATAGCGGAATGAGAACAGGATACCCCCGTGGATTGAATAAAGGGTTAGGTTCAAAGTTCCGTGATGGCTCCTGATTACGGCAAGAAGGTTCCCGAGTCCAAAAAGAAGGATCCCGAGTCCGAAAAGAAGGATCCCGAGTCCGAAAAGAAGGATCCCGAGTCCAAAAAGAAGGTTTCCTAGTCCGAAAAGAAATATCTGAAGAAGGCCGGAGGGCATATCAGCCGAAATGTTGTACAGATAACAATGAAGACGAGGACAATAGTCCGAATAACGCAGATAATACTAATCTTCAAGCCTAATCTCAAATATTCAGAGAAAAAGATATTTTTCTCCAATTCATAAGGCAGATGATTATGCGTATGGTCATTAGTGAATATTAGAAGCGACTACCCAGCATCGCCTGGGTAGAGTGGTGGTGGTGGGGAAACCCTAGTGTATTGATTTACTTCGAGAAATCAAATTTCATTCATTTTTCGCTTTCATCATTTATCATTTTTAATTTAGATTCACAAAAGCTGAACTTGTATAAGGCCTTTTGTCAAAAGGTACATCAAGTGCAATCAACAAGGTTTATAGGACTTTTTAGGAACGTTTCTCATAAAAGGCGTTACAATGAAATCTGTTATCTTGTCTTTATCAATAAATCATTATATTGTGTAGGGAGGCCTTTCTGGCATAACGGTTATTGTTCGGGGTCTTTAACCTTTGTGGGTTATTTAATGCCAAGGCCATCCTTGTAGAAGAACAGTAGTGGTACTATTTAACCCATAGCTGGATGGATGGGTTTGGTTTGGTTTCTTTGTTTAATGCTATATCAACCTTTGTGGGTTATTTAATGCCAAGGCCATCCTTGTAGAAGAACAGTAGTGGTACTATTTAACCCATAGCTGGATGGATGGGTTTGGTTTGGTTTTTTGTTTAATGATATATCAACCTTTGTGGGTTATTTAATGCCAAGGCCATCCTTGTAGAAGAACAGTAGTGGTACTATTTAACCCATAGGTGGGTGGTTTGGTTTCGTTTGGTTTCTTTGTTTAATGCTATATCAACCTTTGTGGGTGTTAAGTATCTGGTCGGCATCCTTAGTTCCAGATGTAATAAGTAAGTAAGCAAGCCAATAAGAATCCGGTGTTAGAGTATTCTTTGTAAGTCCTACGTCCAAGAGAATCCAAGTGTCAATGACATAAGTTTAGAATGGTGCCTCTATTAATACAGCAGAAGCAGCAGCAGCAGTGCCAGTGATTGGACAATAGAAATGCCTTCGGTGGTCACGTGGTAGTCAACGGGTCTATATTTAGGAGTGACCATTTGCCCCATGCCTTATATCACAAATAATTCAACAGTGGGTTATTTAATGCCAAAGCTATTATTGTAGAAGAATATAGTGGTACTATTTACCCCATAGCTGGGGGATAAGGGGATTCATAGCTTCCCTAAACATTCAAATTGGGGTCTGTATCGCTTGTAAAACACACTCAGCAAGGTGAAAATCCATCTTTATATTGTGTAGGGAGGCGTTTTGGGTGTAATGTTTATTATTGTTTCGTTTCTTTGTTTAATGGCATATCAACCTTTGTGGGCTATTCAATGCCAAAGCTATTCTTATAGAAGAATAAAGTAAATAAAGTCGCCGGGGTGGCCTAAAGTCGGTATCAGTCAGACAGCGAGGGAGACTATCATCTTTTCACTAGCGCTAGACCAAGGAGTGTTTTTGCGTCTGAGGTGGAACCCCACACCTACCATCAGTTCCTTACTTTACCGTCCAGATCCCTGTGCTTACTCATATGCTGAGTTAGCAAGGGCCGGTTTCGAACTAGGAACCTTGGGGTTTCTAGCTGAACGCTCTGCCGACTGATCTATCCCGGCCCTAATAGTAAGGCACAAACATTTAAAAATTGTGTAATTTAGATATGTCATCGGGGTCACCTAAATCGGTTCACAAAGAAGAAGAGATAAGGAAAGAAAGAAAAGAAAAGAAATGAAGGAAGAAAGAAAGGAAGGAAAAAAGAAAGAAAGAAGGGAGAAAGAAAGGAAGAAGAAAGAAAGAAAGAAAAGAATGAAGGAAGAAAGAAAAGGAAGAAAGAAAGAAAGAAGAAAAAAAAAGAAAGAAAGAAAGAAAGAAAGAGAAAGAAAAAATAAACATGTGTTAGGGATTTAGGGAAATCTTTTATCTGTATTTATGGAAAGCATTTGGAAAATATATAAATAACTTCAACATAAAAAAAACGAAAACATCTCGAATCAACATAAAATAAAATTCTAGGAAAACATAATAAAGCTTATCATTTTTTTTCCGCTGATTATGTCAAGGAAATATTTTTTACAGCACAGTTGAGCTCAGTTGGTAGAGCATCCGCCTAGGAATCTCAGGGTTCTGGGTGGATACTGATCCCCATTAACTCAGCAAATGAGTAGCACAGCTTGGGTAATTTGATCTGTGTGGTGCTCCCCTTCAAATTTCCATGCATTTTTATAGTAAAATCATTTCAATGATTTTATAGTAAAAATCATTTACTAAACTATTTTATAGTAATAATCATTTCCAATGCATTTTTATAGTAAAAATCATTTCCAATGCATTTTTATGGTAAAAATCATTTCTAATGCATTTTTATAGTAAAAATCATTTCCAATGCATTTTTATAGTAGAAATCATTTCCATGTATTCTTATAGGTAAAATCATTTCTAATGCATTTTTAGAGAAAAAATCATTTCCAATACATTTTCATGGTAGAAATCATTTTCATTTCATTTTTATAGTAAAGATATNAAAAATCATTTCCAATGCATTTCTATAGTAGAAATTGTTTCCAATGCATTTTTCTAGTAAAAATTATTGACCAATGGATTTTCATTGTAAAAATTATTTCCAATGCATTTTTATAGTAGAAATCATTTCCAATGCATTTTTATAGTAAAAATCATTTCCAATACATTTTTATAGTAGAAATCATTTCCAATACATTTTTATAGTAAATATCCTTTCCAATGTCTTTTTAAAGTAAAAATCATTTCCAATGCATTTTTATAGTAAAAATCATTTCCAATGCATTTTTATAGTAAAAATCATTTCCAATGCATTTTTATAGTAAAAATCATTTCCAATAATTTCCAATCCTCAAACACGAACAAATACTCTGTAATTTCTTTGGCAATAGATACAAAAACAATAGAAAGAAAAAGAGGCATGTACTGGGTCTGTGTGTGTGTGTGTGTGTAGGGGTTGGAGGGTTCTGACATATACACAGTACAAGCATAGAAATTATTTTGCAGTGAAGTGTCCGAGGAAACATCTCGGTGGAAAATCTCCTCACAGGGTCAATGCTGGCTATAAAGTCGGACATGTTTTGTCTGATTCTTCCAGTGACACGGAACATGTGTTATCTGTGAATTCTAAAAGAGAAAAGTCACGTAAAACATAATATGGTAAAATGACGCTGAATGAGAAGAAGGTAAAGTTTCAAAATGGTCTCTGGTGCCGCGGTAAACGTTTGTTTGTTTGTTTATTGATTTTAACGGCATATAAACCCGTCTAGGGTTATGTCATGCCCAACGGTTAGGAAGTAATACATATCGTGTATTTATATTTATACTTTTTAGTAATTGGTTTAAACAATGTGTTAGCATTATTGGGAATTATGTTGTATGGTATTGATTTGTTTCATGTCTATATTCTATGGTATAATTTTATTTCCTTCAAAAGGCATATCAACCCGTCTGGGGTTATGTCATGCCTAATGGTTAGGAAGTAATACATATCGTGTATTTATATTTATACTTTTTAGTAATTGGTTTAAACAATGTGTTAGCATTATTGGGGATTATGTTGTATGGTATTGATTAGTTTCATGTCTATATTCTATGGTATAATTTTATTTCCCTCAAAAAAGAGAGAATATCCTCCATGTTGACATTTTCAAACAGATCTTTCATATTGTTGGCTTTAAAATAACGGTTTCTGATGTGAGCAAAAAAAATGAATTCCATGAATAGGTGTTTAACTGTCAAAGGTGTTTGACATGTCCCACATTCATGTGTCCATGTATAGATGTCCACTGTAAAACGTCACTTCTATGATCGTCCTTACTTCTCCAACTGAGTTCAGCGTGTCTTGTTCATCTTCCCTAAGTTGTTTATGTGATAGGAGGTAAGTGGCCGTACATCTGCTTTTTGCTGTGTGTCGCTTCTATATATTTTTTTCACGAATAAGTGTTTAATAGTCAAAGGTTAGGAAGTAATACATATTGTGTATTTATATTTATACTTTTTAGTAATTGGTTTTAACAATGTGTTAGCACCATTGGGGATCATGTTGTATGTTATTGATTAGGTTCATGTCTATATTCTATGGTATATCAACCCGTCTGGGATTATGTCATGCCTAACGGTTAGGAAGTGATACATATCGTGTATTTATATTTATACTTTTTAGTAATTGGTTTTAACAATGTGTTAACATTATTGGGGATTATGTTGTATGGTATTGATTAGTTTCATGTCTATATTCTATGGTATAATTTTTATTTCCTCCAAAGGCATATCAACCCGTCTGGGTTATGTCATGCCTAACGGTTAGGAAGTGATACATATCGTGTATTTATATTATATACTTTTTAGTAATTGGTTTTAACAATGTGTTAGAATTATTGGGGATTATGTTGTATGGTGTGTGTGTGTGAGTGTGTGTGTGTGTGTGTGTGTGTAATATATATATACTATTTAACCTTGGTTAAACAAACTGTCTAGGAGAAGGAAACCTCTAAATTCAAACCTGTTAAACTGCACTTGTGTTACATCCTACTCGTTCGGAGGGTTTGGTATCTATCTATCTATCTATCTATCTATCTATCTATTTAACTGCCAAACCTATGTATAATTACTTTTGTTTGTTTGTTTATTGATTTTAACAGCATGTCAACCCGCCTGGGGTTATGTCATACCTAACGGTTAGGAAGTAATACATATCGTGTATTTATATTTATACTTTTTAGTAATTGGTTTTAACAATGTGTTAGCATTATTGGGGATTATGTTGTATGGTATTGATTTGTTTCATGTCTATATTCTATGATATAATTTTATTTCCCTCAAAAAGGAGAGAATATCCTCCATGTTGACATTTTCAAACAGATCTTTCATATTGTTTGCTTTAAAATAACGGTTTCTGATGTGAGCAAAAAACCTGCATTCCAATTAAGAGATTGCAACATTTTATAGGCAATAGTGATGTAGAGATGGGGATTTCCTGACTGAAATTAAGGATGTTGAATAACAGATTGCAACATTTTATAGGCAATAGTGATGTAAAATGGGAATTCCCGCTGGAATTAAGGCAGTTAAATAAGAGATTACAACATTTTATGGGCAATAGTGATGTAGAAATGGGAATTCCCTGGCTGGAATTAAGGCAGTTAAATAAGAGATTACAACATTTTATGGGCAATAGTGATGTAGAAATGGGAATTCCCTGGCTGGAATTAAGGCAGTTAAATAAGAGATTACAACATTTTAAAGGCATTTTATAAGCTCAGCAACCAGGATACCGTCCTTAAGTATCACAGGTCAACACCCACAGATTTTTCCCTTTGCAGATGTGCACTCAGTGTATTCTATAGCCCCGGCTGACAGGGCGGTTAGATGTAAAGGTTAGCATACTAGTCTCACAAATCTTCTGAATAGTGAGTTTGATCCTTGCTGGATGCCCCATATCTGTAACATTGTGTCACATCCTACCTGTGTAGAACGGGTTGGGTGGGTCAATACCTACTTATTTAGACTGATATTGTTAAGTTTTTAAATGTTATCCTTGGCCAGTTGAAAAGGGCTTAAAGTAAGTAAGTCCTGGGTTATGGAATCCTTTGGTAAGTGAATAAGTCCTATCCTGCGTAGAGTTAAAGGTCTAGTGATTCAATCTTATGTCCGTTGTCCACGAAGGTTCAAAGCAAGAATGGCCAGTATGCTCAGTATGCTCAGTTTAAGTATTGTCTCAGAAGCTGAGTACTGTCAGTGATTGGCCAAGAGTTTTATCGCATGTTTGTCGCCGAGTCTATAAATAAAAGTGGGCTTTTAACACACGCTTTATATTACAAAAAATCTCAACACACACATATATATATATAGATAGACAGATAGATAGATAGATAGATAGATAAAAGGATATGAAAACACACAATATGCTGTTAAAATGAAAATATTTTATATCATATTCAGAGCTAATATTGAACAACAATATTTCGATTTATAAAGTTCTGAAGATGATTTTTATAAATCGAAATATTGTTCAATATTAGCTATGAATATGATATAAAATATTTTCATTTTAACAGCATATTGTGTGTTTTCATATCCTTTATATATATATATATATATATATATATATATATATATATATATATATATATATATATATATTCTGTAAAAAAAGAAGGTTTGCAAAAAGGATTATGTTTAAAAAATTTTTTTTATTATAATTCTTATATATATGACACATGTTTCAGATCTTCTGATATCTTTTTCAGGCATTAATTAACCATATTTTGGCAGAATATTAATATGTACATGTGTGATTTCTGATATTTATATCAAATATCAGAAATTATACATGTACATAATCATATTTTGCCAAAATATGGTTAATTAATGCCTGAAAAAGATATCAGAAGATCTGAAATACAGTTGCATATGTAAGATAATAAAAAACATAAATAAAAAAAAACATATTCCTTTTTGCGAACCTTCTTTTTCATAAAATATTTCATTTTTCCCGTTGAACCCATAACACGTTATATATATATATATATATATATATATATATATATATATGTGTGTGTGTGTGTGTGTGTGTGTGTGTGTGTGTGTGTGTGTGTGTAAAGAAAGGAAGTGAATCTGACGGTATGTAGTATATTTTTAAAAAATGAAAAAACACAGGTTTAAATGGGTTAAGTGGTGAGTTTATTGGCCGACGCTGCAGTGTTTCGATCTATTAATTAGATAATCTTCAGGGCATTTGTTGGTATATGGAAGGTAATAAGAATTTTTTTATCGCAGAATAACGAGAAAAGCGAGTGGTAGTCCTTGTCCTTGTCGTTTATCCCAAAAGATTTATACACACACACACACACACACACACACACACACACACGCAACCACACACCTAAAAATGCACAATGTTTCCTTTCGATACACACACTTAAACCGTCCCATACTCACGCCGTAAAATAGAATAATATGTCAATCATATATATATATATATATATATATATATATATATATATACGCTCTTTCATGGGCACATACGCACGTGGATACGGTCATTCATACGCATACATGCGCGTGGATACGGTCATAACGTCACAGTCTACACGCATTTTCATGCACACGCGCATAACAACGTACGCACACGTACAAATAAAAAGGCGCATTCACGTAACATGCAACACGAGAATACAGTTATAAAAAAAATGCCATCTGTAACATTTTCAAAAAAAAATTTATTTAACTAAAAATGCCATAACAAGACGACAACTACTTCAGTTCCAGTGTTCTTCTGAAGAAGAGATTTTATCTCGAAATATTAAGAATAAATCATAGGTTAACAAACAACACCATTGTTACCTTATTTTTTCTTTACAATTTCATTGTGATAGCCTTCAAAATCAACCTCCAAACCAATATATACACAATGCTTCAAGCAAATTATAAAACCCTTTTATATATACTAGCAAATAAATGCACCCTCCGGGTGCAAGTATTTAAGTTTTAATGTAATAAGATATCGTATTAAATTAGAAAGGCTAATGAAACTAAATAAGAATGCAGATAAAAAGATTTGAAACAGAGAGAGTATAATAAAGAAAATAGAACAACTGAAACTTACTCTTCCATCACTCTCGTCTTTCATTGTTATTTTTTCTAATTTAAGTATTTAGTTAAAAGAGGAAGTAAAGAATAAAATGACAGTTATTTTTTCTTGTTAATGGCTTTCATTTAAGATTCATTGAAGAGATTTTTGCTTATATTCATTAAAATAAAACCAAACAGTTAGAAATCAATAACACTGAGCACATATTTATTAAATTCGATTTGTTGATATCAATATGCAAATGAACCTTCCCATTCACACTTTAAACCGCTATTTTGTTGTATATATAAATATAATTGCATATTGTTAGTATGTAGATGTGGTTAACAGTATTAATAATGTAAAACAATTTTATTAATAACTGAGGTTTAAATATAATAAAATCATTGAGAATGTGATGTCAATAACTATGGGATTTGACTTGAGTTGTAATATAGTTTCGGTTACAGAACGAAAAACACACAATCTCCATTATAATGAGAATATATATATATATATATATATATATATATATATATATATATATATATATATCAATGTATTCTGGCTATTGGCTGAGTTAAGTACTTATATATATCACTGGAGTCAGTAGATTACATTTTCTCTGCTGTTAAATGAGAATTTATACTTCTTTTTCAGAAATTGCCCCCCCCCAATATATTTAATCAGTTTATAGCCACTTTAAAATGACACTAGGTATAATATAACCCCCGATATAGATATTAATAGAAAAACTGTATTTAAATTCATATTCTTAAAGAGCTAAACTTGTAATATCTTTTAAAGTATTCTAACCTCAATGAATAATTCATTCACAGATTTATTTCTTGTTTTTATTTTATTTCATTTTATTTATAATAAAAATAAAAAAAGATATTTAAAAAATAAACAAAAAACAATCCTACAAAAACACGATAAGCTTAAACATCAACAAACACAAAAAATTCATTGAACATATACAGAACAGCCATTTTTTTCTTCTTCCGATACAAAAGCCATAACCCAACTCGACCCCTGATATACCCTCCCCCAAACCAATCCTCATAAATTCCTTGATATTACTCCACTTTAGAAAAAAAACCCTGAAAACCACCTTCTGTTTAGCACTGCAGGATTTGGAGCCATTTGATATGTTCTGAATAGTAATCGCTCATAAAGAAACATTGTATAACAAGTGCCCGTATCTACTTTCCCTGTTTTCTCTTATTATTGATATATGTGCATGTGTGACTGCTGTGTGCTGTTAACTTATGTGGTTTCTTTTTACAGGAGAGCTCTCAATGCTTGGAGCCTTTAAGAGACCAACTACCATGAATATTTATGGACAGAATTGGAATTTACTTTCTTATCGATTTTATTTATTTATCTATTTTTCGTGCCAGCCTTTGAGAGTCTGTTTTATATGACATGTATTTATACACACTTCTTTAATCATAAACTGGGCCTTATAATTATATCTTTGCCCGTGGGTCAGAGTGTGTGAGGGTATATATATATATATATATATATATATATATATATATATATATATATAAACATCTTAGTGGGCTTCGTTCTCTCACCAATTTGATCTTTAAAAGAGTGTATGAGAATATATATATATATATATATATATATATATATATATATATATATATATATAAACATCTTAGTGGGCTTCGTTCTATCTCCAATTTCTTCTTTGAAAGAGGGGGAGAGAAAGAGAGAAAGTCAGAGGGAGATAGATAGATAGAGATAGTAAGATAGAGAGTGAAATAGATAAATAGATAGATAGATTGATAGATATATATATAGATAGAGAGAGAGAGAGAAAGAGAGAGAGAGAATTAGACAGAAATAGAGAGAGTAAGATACTTAGAAAGAGATAGATAGATTAGGAGACAGAGAGAGAGAGAGAGAGAGAGAGGAGGAGAGGGCATGGATAGATAGATAGAAAGAGAGAGAGAGAGAGAGAGAGAGAGAGAGAGAGAGAGAGAGAGAGAGATTGATAGAGAAAGTGAGGGATAGATCTTTGACTATTCAGATGTTTTATCTATTTCTATCTAAATATCTTAGTCTATCTCTCTATCTATCTATCTATCTATCTTTCTTTCCCTGAATAAATCTGTTCATATATAGATTGCGTCCCATTGTGATGTAATAGTTAACAAGCTAGTCAGATCAATTACTACTGAATGCAATATTCAATCCTTGCTGGACAAACGGGTTGGGTAAATACTTACTGCCCTCAATTCATTTATGTCTGAATCTCTGTATGTTTTATATATATATATATATATATATATATATATATATATATATATATAACGCTCTTCACTGAATGGAGCACTCTGTGACGGCCTTTACACACAAAGCGATGTGTATATTAAAACAGTTAAAAACCCCTTCCCATTCTGTAAGTGAAGACAGCCTAATGGTTAAGGTGCCGGACTGACACCAAACCGACCGGTGTTCAATTCCGGCTGTAGGTAGCTTACTGAATGTCTAGCCACACTGAAGAGACTTGATAAGTCGAAACACGTGTCTGTGATGACCCTATATATATATAATATATATATATATATATATATATATATATTATATATAATATATTTGGGGAGGGAAATATGTGCTTAATTAAAGTCATACCAGCTAGTGTAATGTTAGAGTGTCCGCCTGTTAGCCTGGCAGGTAGGGTTGGAATCACACACAAACCACTGCCCTGTCTATAGCTCTGCTGATGAGGCCTAATAGGCTGAAATGTACATACAGAGATTGATTTTTTCTCGATTTGTTTACGCTTTACGTTTAAACCGATATGCACGCCTAATTCATTTAATTATAATTGATTAATTAACAAATTAGGTATGACTTTAATTAAGCACATAATCTCCCCAAAAATTGTCGGCTATCGCATTGTTTGTCTACTTCATATATATATATATATATAATGTTGTTCTGGTTCCAACGGAAGAAAATTTTATATTTTATAAAAAAGAAGGTCCGCAAAATGTATTGTGTTCTCAGAAAAAAATGTTTATTCTTTTTATCTTATATGTATACATATTAATTAGTCATCCACAGACAAGTGTTTCGGCGTTTCACGCCTCTTCTGTGTGACTAGACACAACAACTATCTCTGGCTAGGAGTGGACCCCGACTGACTACTTGCCAGCCTGATTTCTAAACCTCTTGTCCACTTTGACAGCTGTTGTAACTTATTATAAAAAAATATACATATACATATCTTATTTATTTCTTTGTTTTATGAGGAAGTCAGTTGAACAGGAAACTGGTTATACATTGTATCTTTTTCTTAGAATTTTAATTTTATACTTGCTGTCTGACCTAAATTTTGTAAATTTTCTGGTTATATTAACCCTTCTTTAGGTGAATCCCTTTGTTTTGTAAAATCCGTCCGAAGAGGCTGGCCTCTTAAAGATTTTCAAGAACTTAAAAAAAAAAAATTAAAGCCTTTTGAGTTTCTGGTCGAATTAAATTTATTACGGAATGACGGTTTGTTAAGTTTTTTTTTCTTTGAAAGTTAAATATTGCTCTGTATTTAATCTAATTTATTGATTATCATACATTGAGCTCTCTTTAGGGATTTATAAAATTCCTTGTATGGATATATGTTTGCACCTACAAGATCATACAGTATGGTTATACAGTGAGGTTTTGAAGATCATTATAATTTATCTATAGGAAAGGCATGGTCAGCAATAAACATATTATGAGTCATATGGAAGTCGATCTCACTGACAAGTTAAAACAGCAATTCTTCCAAGCTGTGGTTGTGTCAGTACTGCTGTATGGCTGCACCACTTCGAGAATAAGCCGAGAATGCTGCGTGCGGTCTTGAACAAGTCGTGGAAACAGCATCCCACACGGAAGCAGCTGTACGACCATTGTGGCAACCCTTGATGCAGCAATTCTTTCCTATCGACTGTGCCAAAAAGTGTGGATGGTCCAACACAAGCTTCACCACTATAAACAAATCACTGTGTGGATGTTCATTGTGTGTATGAACCCTCATACAGGAGAGTCCATAATATATATATATATATATATATATATATATATATATATATATAATGGACTCGTCGATTCGAGTTCAATTCCTAGACGAAGCTGTTGGCATTTCACATAGCGCTAATACCCTTGGGGAAGGTATGAATCC
>CM042170.1:65126087-65143587 GCA_023376005.1 Doryteuthis pealeii | reverse complement strand
CCTCTACCCAGGCCAGGTCGGGTAGCCGCTGCTAGTACACACACACACACACATATATATATATAGTCCCTGTAATCTGTATATCTCTTATTATAATGGAGATTGTGTGTTTTTCTGTCTGTAACCGAAACTATATTCTTACTCAAGTCACAATTCTCTTAGTTATTGACATCACATTCTCCATGATTATATTTTTATCTAAACCTCAATTATTAATAAAATTGTCTTACATTATTAATACTGTTAACTATGTCCACATACTGACAACATGCAATTATATTTATATATACAACAAAATAGCGGTTTACAGTGTCAACGGAAAAGCTAATTTGCATATTAATATTAAAAAATCGAATTTAATAAATATGTGCTTAGTATTATTGATTTCTAACTGTTTGGTTTTATTTTAATGAATATAAGCAAAAATCTCTTCAATGAATCTTAAATGAAATCCATTAACAAGAAAAAATAACTGTCATTTTATTCTTTACTTCCTAATTTGACTAAATACTTAAATTAGAAAAATAACAATGAAAGACGAGAGTGATGGAAGAGTAAGTTTCAATTGTTCCATTTTTTATTATACTCCTCTTCCTCTGTTTCAAATCTTTTATTATACTCCCTCTGTTTCAAATCTTTTTATCTGTATTCTTATTTAGTTTCATTAGCCTTTCTAATTTAATACAATATTTTATTACATTAAAACTTAAATACTTGCACCCGGAGAGTGCATATATTTGCTAGTGTACTTAATAAAAGTATCAGATGAATTAACAGTTACAGGTACGACAGGCAGAATTAGGTGATCATTCCAATCTAGGTGTTGGCTGGTTCCTTAATGAATGGCATGAACCCCCTAGTCCCTGTAATCTATAGATGTACTTAATAAAAGTATTGGATGGTTCAACCGTTACGAGTATGGAATGCTGAAAGAGAAACCAAAGTTCATGTTTAGGTGTAGGCTGGTTCCTTTGGGAGAGGCATGAACCCACTAGTCCCTGTAATTTGTTTATGTAGTAGAGGTGTTAGATGACTTAATAATTATAAGTGTGTATAGCAAGGAACCAAGTTCAAATTTAGGTTTGGACTAGTTGTCTTCATCTGATAGCTATTCCTTTGGGAAAGGCATGAACTCACTAGTCCCAGTTATATATATATATATATATATATATTATATATATATATATGTACTTAATAAAAGTACCAGATGGCCTAATAGTTACAAGTATGGGAAATCTACGCGTGGGCTGGTTCCATTGGGCAAGGCATGAAACCAATAGTCCCTGTAATCTATATATGTACAAGAGGTGCTCGATGGCCAAACAGTAAGAAATGAGAAACAGAATCAGGCAACAAAGTTCACATTGAGATTTTGGTTGATTGTGTTACTCTGATTGCTATTCCTTTGTGAAAGGCATGAACTCAATAGTCCCTGTAATCTATATATGTACAAGAGGTGCTCGATGGCCAAACAGTAAGAAATGAGAAACAGAATCAGACAACAAAGTTCACATTGAGATTTTGGTTGATGTGTGTTACTCTGATTGCTATTCCTTTGTGAAAGGCATGAACTCAATAGTCCCTGTAATCTATATATGTACAAGAGGTGCTCGATGGCCAAAACAGTAAGAAATGAGAAACAGAATCAGACAACAAAGTTCACATTGAGATTTTGGTTGATTGTGTTACTCTGATTGCTATTCCTTTGTGAAAGGCATGAACTCAATAGTCCCTGGAATCTATATATGTACAAGAGGCGCTCGATGGCCAAACAGTTACAAATGAGAAATGGAAACAGGCAACTAAGTTCACATTGAGACTTTGGTTGGTTGTGTTACTTTTATAGCTATTCCTTTGTGAAAGGCATGAAGCTACTAGTCCCTGTAATCTATATATGTTCTTAATAAAAGAACCAGATGGCTTAACAGTTATCAGTGTTTGATTTTACGGCATGTCAACTCTTGGGTTATTTTATGCCAAAGATGTTTTTGTTTTATTCATTCTTGATGGGTTGGCTGGTTGGTTGGTTGGTTGATTGGATTTTACGGCATGTCAACCCATTGGGTTATTTTATGCCAAAGATGTTTTTGTTTTATTCATTCTTGATGCGTTGGTTGGTTGGTTGGATTTTAAGGCACGCCAACGCTTGAGTTATTTTATGCTGAATACGTTTTTGTTTTATTCATTCTTGATGGGCTGGTTGGTTGGATTTTAAGGCATGTCAACCCATTGGGTTATTTTATGCTGAATACGTTTTTTTTGTTCATTCTTGATGGGCTGGTTGGTTGGATTTTAAGGCATGTCAACGCATTGGTTATTTATGCCAAAGACGTTTTTGTTTTATTTATTCTTGATGGGTTGGTTGGTTGGTTGGATTTTAAGGCACGCCAACGCTTGAGTTATTTTATGCTGAATACGTTTTTGTTTTATTCATTCTTGATGGGTTGGTTGGTTGGTTGGATTTTAAGGCATGTCAACCCATTGGGTTATTTTATGCCAAAGACGTTTTTGTTTTATTCATTCTTGATGGGGCTGGTTGGTTGGATTTTAGGCATGTCAACCCATTGGGTTATTTTATGCCAAAGACGTTTTTGTTTTATTAATTCATGATAGGTTGGTTGGTTGGTTGGTTGGTTGGATTTTACAGCATGTCAACCCTTGTTGGGTTATTTTATGCCAAAGATATTTTTGTTTAATTAATTCTTGATGGGTATTCAATCTTTTTTTTTCAAACTCAATTATTTTTTTAAACACATTTTTTAGAACTCAGTTTTTTCTATTTAACTAATAAATGGTACCCTAACAGGTACTACCATTCCAGATCAGAGTGGACCTGGGAGTAATGGCAAATACTGACTTTTTGGTAGGAATAATTATTCTGAACTTTAAATAAAAGCAAATTTCGTAATGACCATCTTATGACTTTTATATGTAATATAGGTAAGTACTGCTACTACTAAGAATAATTCAGCTTCCGTGAACAAAGGTCTCACCATCCAGTCGATACGAACCCACAGCGGAAAAAAGCTGCCCCCCAGAAGCATGTAATTCAAAGAAATGTCACTCGATATTGATTATGCCATTCCACATTGAAATGGTCTAACAAGAATCGTTACCCAAAGATAAGAACAGGTATTATGTCTGCAAGTCATGAAGATGGGTTAGGGAAGGGAGGGAAAACAGGGCAGCGGGGAAGGGAGAGAGGTGTTGAATGAAGATGGTGTGTGTGGAGGGGGAAGGCAGGGTTTTTATCAGTGCTCGTGGCAGGATCATCTGATAGGTTCCATGCTGGAATAGGAAGACAATGAAAAGGGTTTTTTTTTGTTCTTTTATATCTATGCAATTCCATGGGATCTTCATGTTCTATTCTCTCCCAAAGGCACTGAATGCTTCTCACCTTGAATATAACTATGATAATTTACTTATATACAAAATACAATACAATGGAATCTATGTGTGTGTGTGTGTGTGTGTTGTGTGTGTGTGTGTGTGTGTGTAACTCCTTATTTTAAAGATCTTATAATTATTTTCTGAATTATTAATTTCCTCAAAAATTCTCACCTTGAATATAGCTATGATAATTTACTTATATACAAAAATACAATACAATGGGATTCTCTCTCTCTCTCTCTCTCTCTCTCCTCTCTCTCTCGAGAGATAACCACTAGCCCACGCGCGTGCCATTTAATCATAGAAAACACGAATGTTTGTTTAATCTGGTCGAAATCCAATAATTATTACATTCTGTCTTTGAGCAATTCAATTCTAAAGGAATCCGAAAAAGGATCAGTAGTGTGGGCGGTGGGGGAGGTGTGCATCAAGTTCTCAGATTTCTATGGCTGCTTCCATGTACCAATGACCTCTTGGGGGATAGGAGTGTGTGGTGGGGGGGGGAATGAGACCCAGTGCAAGACAGATATCTCACTGTGCTAACTCCTAAGAAATGTACTTTTTTTTTTAAACAATATACCTTATTCAAGGGCAGTGCAGTGTGGTTCATGATAAAGATAGAAAACTGAGAGAAAGGTATATATTAAAACCACATTCTATTTATCTATCCATCTATCTATACATACATATATCTTAATATATATATATATACAATTTATATATTTATTATATATATATATTTATTATATATATTATATACATATATATTGTGTATGATATATATTTATAAATATGAATATATATATAATGAATATACATATATGTATATATATATAATAACACAACACACACACAAACACACACATATATAATATATATATATATATATATATATATCAAGTTTATAATAAACATATTGTTATTCAATATGATTAAATAATTTATGATTTTATTGATGGTTTTAAATTTGACATATGATAATATAAAAGGTGTTATTTACATATATAATAACATTATAGTGAGTATTTAATATATATATATATAATATATATGATATTTTTGAATCATATACCCACGGACCAGAAAATCGGCAAACACCATTTGCGACATCCGGAGCAGCTGGACAGCGTTTCCGGACCTCCTTTGGTCCTCATCAGCAGTGCATACGTAATCTCGCCACTAGAGATTGAAACTCGTGGACACACGTGAAGAGGGGGACTTAACACATGGGCACCAGCGTCACAAACGGAGAATGCAAATAATTAGTCAATGGTAATTACTTTCAATGCCGGTCACTCTAACCTATAGCTGGCATGTATCCCATGCAGGATTACAGAGGGCAAGGGCACTCTAGGAACCACGATTCCAGTTGGGGCTGAATCACAGAAACGCAACCTAATGGGCCAAAGGGTATTATTGAATTTTTGATAATGAATTTTTGATAGAGGAATTTTATATATATTGATAATTTTTGATATATTACACGACCAGAACAATCGGCAAACACCATTTGCGACATCCGGAGCACTGGACACGCTGGTTTCGACTCCTTTGGTCTCATCAAGCAGTGCAGTACCGAATCTCGCACTAGAGATTGACTCGTGGACACAGCGTGAAAGCGGGGATTTAACACACTGGGGCCACGCCGAGCCAACAAACGGAGAATGCAAATCATCTAGTCAATGTAATATTATTCAAATGCGCAGTCACCTAACCTATACTGCCATGTATCCATCAGAGGATTACAGAGGGAGGGCAACCTCTACGGACTTCCCAGTTGGGGCCTGAATCACAGAACGCAACCTAATGGGCAAAGGGTACATTATTGAATTTTGGATATTGAATTTTTGATAGAGGAATTATATGATATAATTGATAATTTTTGAATCATATTAACAACGACCAGAAACTCGCGCAAACTACCTCATTTCCGAATCCGGAGCACTGGACAGCTGTTGACCTCCTTTGGTCTCATCAGCAGTGCAAACCGCAATCTCCGCCACAGAGATTGAACTCGTGGACCCACGCCGTGAAGAGCGGGGACTAATCACTGGGCACCAGCCGATGCCTACAAAACGGAGATGCCAAATCATTCTGTTCAATGGTAATATTACTTCAAATGCGGCAGTCACTCTAACCTATACTGCCATGTATCCCATGCAGGATTAACAGAGGGCAAGGGGCACCTCTAGGCCACGAACCTTCCAGTTCGGGCTGAATCACAGAACGCAACGCTAATATGGGCAGAACGGTATAGCTATGAAGTTTTTTGATATTGAATTTTGTCCGAGGAATTATATATATTGTGAACTCTGATATATATATTTGAATTCGAATGTAGATCTAGTGATCGAAGATCCTCCAAGGTTATCATGTATACCAGCGACAACATTAGCGACTCGGATAGCAATCATAGCGCTTGATTTGACGACTCCGGAGCTCAGGAAGTAGTTTAGAGAGGTCGCGCACTCACTGGGCCTTCCTTTGGTCTCATCATATATATATATTATATATATATATAATATATATATATATATATAGAGAGAGAGAGAGAGAGAGAGATAATATATATTATATATTATATATATATAATATATATAAATATACAGCGGTTTAGCTAGTCGGTAGAGCGTTTCGGCTGGACCAAGTTTCCTAGTTCGATAACCGGCCTTGCCAACTAGCGTTGAGTACACAGGGAATCTGTGTGATTAAAGTGAGGAGCTGATGGTAGGTGTGGCGCTCAACCTCAAATGTAAAAAATTTCCCTTGGTCGCTAGACTCCTCGTCGCGATACTGATTTAGGTCGCTCCGTCGACTTCTTACATATATATATAATGTTAGTTATAATATAAATATATGAAGTTCTTTATAATATAATTGATATATTTATATTTATTATATTATACTATATTTATATAAAAGATATATTATATATATATATATAGTATATATTTATATTATATTAATTATAATATAATCTCTACTCTATAGTATAATATCTCTATATATATAATAATATCTTATTTAACAAAATACCACTTATTCAAGGGCAAGTGGTTGTACGTTGATAGTAAAGAAATAGAAAGACTGAAAGAAAAGTTTTTATAACAATATTATCTATCTCTTATCTTATAAGATAACTACAATATATGCACCTCCGGGTGCAAGTATTTAAGTTTTATGTAATAATATTATTCAATTAAATTAGAAATCTAACGGGACTAATAAGAATAACAAGATAAAAAGATTTGAAACAGAGGGATATAATAAAAAATGGAACCACTGAAACTTATCTTCAGTCACTCTCGTCTTTCATTGTATTTTTTCTAATTTAGGTGTATTTAGTTAAAAGAGGAAGTAAGAATAAAATTACAGTTATTTTATCTATTATTAATGGATTCATTTAAGATTCATTGAAGAGATTTTTGCTTATATTATTAAAATAAAACCAAAAGTTAGAAATCAATAATACTAGCACATATTTATTAAATTCGATTTTTTAATATTAATATGCAAAATAGCCTTCCCGTTCACAGCTGTAAACCGCTATTTTGTTGTCATTATATAAATATAATTGGCACATGTTTGTCAGTTATGTGACATAGTTTACAGTTATTAAATAATGTAAGAAATTTTATTAATAATGAGGTTGAGATATGAAAAATAGAAGATCATGGAGAAATGTGATGTCATACTATGAGAATTGTGATTGAGTAGGAATATAGTTTCGGTTACAGACAGAAAAACGCCAATCTCCATTATAATAAGATATATCTATATATGTGTGTATATAATATATATTTGCACTGGTATCATTACAGCTATATAATGCACATTTACTTTGAAAATTTATGCTCTATACTTTAATGTCAGGCTTTGTGTTAAGATCTTCAATCTATGAATCCTCATAACGTGGGGTTCAACAACGCACAATGAAAATCTATTCAATTTATATTTCAAATTAGTGTGAGATACACAGGATATATATATATATAGTAGTATTATATATTATATATATTATACAATACTTTTAAGGTTGCCATTTGTTACATTGGTTTCAGAGAGCATAGATTATCCACCCTCTTTCAGACATCAAGCACGTTGTCTGAAGGAAGGTAGCTAAATGCTGTTTGGCACCAATGGTACAATGGCACTTTAAAATGTATTGTAAGCACTATAATAAATGGAATAATTAATAACTCAGGGTTCCATACACAGATGATAGGTCGAGCACTTTTTTGTCAAATTCACTATATAACTAAATAGAGGAGACTGATCTCAGTTATTTAAGGGTTATATATTAATAACTAGTATATATTAAGTATAATGAGATCTACTCACTTGAACTAAGTAACACAGAGAGATGTGTTTATTTTTATATGGATAGTTTCAAGCGCAGTACAATTATTGGGAGGTAATGAGATAGCTTGATTGAAGTCATAAACCTACACTCTCTTGAAGATTGAAATTAGTTAGCAATTAATCGCACACTCTCTAGGGTACCACTGCGGCACAGCTGTCTGCATAGTATAATCTCGCTCACATCGTCTTGCTCTCTTGCGCACAACGTATCGCACAGAGAGAAGTCCAATATTTGTTTAATTAATTAATTTCAATATTTAGGTATGATTCAATTAAGCACATATCCTTCCTTCATAAAAATATTAATATGTATAATGTTTGGGTGACGAGACAACACACCAATACACGAGACACAACATAATAGATATAATATACGAGTTAGGGATGATCTCTCTAAGAGCTACAGTACGCAATTAGTGATCATCAGGGAATAGACAGATGTAGTATTATATATATATATAATATATATATTATTATATATTATATGTAATTTTTCAGTTGGCTCTCAGGGAGAATAGGAGTAATGTAGGTTGCCGATAGAAAAACTAAAGAGAATAGGCTTACAGAGAGAATGAATATATAGGATTATATAGTATTATATATATATATATATATAATATAATATATATACTTATATGTTGGTTGTTATATTACCATCATCAGGGCATCCGATATATATATCAGTAGCGACTGTAATAGTATATAGATGATCATGTACGGGGTACAGTAATAAGTATGTAGTACTCACGTCCTCCACATAAGCAGAGATGTGTTCAGCAAGCTCATTTCTAAGCTAGTAGGTTGTATAAGTGCGCAGGTTTGAATTGCAAAGCGTGTCTTTGCTTGCTCCTTAATACGGTTATAGCGCACGGTTAAGGAGGCGCCGGCAGTCTGCAGCTGAATAACTATTTACCATAGTGGAGGAGACGTAGTTTGGATGTATAATTTTCGCCAAGGGGTAATTTATTCTACGTTGTCGCACGTGAGTGTGAAATGAAAACAGGCACTTTCTACGCAGGATGTGGTGACATTCGGGTCGACAGTCCATTTCCTGACATCGTTAAGTGCATATACCATTCGTCCGATTGAGTATGTTGGACTGGTAACGGACAATGCCAGCGAGTTGCACGATGGTAAGTAAGATAGACGTAAAGTTAAATAGTTATAGTGAGTTACATGAATGATAGTCCTGTGTGTGTAGCTGTTTCTTAGTAGAGTTATAAAGTCCCTGCGATATCAATCACGTTTCCGTACTCATCTAAAGATTCACCACAGGTGCGAGAGCTCTACACGGTTGATATAATCCAGTCTGAGTTATGAATCGATAGATTAGGCACACCGGAGAGCAGCAGGAGCACTGGCCAGTGGGATTCGGACCTAATGAGGAATATTTCGCGCATGATCACTGCATTTCATATGGGCAGTCACTATAATAAGAGTGACACCATTGAGCATGCTAACATTAAACTCCAACATCTCCATTGCTAATAAATGCGATGATTGTAATTTAAAAAAAAATTCTCAATTAGAAGTATGAAAATTAAGAAAAAAGAATAAAGCTAATTTAGGCATTGATTCCTTTGTTTAAAAACTATGTTAGACAGGAAACAATCTGTTGTGAATAGGAACGAAAATTGCATGCTTACTTCTTTGTTTATGGCCAGGATGGTAAACGAGAACGTTTTTGTTATATGTGGTCTTGCTTCTTCAAAACTGTTGAGAATGCAGATCGTCAGTTGGTAGGGGGGCTAGGACAGAACCGGCGAGAGTGAGAATGGTACGAGGGTCGTCTCTCCCCTTGGGTGTCAAATGAGGGAGGAATCCGAATCGGCGAAGTTTAGGAAGTTGTAGTGCGTGTATAGGTCAGAGTAGTAAGATGGGATAATGGGTGGGTGTACTCGGCGAGCTGGGTGGGATTGGGATGGCTGTTGGTACTCTAAACAGACTTGGAGAGAGGGAGAGGATAGATAGATGAGATAGATAGGAAGTGGCGGGACGAGAGAAGAGGAGGAGGATGATCGGTGATGGAGCTTGGAGAGAGACGTGAGCGGCAGTCTTAGGAAAGGGAGTGACTGTGATATTAAGAATTTTGACCCATAGCACTTCCGGGTATATAATAAGACTCTTTAATGAATGGATTGGAGCGCAGACATCCTTTGCGATGCAGCGTTGCATCCGGGTTGTTACCGAATAGAAGTAAT
Source organism: Doryteuthis pealeii (assembly GCA_023376005.1). Classification (NCBI taxonomy): domain Eukaryota; kingdom Metazoa; phylum Mollusca; class Cephalopoda; order Myopsida; family Loliginidae; genus Doryteuthis; species Doryteuthis pealeii. Next base: position 65,133,634 of record CM042170.1, on the reverse strand, counting down.
CCTCAAGATAACATATTCTTACCCAAAAGGAGAGAGAGAGAGAGAAGAGAGAGAGAGAGAGAGAGAGAGAGAGAGAGAGAATGAGTGAGCGATGAGAGAGGAAAACAAAACAGAGAGGAGAGACGAGTACGAGAGAGAGAAAAAGAGTGAGAGAGAGAGAAGAACGAGCGAGCGAATGAGAGAGAAAAAAAACAAGAAGAGAGAGAAAAGAAAACAGAGAGAGAGAGAGAGAGAGAGATGAGAGAAGCGAGAGAGAGAGAGAATAGTAATTTATGATTCTAGAATAATAGATGGGTGATGTGGTTATTAAGAAAGAGAGGCCCTATTGCCCTTATAGGCAACCCCCCACCTAACACTACAAATCTTTCAAAGAGATTGTCGAATTAAATGATCCTCCGAAGTTGATATGTCGTTAAACAAAACCAAACCAAACTTAACCAAAAATATTTGTGCAATAAATAAATGAACACACATGGTCGGACTTGAGAAAGATTCACTTACTTAGAATACAGTTGCAGTTTTCTTGAGAGTTATATACTTTCAGAAAGTTAAAGATTTACACAAAGAGGGAGGTAATAATAAAACAGGGGAAGTAAACTCTCAATTACCTTGTAATAAATAATGAACACACACAGTCGGACTTGGAGAAAGCTTTATTCTACTTACAATACAGTTACAGTTTTCTTGGAGTTTATATACTTTCAGAAAGCTAAAGATTTACACAAAGGGAGATAATAATAAACAAGGAAATAACTTTCAATTACTTATTACAACTTGTAATTAGTTAGCCATATCTTTTGAAGAAACAACAAATCTGGTACTCATAAAATCGCCCCCTGTAATTCTGCATTAGAATAAAATCATAGATAACAAGATTATTCCAAGAGAAAAGAATCAGCAAAGAATTTGCATAAAAACAAAAAGAAATTATAACTAAAACAAAACAATGTTAAAAAAAAATTAGACTGAATATAAAACAGAGCAATAAAGATGGCCGCCAGAGGGAATTTTGTAAATAAGAGTATCTTCCACCTTGTTCCTTTTTTTGTATAGTTTTTTGGTTTAACTGTGTCTATTCAATTGAGAGAATTGCTATGAGGAAAGAAAAAAAATCGAATGAATTTTTGAAAGTGTACACATGACAAAAGCAGAGTGGTGGGTGGGGTGAGGGATGCGAGAGGTAACGATCTCGATTAAAGGTGGTTTTAATGNATCTCTCGTTCATCTTCTCTCTCATCTCTCTCTCTGTGTGTGAGTGTGTGTGTGTGTGTATGTCCAGGGTGCTGTAACTCCTATTATTAAAGTCTTTATTATTTCTGAATACATAATTTCCTCAAAAATTCCACCTTGAATATACTATGATAATTTACTTAATATATAAATACCAATACAATGGAATCCTTGTGCTGTCTGTTGTGCTGTGTGTGTGTGTGTGTGTGTGTGTGTGTGTGGTGTGTGTGGTGTGTGTGGTGTGTTTCGTGTCCAGGTGTGTAACTCCTTATTTTTAAAGATCTTATAATTTTATTTCTGATTCCTTATTTTACAAAAAATTCTCACCTCGAATATAGACATTGATAATTACTTATAATAAAATAAGCAATGGAATCTATGTGCTGTGTGTCGCTGTGTTGTGTGGTGTGTTTGTTGGTGTGTGATGATATACCCCAGTGGTGTGTAACTCTTATTTTTAAAGCCTATAAGAAATTTATTTCTGAATCCTTGATTTTTACAAAATAGTTTAAGGATTGCTAAAATTAGACTATTTTCTAGAATTTGTGGCGGCTTTATTTGTGTATATCTATTCTACCTCACTTGTTTAAGAATAAAACATATTGAGGTGCGCGTAACAAAGCAACTACGGCCCACCCCGTATACAAATACCTAAATATGAAGCTGCAAACAGGATTTGAACTCCTATACGCACTAAGTTCGATTTCCTATATGGTACACCATTCTATTAATATAATGGAGATTCGCTTCCGTTTTGTCATGTTAATCAAAAATTACGTAACCTGCACTTACTCGTCACCATTACCCAAAATCGTGCATAACTAAGAAATAAATACACTACAAATTTGAACATGCCACATTAGACAGTCCCTCATTGTTTTTTTAAAACCAAGTTTTCAATATAAAATAAATGGCACTAGGTATTCTATATATCTATATAGTAAGTTTGTTTTATTTCTAATACATATTTAAAGTTTACATTCAAGATTGTTCTTAGACTCGCTGATCGATTGAATTGTTTTTTAATAATTTTGAAAAAAAAATTGAGTTTAAAAAAAAGAATACCCATCAGAATGAATAAATGAACGTCTTCAGCATAAATAACCCAACTGGGTTGAATGCCATTAAAGTCCAACCAACCAACCACTAACCAACCAGCCTGCTACACCACAAATCTTGAAGAAAGTTTACCCTACTGTCAAGCATTAGAAAATATCCGCAAACAATTTTAAAAAATTGAAATAGATTACTAAGTAAGTCTGGACCTATTCTAGTAGTGACCATTGCAAGCGGAATTTAAGAGGTTTTGAATTCAAGAGTTTTCCTTCTCCTAGACAGGTTGCCCTAACCAAGAGTAAAAAGTCTTTCCTATTATTTACCCATAGCTGGAGGGAGAATTGTCGGATTTATATCTTTCTTCTATGGGAAATGCAAAGAAGCTCATTCCGGCATTTTTTCTTCTCCCTACTCTGGTTGCCTACCCAAAGTGGTTAAGAGCAAGTCTGCTTCTATTCAGCAAGCAGTAGTTGGAATCATACCTTTCCAAGGGTATCAGTGATTGTGAAATCAAACAGCCTTGTCCAGGACTTGAACTTGTTTCGCATGTCTATTTGCTATGATGGTAACCATTATACAGATGCCTCATATACATACCACATATCAGCTTATGCCAAAAGCACAGATCTCCATGTGAACTTCTTTCAACCATTGTTCCTGGAAGGTTCTCTGCACAGCATCTGCATCCAAGCAGAGCTGATTGCATGTAAGTTTTTGTGGGCCATATGTAGTTTGGCCACAGTAAAAACACTTATGAGCTCATCCCTGCATCTCCATCCCGGTGTCAAGCATGCCTTATTCATGTTTACTTGAGATGATTTGTGTGATCAGCGGGGAAAAGAGGCCATCAGATGTACTGTGGGATCTTGTTTCAAAACTGAAAATTCATTCTGACGGCTTTGAGGATGTGGAGAACATTAAAAACAATATGACAGCATAGTTTCATACTACATTAAAAGAAGAATTTTTAAGGTGCTTAGACAATGGAAAACTCATTGGAACATGTTGGTTAACTGCTAATGGGACTATTTGAAAAGAAAGTAGCATTTTATTTATTGTTCCTCTGTTGTCTTCTCAAGGCTTTTGAGGATGTGGAGAAAATTAAAAGCAATATGACAGCATGTTTCATACTACATTAAAGAAGAATTTTTAAGGTGCTTTTGAACAATGGAAAACTCAATGGAACATGTTGGTTAAATTGCTAATGGGACTATTTTGAAAAGAAGTAGCATTTTATGCCTCTTCTATTTAGCAAGAATAGTTGGATTCAACCTTTCCAATGGTATCAGTGATGTGTGAAATGCAATCAGCCTTGTCCAGGATTTGAACTCGTCTTGCCATGTTCACATTTTTAGACGAAACCATTACACATTGAGTGCCTCTTCTTTAATAAAATATAATAATAGTGTACATATGATGGACTCTCCCGTCGATCGGCATTTGAGTGTTCATTACATGAACATCCACACAGTGATTTGTTTATAGTGGTGAAGGCTTGGTGGACCATACCACACTTTTTGGCACAGTCATAGGAAAGAATTGGTGAATCAAGGTTGCATCAACAAACCCAATCAACGACCGACCTCAGTGAATTTTGAATTCAGAGTTTATCCCTCTCCTAGACTGGTTACATACCAAGGCTGAAGAGCCCAGTCTGCTCTACTATTTAACCCATAGCTGGAGGAAATTTTGAATTCAGAGTTATCCCTCTCCTAGACTGGTTACCTACCCAAGGCTGAAGGGCCCAGTCTGCCCTACTATTTAACCATAGATGGGGGGGAATTTTGAATTCAGAGTTATCCCTCTCCTAGACTGGTTACCTACCCAAGGCTGAAGGACCCAGTTTGCCCTACTATTTAACCCATAGCTAGATGGAAGAATATATTGATTCATAACCTTTCCCAAAGGGTATAGCTGCTATGGCAAATGCACAGCTTCGTCTAGGAATTGAACTCGAATCGCGGTCCCTTTTCCACGACTCTAACCACTAGCCACGCGCCTCCATTTAAATCATGAAGAAAACACGAGTTGTTGTTTTTAAATTCTTGTCGAGAATCCAATAATTCAATTACCATTCTGTCTTTGAGAATTCCAAATCTAAAGGAACTCCGAATAAGAGATCAGTAGTGTGGGCGTGTGGGTGAAGGTGGGGAGAACTCTGTGCATCAAGTTCTCAGATTTCTATGGCTGCTGCATGTACCCAATGACCTCTTGGGGGAATAGGAGTGGGGTGGGGATGTGAGACCCAGTGCAAGACAATAGATATCCACTGTGCTAACTCCTAAAGAAATGTACTTTTTTTTTTAAACAATATACCATTATTCAAGGGCAGTGCAGTGTGGTTCATGATAATGAGAAAGAAAAACTGAGAGAAAGGTATATATTAAACCACATCTATTTATCTACCATCTATCTATACATACATATATTTAAATATATATATATATATATTATAATATATTATATATATATATATTATATATATATACAATTTATTAATATAATATTTATTATATGTATCATATACGAATATAATGTGTAAATATATATTATAAATATAAATATATATATAAATGAAATATGGTATTATGTATATATATATGAAATAACCACACACACACAACCAACACACACGCACACACACACACTACACACACAACACATATATTATATATATAATATTATATATATATATAAAGTTTTCATAATAAACGATAGTGTGTTATTCAATATGCATTAATAATTATTGATTTTTATGATGCTGTTTTAAATTTGACATTATGATAATTATAAAGTGTTATTTACATATATAATAACATTATAGAGAAGTAATATATACATAATAATGTTATATATTTTTTTTATATATTATATATATAATATATAGAGAAGAGAGGAGACGAGAGAGAGAGAGAAGAAGAGAGAGTTAATGATATATAATAATATATATATATATATATATATATGTAGTATTATATATATATATATAAAATATACGGCTTAGGTAAGCTCAGTCGGTAGAGCGTTCGGCTGGAAACCACAAGGTTCCTGAGTTCGATACCGGCCCTGCCAACTCAGTGCTGTTATGAGTAGCAACAGGATCTGTGTGGTAAAGTGAGAGCGATTGTAAGGTGTGGCGCTCAATCTCAATGCTAAAAACAATTTCTTGGTCGCTAGACTCCCTCGCTGATACTGACTTATGGTCGCTCCGTCGACTTACTTACTTAACATTTAATATTATGTAATATATAGTATGTTATATATATATTATAAATTATGAAGTTCATTTAAATATTATAATTATATATTTATATAATTGAATATATTTTTATATTTATATTATTACATATTATATAATTATTTATTTTATTAAAAGATTATTATATATATATATATATTATATATATAATATATATATATATATACTAAATTAATACTATATATATTATATATAATATCTATATTTTTTTAAACAAAATACCATATCTCAATGGGCAGTGTGTGTTACTTGATAGTAGAAAATAAAAAGATCTGAAAAGAAAGTTTATAAAACAATATATAATCGATCTGTATAATATATATCTATATATGTGTGTATATATATATATATAATATATATATTTGCACTGTATCATACAGCATATATAATGCACATTTTACTTTGAAAAAGTTATTCTTCTATATTAATGTCAGGCTTTGTGTTAAGATTCCAATCTATGAATCCCTACGAGTGGTGTTCACAACACGCACATGAAAATCTAATTCAATTTATATTCAAATTAGTGTGCATTACAGGATATATATATATATATATATATAATATATTATATAATATATATTATATACAATACATTTAAGGTGCCATTTGTTACCATTGTTTTCAGAGAGCATGATTATCCACCCTTCTTCAAGACAAAGCACGTTGTCTTGAAGAAGGGTAGCTAACATGCCTGTTGGAACCAATGGTAACAATGGACCTTAAATGTATTGTACACATAATAAATGAATAATTAAATAATACAGGTCATACACACATAATCGAGCACTTTAATTTTCAATTCTACTATACTAATAAAGGACTACCAATTATATATATATTATATATATATTATATATATATATATATATATATATATAAAGTAAGAACAAACAATGTGTTGTTTTTTATATATGCCTTTTGCCAATAATTTTTGGAAGGATATGTGTCTTAATTGAAGTCATACCTAATTTTGAAAATTAATTAGTTAGCAATTAATGAATTAGGCAGGCATATATGTCGAATGTTTAGCCTTACATTTGAACATGATTGCCCGCCTAAATTCATGTGAATTGGTTAACTAATTAATTTTCAAAATTAGGTATGACTTCAATTAAAGCACTATCCTTCCATAAAATATATATATATAAGGATACACACACACACGCACACACACACACACACACACATATATATATTATATATTAATATTATAATATAATATACATAATCTTGTATATTAACCATCATAGGAAAGGACAATATATATATATATATATATATATAATATATATATATATATATATATTTACTCAACGAGTAATCGAGCAACTATTATTTGTGATTCTCCGATACTAAAAAAAGGATTACCAATATATATGATCTATATCTATATCTATATCTATATATATATATATAATATAATATATACTTATAGTTTGTATATTAAACCATCATCAGGGCATCGAATATTATATATATATATATAATATAATTATATATATATATTAACCAACCCTCCACATAAGCAGGATGTGACACAGCTCAATTTTCTAAGCAGAGTTAACAGGTTTGAATTCAATGTCTTCTTCTCCTATACTGGTTACCTTAGCCACGGTTTAAGATCCAGTCTGCGCTACTATTTACCCATAGCTGGAGGAAGAGTAGTTTGATGTATAGCTTTCCCAAGGTATTTGCACTATGTGAAATGAAAACAGCCTCAACCAGGATTTGACTCTAGGTCGACAAGTCCATTTCCTACGAAATCTAACCATTACACCTGTTGAGTATCGGCCACCATCTTGGTTCCAGATGAGTAGAAACTTAAGTAAATAAGTAAGTTAAGTCCATAAGTCCTGTGGTAACTGTTTCCTTAGTAAGTGAATAAGTCCCGCAACATACCACGTTCCGACGTCCAAGATCCAAGTGGCAATGAGCTAAAGGTTGATAGAAATCAGCTAGTTATAATACAACAACAGCAGCAGCAGCACTGCCAGTGATGACA